>RJWH01001508.1:0-363305 GCA_004363575.1 Solenodon paradoxus | reverse complement strand
AAGGTGCCCGGCGGGCGGCCGGGCGGGCGAGCGGGCGGGCCCGGCCCTGGCCCGTCCCGGGGTCCCCAGCCCGTGGCCCCGGCGGCGGCGGGGGCGACCCCGGCCATTGCCCGTGGCTCCCGGGAGTGCGGCCTGGGAGAGGCCCAGGGCCGAGGCAGCCCCGGCCTGAGGAGCCAGCCGGGGTCCCCGCTGGAGCCCGTGCGTGGGCACGGGCCGTGGGGCGGCCCGGTGGCGGGCCGGTGATCATAGTTTTTCCCCCACCTGCTTAGTGGTCAGGGGCAAGGCCCTCAACCTGCTTCCTCCTCCCTAAGTCTCGGGTACATCCTGAGACAGCTTTGAGCTATGACTCATGCACCCCTCTCACGCACACTGCGGCACTAGACGTAACGACGGTGGCGTGGGCACAGAGGAGGAGCCCACACACAGCGGCGGAGACAGAGAAAGATATCGTGTTGGGGGCACTCCTTCGGGGCCTCTGGCTCTCCGATGAGGGTGGGCTCCCGCGACATCCTCCTGGGGACATGCCCGTAGGGCCCCACGAAGCAGGCAGGGGACAGACTCTCGACCCCCAGAGACCCCAGGGCAGGACAGGGAGGACAGAGCGTCCAGGCTCCCTGGGGACGTGGCTACACCAGCCTTCCCAGGTGGGGTCAGAGTCACGGTGGGAACTGTGTGACGGGGCAAAGCCAGTACCCGGGGCTGTGAGGGACCAGGGGTGGGTGCTCAAGGCGGTGAAGTCACTCCCTGGATGGGCACCAGGTTGCCCTGTGCCCAGTAGTCCCGCTGGGAGGTGGCACCGCCTCCCCGACCCCGTGCTCGTCCCAGCCCGAGAGGCTCTTTAGATTCAGCAGATCAGGAGGACAGCTAAGGCCTGCAGCTTTGGCCCTGAGCCGGGAGGTCCCCTCCGAAAGCAAGGTTAAGCCCCCGGGCAGCAGCCGGCACCCTCCTCTTCATGGGACAGCAGGAGGAGTCGGCCAGGCAAAACCAGGTTGGTGAAGGCACGAACCTGCTTGAAGGGGCTCCGAGGAGCCTACTTTCATTCCAGGGCACCAAGGCCACGGGCTCTCTAGTCCTCTCCTGCGGTGTGACAGGCAGCGCTGTGTGGTGGAGGTCAGGGATCTGGGGTCCAGCAGGGACAGGGGGAAGGATCCTGGTCCAGCCTGGCTCCAGACGCTGATGTCAGCCCTCACACACGGGAGGTGACACGGGGTCAGGGGGTCTTGGGTCTGTCTCCCTGCAGGAGGGTCAGGGTCCCCAAGTGCCAAATGGGACTCAGCCTGGCACCGCGTGAGGCCCGAGGGGAGGAGAACCCCCGCCAGATCACTGGCTCTCAGAAGCCCCCCAGCCGCCCCAGGCCCTGAACTGGAGCCCAGATCCACCAAGTCTCCCCGTCTCTTCCACCTGCTCTCTGCTTACCTGGCCTTTAAGGTCACTTCCCAGATTTGAAGGAGGAACAGAAAGGAGACATCAGAGGACTTCACTTCATGTCGAACGGGCGTGTTTGCGCTTCTGTGAGATTTTTCCCGAGGTCGTTCTGTCCGAGTGTCCAGTGACCTGTCGGTCTGCCCCCGTCTCCATCCACATCCGCAGCATCACCACGAGGTTTTACCCTCACATGAGGCTCACGGGATGTTTCTCTTTCTGCACAGCTGCTCAGTGGCCCAGGCCCGGGGCCTCTGTCAGAGCGGGGCCTCCCGTGCGACCACCTCCCAGAAGGACGGTTCCCGGCACCCGCCGCGGTGGGCCTCCTCAGAGTCCTTCTGTCAGTGTCCGCCCTCACAGCTCCACAACTCACGACACCACGGTCCTCATACGGCCGCCTGGGCCTGCGCTGTGCCCTCCAGGACGGGCTGTCGGAGCCCAGGTGACGCTGCCCCAAGGGAGTGTAAGCCCTGACACCCAGACCAGGTATGGCCTGAGTTACGTCCCCACCTCCATTCTACTCTGAGTGATGGGAACCCTCCCTCTGAGGCCTCTTCCTCCTCCCTACTCCTGTCACCGAGGGCTGGGGTGTGTCTGCAGCTCAGGTCCCAGCTCCCTGTCCACAGTGCAGCCCTCACCGCCTGTCCCCCCTCGGTTCCTCCAGGGCGACAAGGAAACAGTGAGCAGCAATAGCCTCGTGGGAGGACTGTCAGGCCCACACGAGAGAGCAGCTGGTGGGCTCCTGGTGCCGGCTTCAGGGCAGAGACCCCGTGTCCCCACCCTCCTGGACAGGCAGAGCTACTGTCGCCACCGAGCGGGGCCGCCCTGCTGGTCACAGGTGAGCACCTCCCTCTGCACAGTGGTGACATATCACCCTCTGCCATCCCTGAGTCCATGTCTCTGCCCCTCTAGCCCCAGTGCTGCTCTGATGGCGGGTGACCGGTGGCTAATCCAGGGCTCCAGGGGGAGCAGGTCATCCCCCATGGACGGTGTTCTCCGGTGCCTTACCCTGTGGAAGGCTCTCTGACTCTGGTTCTGCCAGTGGACCGTTTGCTTTCCCAGAGGAATCCTGTGCCTGATCCTTGACACCCGTGTCCTTGTTTGAGGCCACTTTCCACCTGAAAGGAGATTCAGATGAAGAGCTCCCTGCTGGGGACTCAGAGTAGGGACACATGGTGGCAGGGGACACAGGGCCTCTCAGATATCAGCTGATTTATTATTAGTTTGGACTCCACACGGAAGGCACTTTTCTACATCAGACCTTCACCCGGTGCACGGAGCAGATCCGTTATTATTGTATTGGACTGGGCAGGCAGGAGGCACAAGCCTTGGATGTCACAGGTGCCTTAGCAGGACAGTGTGGGTGGAGAGGCAGGACAGCGACCCCTCTTCTCCCCTGACGACCCCAAGGACTCATCCACACATGGTACCGGGTGGATGAGACTCCCGAGTGTCTCACCAACACCCTCCATCTTCCCGCCTGGAGATGCTGACACCTGTGAGCCGTGAGCACGCGGCCAGGACAGGACACGCTCCCGTCTGGAAGATGGGACGTGGAACAGGAGGCAGACTGAGGTGACGGGTGTTTGGGAGAAGACAGAGGGTCACACCGCAGAGAGACACGGGTTGGGGGACCAGAGCAGCGGGGAGGCGGTTGGGAGGACGGCCTTGTTGAATTTTCTAGAGACGTCATTCGCTCTGGAGAGCGTCCCTATCTTTGAACACACTTCTAAGGTAAGCTCATGATCTTTTCTCTTCCTGAGGCCTCAGGACCCACTCCAGAGCAAGAACCAGGACAGCCATCACTAATTCCACCGTGTCTGATGTCGTCTGTAGTTCCGGAGACACAGAGGCCAAGTCCCCGGCACGTGCCAGACACGGCTGCCGGTTGAGGACACGTGTCAGGCTCAGTCAGAGACCTGGAGCAGAACCAGCTTCGACTCTGTTCAGCTGAGAGACTAGAGCAAGCGCCCGTGCCAGGCCCAGTTCCAGAGCCGGGGACGCTGGTCACAGTTGCAGGGAAACTCGAGAAACAGGAAGGCACCTAGTCGCTGCATTTCAGAGCTCCACTGTCTCTGGCTGTTCAAGCACAGTTGTCTTCTACGCAGGAGCCGGGACAGGTCAGGAAGAAGCCACAGGAACACAGCCTGAAAGTGACGTTGGTACATCCACAGGGACACAGAGAAAGTGACATGGGTAACTCAGTTACATTGGTAACACCCGCAGGGACACAGCCAGATAGTGACATTGGTAACACCCTCAGGGACACAGAGAAAGTGACATTGACACTCAGTTACATTGGTAACACCCTCAGGGACACAGCCAGATAGCGACATTGATAACACCCTCCAAGACACAGCCAGAATGTGACATTGGTAACTCAGTTCCATTGGTGCCACGCTCAGGGACACTGTCAGAGAGTGACCTTGGTGGCTCAGTTCCATTGATAACACCCGAGGTGGAACCCGAGTTCAGACCAGAGCCCACCGGCATCCAGCACGGGGATTCAGAAGAATCGCAGACCAGCCGATTCCAGACCGGCGCCTCCTCCATCCTCTCTCCTTCCATCGGAGAAGCAGAGACGCACACACGCCAGCAGGACCGCCCCTGTCGTGTGACCAGCGGTTCTCACGGAGAGCGCAGCAGGACCAGAACCAGCCCCACCCAGCTGTCCAGCCCGCGAGAGTGAGCTCAGTGCCCTCGCTGGCGCCGAAGAGAGAACAACGCGTGTGCAGCTCCTCTCAGAGTCCAGAGTCACCAGAAGCAGCTCCCGGTCCAGCGCAGGAGCTTCCAGAAGAGAGAGAGCAAGCAAAGCACCTGCACCGCCCTCAGCTTCGGCGTAGAGCGGACTCAGGTCCAAGCTCTTTCACCAAATAACTAGAACAAATGCCACCGTGACAAGAACGACCGAAGTCACGGCCTGGTGACGGAGAGTCTCAAACAGCAGCCTGCCGCTGTGCGTCCAGACCCAGACGTGTTCAAGCACAGCTCTCTCTCCCACTCAGGAGCCGGGGCGGGTCGGGAAGGTGCCTGAGGGACGCAGCCAGAAAGAATCAAATGACATTGTCAGCACCTGAGCTAGAAGCCGAGCTCAGACCAGACCCTGTACCTGCATGGGACGGGGCTAGGGGAGCGCGAAGTGGACACAGGTGGACGCTCACATTCAGTAAAAACACACATGAAATAATAAAGGCCCAGATGACCCAGATGTCCATGGGAGCCTGACACCCAGACCAGGTATGGCCTGAGTTACGTCCCCACCTGCATTCTACTCTGAGTGATGGGAACCTTCCCTCCAAGGCCTCTTCCTCCTCCCTTCTCCTGTCACCGAGGGCTGGGGCGTGTCTGCAGCTCAGGTCCCTGCTCCCTGTCCACAGTCTAGCTCTCACAGCCTGTTCCCCCTCGGTTCCTCCAGGGTGACAAGGAAACACTGAGCAACAATGGCCTCATGGGAGGACCGTCAGGCCCACACATGAGAGAATCCAGAGGGCCTCCTGGTGCCGGCTTCGGGGCAGGGACCCCGTGTCCCCACCACCCGTGTCCCCACCACCCGTGTCCCCACCCTCCTGGACAGGCAGAGCTACTGTCACCACCCAGCGGGGCCGCCCTGCTGGTCACAGGTGAGCACCTCCCTCTGCACAGCGGTGTCCCTGCCGCTCCAGCCCTAGCGCTGCTGCTCTAACAGTGGGGTCACCAGGAGCCATCCCAGGACTCTGCGGGGAGCAGGCGTCGCTGCTCATCCCTCACATCTGTGTCTCTGATCTGAGCCATTGTCCCACTAGGAAAGGAGCACCGAGGTGTCACTTAGCCATCCCCGTGGAGGAGGCAGAGGAGGGGCACCCCGGGGACAGCAGTGGCCCAGGCTCTCCTGGGGGTGAAGGGGTGGCTGTGGCCCCTTCACTCTGACTCACATGGAGCCCTTGGGCTCTGTCTCCTCTCAGCACTGACCTGCCTCCAGGACACGGAACAGACGGCCATCCTGCCTCCAGCCTCCTCCTGTGGACCAGCCCCTCTCCGGACCTGAGGACCCAGGTGTCACAGCACAGACCACTGACCCCACCTTTGCTGGACATGAGCTCTTCTCTCCGTGAGGAGGACATGGGTCTGGATGACTGAAGGTGTGAGTGCCTGATGGGGACGGGCCTGTCCCAGGACAGTAGAGACGCAGGGCCCAGATGCGGGGCTGAGACCCTCGATCTCACGTCTGTGACTCTTGAGGGCAGACGGACACAGGTTTCTTGAGAGGACATCGTCCTGGTGAGCCGTGGACGGAGCCCGGGGTGGAGGACTTGGCTGCAGGAGACCCTGCACCCGGTCCCCAGCTCTGCCTCCTCCCCGCTGTCACCCGCGCACGCCTGGGAGCACCACTCCCTCTGTGGGGTCCTCAGTGGCTCCAGGGGACACGCCGGGCACTCAGTCACAGCTGAAGCCACTTGTGAGGCTGTGGCAGGCATGTTAGGGACCCGGACGCCTGGGCAGAAGAATGACCCTCCTGCTCCTTTTCCACCAGGTCTTCAGGGAGCAGCCGCCCTTGCTGGAGGGAGATCCATGAGCAGGACGACACCTCCTGCCTCCTGGAGCTGGTTGGTGGAGCATGAGGGGACAGCCACAAATGAGAAGAGAGCTGTGTGGGGATGGGCCACAAACATGACAGCTGTCCCTGCAAGAGGGTGAGGTCTGACACCTGACCCAGGACACTCACTTCCGGAGACCTGCCAGTCCAGCCTGGTGAGCCGGCTGCTTCTGCCCCACGTGAGATGGGGGTGGACTTGGGGCGCTGGCCTCTTGACTGACAGGGGCAGAGGCATAGGTCTCAGCCAACGCAGATGAGCTCAGCATGGCAGTGTGGGGAAGACCGGGCCTGCCAGCTGCTGCCCGTCTGATGATGCCCAGGGCCTCCTCCCACTAATGCTCTGCTTCTCACACCGTGTCCCGCTCCTCCTCCTGCTCCCGCTCAGCCCCGCACACGGGTTCCACTCCTGCATCGCTGGAGCTTCAGCCCTCCCTGCGGCAGAGCTGAGGGGACGAGGACTCCAGGCTGTGATGACTGATAGTGGGAAGAAGAATGTCCCAGACGCACCAGGGCCTCCGAGGACTGGTCTTGGGCAGGGGGCTGTGAGCAGGTTCAGACCACTTTCCCACGGGCCACAGTCTTGGAAGTTTCCTTGGGTTGCGTTCTTACTGAGCCGTCACTAATTGGTAGTGAGTGGTCCCTGTCCTTGGAAGGCATCTTCAACAGAATACACAGAAGTATGACTCAATCACAGGAAAAAGGAATTGACAGAACTCATCCCTGAGTGTGTTGACATGTATCTGAGGAAACAGGACACTTGCACACATGTGGAACCTATACCTGTGGGTTTATTTTAATGTATCAAATCAAAGTTACTGCAATAAGAAAATTTAAAAAAAAAAAGGCATCCCTGAGAAAGTCCAGACTTTGGCCTTTCTAAGAAAAAGACTTTAAAGAAGCCATCTTAAATATGCTCAATAGCTAAAGGTCAGAGAGCTATGGACAAAGAATGAAAGGAAGCCAGAGGACAATGGTGTATAAACAAATAGATATTCAATGAATGATAGAAATTGTAATAAGACACCAAGCAGAAATAATTCTGGGGCTGAAACAGGCAATAGCTGAAATGAAAAAAATGTTAAAGATCAACAAAACTGACAAACTTTAGGTAGAGTAAGAAAAAAATGGAAATAATGAAAATCAGAAATTAAAGTAGGAACACTCTTACCCACTTGTAAAAAAGATGATAACAATTGTACACACAGATTAGCTAGATGAAATCTGGATGAAATCAAAAAATTCCTAGCAGCACACAAATTACTGACTCTGACTCACAAAGAAATAGAAAATCTAAACAAACGAAATAAATGATTCAATCAGTAGCAAGAGACTAAATCTTCCTAAAGAAAGATGGATTCTCTAAGTGAATTCTACCAAACTTTTAAAAAAAGAATTAATACCAATCCTTCTAAAACTTTACCAAAAAAGGAGAAAGTGTAAAGGGAATACTTCCTAACTCACGAGTCTGTATGCTCCACATTAGGAGCTGAAATTCAGCCTTCACCAGAGCACAGCACTGAAAGCTCCCAAATAACAAGAAGCCAGGCCAGGCAGTTCTTTCTCAGGGGTTTGCAGAGTCTGCTGCATCATTTAGTCGCATCATTTAGAGTCTGAAACCATCAAGTATACTTCCTTTTTTTTTTTTTGGAAAGTTGCAGGCAGGAATGTAGGCGAGTAGGTAGAAAATAATTGGAAAATAACATGTGTTGAAAGTTCGGAAAACTTGGAATCCTCATTAATTACCGGTGGGAAAGTAAAATAGTTCAGTCGCTGAGAACAGTATGGTGGTTCCTCAAAAGAAAATCCCAGAATTTCCACATGACCCAGCAATCATACACTTGTACTCAAAAGCCGGGGCCTTTAAAGGGACCGTGAACGTGGGCTTGAAGGTGGGTGACCCAGATGGGGTGAGGGGCGCGTTTGCGTTTTCCCTCCCTGCTGTGACCCTCTTGGTGCTCTGTTGAGTTATTTTGTGGCCCTGAGCTATGAAGAGAGCTAGGACCTCCTCTACTTGATCCTGGGCCTCCTGCCTTTCTGCAGCCACCCTCTCCCTCGCTCTCTTTTATTTCAGTAAGCAGTTTTGCTCCCCGTTTGCTTTCCTGTGTGCTGTGTTCTTGGAGTGTCTAGGAGAGGCCTCCCAACACTGCAGCGGGTGTGGTCCGCCCCGTGGTCCGCCCCTCTCGCCCATTGCTCGCTCCATTCGTATGCAGAGAAATCACAGGTCCATGGGAAGACCAGGAGGGAGGTCGTGACTGAATGATTAATTCACACCCCAAGTAAAACTCATGCCCCAGAAAACAGTATGAAAGGAGCCACCTGGAGTTTCATATCCCATCTGAATGCTCTCTGCTCCAGATGCACTCATGGTTTAGCTTGGGAAATGCAGCCAGCTCCGTGTTTCCGGTGCCCCTCTTTAAGAATTGGTCCACCTTAGCAGAGTGGATAAAGAGGACAATTCCTGGATCCAAGTGAGTATTCAGCATTTACCCAGTGAGACCAAGCATTGCAGAGGGACACACACACACACACACACACACACACACACACACTCTCGCCCCACGTGGTTTCTCTCTTCCTGGGATTTTGGCCACCACTTCTAAACTCAGGACACTCGTCTCCCTCGCTGGTCCCCCAGACCCAGCACTCAAGCATGCAGGGCTTCCTCGACTGTGCCCCACCTCCCCGCTTTAGCCCATTCACCTTCACCCTCTAGGATCCAGTTCATAGTCTTCCCGGATGCTCTCTGCCTCCGTTTCACCCCATGTCATCCTGGACTCTGCCCTTTGTTTTAGCCCCATATCCAGCCCTGTCCTGTTGTCCCTTCTGGGTTCTGTCCTGTTACATCCATCCTGCTGCCGCCTTCATTAGGCCCAGTTCATTTTCCACGTGTCTTCGGGGTAGGTCACCTTCCCTTTTTCTCTTTTGGCCAGTGGCCACACTGGCATTTCCAAACACAGATGACATCTTGTCTGTCAGCTCTGTACTGTGGGAACAAGTGCCTGTCCTTAGTCCAGCCCAAGAGACCCTTCGCACCTCCACAGCCCTGGCCCAAGCCAGCCGAGCCAGGTCAGCACACCCTGTGCCCTCTTCCACCCGGACAGACCTCTCCATCTGATGATGTTATCTTCCCTAGAACTCATTTCTGGTCTCTGAGATTTTGTCCCTTTTTTGTGCCTCTCTACCTCTTCTGGACACTGGGTTACATAACTAACATTGGATAGATACATAGGTAGGTAGACAGACGGACGGACAGACAAGACAGACTAGTAGCACACAGTGTTTCTTACTCATCTCTGTGTCCCCAGGACCTGGCACAGTGGTGGCACGCTCAGCAGATATTTGTTGACTGAATGAATGGGCACTGGCAGTTTGGAGTTACCCCAGCTTTTCTAGCTGGCATTTTGCTGTCTGTCACCTGGCGCTTCCCCAAGGCAGCTGCAGCATCAGTGACAGCTCTTGGGGACTCTTCCTTACAGCTCTCATTTCACACTCTGGACCGGGCTGTCTCTGAGTGTCCTGGTCTTTGGGCCGCCAGTCGCCACCCCCTCAGCCCTCCACCACCCTTGCCTTGCAGGAAATTGGAATGATGTCCTCTGTGCTCCCTTTTCCAGGCGCTTTCCCAGGCAGGTCCATGTTCACGTTCACAGCCTCTGACGGTGAGGACGACATGTGTGATGAACGGACGTCTTTGATGTCAACCGAGAGCTGCACAGCACGCTCCTGCCAGGAAGGCAGGCAGGGCCCCGAGGAAGGAGAGACCGATGCCCAGTGGGTAGGTTCCTGGCAGCAGGCAGGCCTAGACGCAGCCTCTGGGGTTCCCATACGTGGTGGGAAGCAGCCATTCCTTGATGGGGAAGGACAGGAGAAGAAAGGCGAATTGGCCAAAGGGATGTTGAGTCCCCATGGAGATCTCACCTCTGTGAGGGCTTTGTCACAGTCTCAGCTCTGCAGTGGACCCAGTGATGCTGTCCACCCAGCCTCCGGCCCGCACCCGCCTTCTGGTGCAGGTCACTGTTCATGCAGAAAGCGGGGGTGTGTTGGGTGCGTGTGCTTGCTGGAGGAAGATGGGTGAGGGCGGCTCTGAGGCTGGAGTGTGGTCAGAGGAAGCTGCCCGAGGGACCTTTTTGGTGGATGACCAGACATGGTGCTGAGAGATGAATTTGCTAATTCAGGTTTGACCTTGGAGCTGGGGCTGTGTCGTAGTCCATTCAGGCTGCTCTCACAAAATTACCAAAGACTGGGTGGCTTATGAACAGCGCAACTTCATTTCTCACCATTCTGGAGGCTGGCAGGTGCAAGATGAAGGTGCTGGCGTGTGATGAATGTCCACTTCCCGGTTCTTAGACAGTCGTCTTCTCTGTGTCCCCACAGGGTGGGAGGGACGAGAGAATCTCTGGGTCTCTCACTAATCCCACTCCTGAGAGAGTTCTACTCTCAGGACCTAATCCCCTCCCAAAGGCCCCACCTTCTAAAGCCATCCTCCTGGGGGTCGGGTTTCAGCAGAAGAGTGTGTGGGAAACACACAGATCACAGCAGGAGGGCTGGGCTGCTCTGCCATATTGTCTCACCACCATGAAGCTGGGAAGTTGCCAGCCACGCCGCCTCCCTTTCTATAGGGGTGAAATAGTGCCTGAATTTCTCTGTCTTGCCCATTGTAGTATTTAAACAGTTTTCCTTGTGGAAATTTTTCTTCCAGCCAACTATAATCGTTGCTGTTTGAAGTTTGAGCTCCTTTCTCTTCCTGAGTGCTCCCAGTGAAATCTCACCTCCTCAAGGCCACTCCTTAGCCTTTTTTGCTAGTTTTTCATCTTTTATCTCTGGGAGGGTTGGTGCATTTTAATTGTTTCAGTTCCTGCTCTTTAACAATTTTCCTTCTTAGCTGAATATCTGGATAGGAGTCCTCTCTGCAGGAACGATTACTGGACAGCAGTCATGTTTTTGTTTCATTTGACTTTATCTTTGGTGGTTAATGTAATTAAAAAGGCAGCTATTGATTCAGAATCTCTGCCACAATTCCAAAGCACATTTTTGGGGGTTGGTTTGTGCCAGAATCTGGCAGGCATCCTGCCTCTCGCTGCCTGCCCTTTTACCCGGTGCCACCCTCCTGTCGCCCAGACCCTCCCAGATGCCCAATGACACGATCACTCCTCTGGTTTAGAGCTGCAGATTTCCTGTGCAAGACGGGTGTGTGTGTGGCTGGGGGGCAGGGGGTGGGGGTCAGGGGGCGGACATTTCAAAGAACTTTTTCTTCCTTTGCAAAACCCAGTGCCTTACTTACAACCAGAGAGCCCTCATGGGTGCTGACTATTCTAGTCTTGATTTGTTCACTGAAAATGCATAATGTCTGACCCCACTGCATCACCTGACCTGTCTCCCCCTGAAACAACATGACCAGGTGACCAGAACTGATTGGCACCCTGAGTCCCTGTGCTGACAGAAGGAAAGACCCTTAGTTGTGCTCCAAATCCATGCAGTCAGGAGCTGCAGACCCGCCTCTTCTGTGGCTACGCCTACAGCCCTTCCTGCCCGTGGTGGTGAGTTCCAATGCTACGTCTTCTCTAGTTGTCCTGTCATCTATCCAGATGCCTGCGACTCCAGCATTCCCGTAGCCCAGAGGCTGCTGCTGACATCTGGAAAGCAAATTCAGACAGAATCTCATTTCTGGCTCCCACACACCCCTCACCAGGTGGCGAGCTCAAGAGGGTTTTGCACGGCTCCTGGTCTGGTTTTCCACAGAGAAGCTGGGAATGTGAGGAGGACCATGAAGAGGACGCTGACTGCTGTGTCTCCAGTGGGGTTCCCAGGAGGCCCCCAGGCCTGGAGGAGGAGCTGACCCTGAAATACGGGGCGAAGCACGTGATTATGCTGTTTGTGCCTGTCACGCTGTGTATGATTGTGGTGATTGCCACTATCAAGTCCGTGCGCTTCTGCACGGGGAAGAATGGACAGCTGTGAGTTGGGGGCCGGGGGGAGGTCAGGCTCGGGGGTGCAGTCTCTGTTCATTGGTCACTGTTAGTGGTAAGACACAGGAATGAGGAGTCCACATCCTAGTCCATCCCCTGCCCCTTCCTGGGATGATCCTGACCTCTCTCTACCTAAGTTTCCCCATCTGTGTGATGGGGTTGCCAGCAGCATTGAATTAACCTGTCCAGCGTGCAATGCTTTGGATGCTGGACCCTGTTACAGAAGGTGATGACCTCGTTCCACATAGACGGAGTGAACTTGCTGATCTGAGTCCTGGTCCTGGGCACACCTGTGCCATCCGTCACCTTGTGATCACTAACAAGACACTTTTTCCTCAGCCTCTGCTGCCACAAATGTAAACCGAGGTCTCTGGACCAGATGATTTCGTGGTTTGCTTCTAGCCTTGTGAGGGAAATTTTACTTTTTTTTTTCCCTAGTGAAAAGAGCAGAGATAGGCAGCAGCATAGGAAAATGAGAAGCTTCTTCCCTTTCTTCAGCGCACTTCCTTGTGGTTATCACTGCTGAGTACCTGCTCTCTTTTTTCAGTTAGGAAGGTTTTGGGTTTTGGGGTTTTGTTTTATTTAAGAAAGGAGCCCTCAGGAAGCCCAGTCTGTTGAGGATTCAGAGCAGCACCAGAGAAAGGCCTTCAGAGCTGGAGAACCTAGCCAGCAGCTTACCTGCGGCAGCCAGGTCGCCTGCGTCTCCTGAGTCGATTTGGGGCTGTGCACGGCTGGGCTGGTCAGCTGGTGGTCAGGGAAGCCGCAGTCCAGGACCTGCTCGGGCGTGGCTGGTGATCGGGGGACCACTGCATCCCCCTGAGATGTGGGGAAGCACCAGGGGGTGGGGTTTAATTGGGGCGGGGGTCAGGGAGGCCTCGGAGAGGCCATCAGGTCCTTCTGTGCTGCTGTAGAGCTCGGCCGCCAAGCGTGGGTCAGGGGACCTGAAGAGAGGGCACGTCTGGGCATGCGTGTTTGCAGGCTGAGCCCTGGGCTGGAGTCAGTCCTGGGGGTGTTCACCTCTGCCAGCAGACCTGAGGCTTCTTCAGGTGGGGTCACACAGAGACTCAGGCCCTTGCTTCTCCCTCAGCATCTACACCCCATTCACGGAGGACACACCCTCAGTGGACCAGCACCTCCTCAGCTTCATGCTGCAAGATAGGAACTATTTTAATCCTTATTTTACAATAAGAAAACTGAAGCTCAGGATAATTAAGCAACTTTTTCAGTGTCACATAACTAATAAGTACATGTCATTTGTTGTACTATAGAGCTTAGATTTTTTAGAGCTAATGATTCTAAAGGACTTGTGTGTGCCAGGGATGATTTAAGCACCTCATATGTTTTAATTCCTTTAATCCTACAACATTCTCAGGAATTTGGCATTTTATAGGTACAGAAGCTAAGGTACAGAGAGGTTAACGACTGACCTAAGATGTCTTTCAGTAAGAAAGAGCTGGGTCTGCACTCACTGTCTAGCTGGAGTCCCTGGAGCCTGTCACAGCCCTAGACCCTACACTCCACTGATGCAGCCCATCATGATGGCCGGGCCTTCTCAAAGAGGGCATCTGTGTCACCTGAGGTCTTCCTAGAATTGCAGTTTTGGGCACCCCCACCTCAGATCTCCTGAGTCAGAAACACTGAGCTAGAGCCCAGAAATCTGGGTTTAACAAGCCCTCTAGTGTGCTGAGACATCCTGCAGTGACAAGCCAGAGTCACCCATTCCACTTAGCCCTCTCCACTCCAGAGCCCCCATGTCACCCACACACCGGCGAGGATGGCACTTGAGCACAGACACCGTCTCAGGTTCAACAAATGTGTGTCTTTGGATCTGGCTCTCGGCTGGCTTTATGTGCAAGTTTTCTGGAATGGGATCTTTGTTCCCCTGTGTACAAATTACTGCAGCAATAACCATCTTTCTTTTTCCTGTCTCACGTCTGTATAGCACTTGTCATCTGGTGTTTTCCTTTCTTGTCATTTAGTGTCATACACAGAAATAATGCTTGTCAAACAAGTGTCCTCTCTGGAGATCTCTGCGAATTAGCTCTTTGAAAAAAGGGGTCCTGACCAGAATTCTGCAGAAAGGCTGGGAAATGGCCCAGCTTTTCTGCGTGACCTGGCCTTGGTGAGGCAGGTGAAGTCCCCTTGGCTGGTGTGACTGGTGAAACATCAGAGTTTTGGGGTGTGGATTGCCTTGCTGTTCCCCTCAGCGAGCTCCTAAGCCAGCTTCTAAGCGACTTGACCTTTTTGGGTGAGGAGAAAAGAAGGTGAAACCTCAGCACAGGGGGAACCAGGAACCGCTCACTTGGAGCCTGAGGTGACAGGAAATGGAAACATGTTTTGTCTCACCACCCTTTTCATTTTCTCCACTTCTTTCTTTTGTTTTCTTTTTGCTGCTTTGTTTCATTTTTTTTTCTTTTTCTCTTTTTCTTTTCCCACCCTTTCCCCTCTCCTTTAATTTTCGCATTTTTTTCCTCAAAACAGAGACGGATGGTAGCAGGACAAATTCAACCAGAAGAAAGAACCCCCAAACTCATTTGAACAGGAAAAGTTTAATACAAAGAGTTATTAACTACAATAATGGTTGCAATAACGAGGGATTGGCAGGTAAGATGTAAATAAAAGTCTAACGAATATTGAAGTAAGCTTTAAGGGGTAGCCTCCTTCACTCGTGGTTCACTGGCTGCTGAGTAGGTGCTGTGGTTCCAATCTGGAGGAATTTCTGGAAATCCGTCTTTTGTACATGTTCTGAAGAAGACCTGCAGAGTGCTGGGGCAGCTGTTCACAGAGCGGTGTTTCTCCCGGGAAACATGCACATGTAGAAACAAATCCCCTTCTCTCGGTAGCACATCTACAGAATGCCCTAGAATTGAATTTGTCAGAGATCAGAATGTATCCACCAAGTGGATTTCCACTTAAATATTTCCTTCCTAGCCATTTCATTCAGGCAGGAATGCAGCTGAAGGGAATGGCAGGAAGAGAGGAGGAAGGAACTCATTTCATTGAGTTGTTCATCTTGATTGTTCCCTCTGGCCCTTGTCCTTGAACCTGGGTCCTTAGGACATATATGAACTATGTCCAGTAACCTTATTGGTTAGGTCACTAAGGTGTGCCTGGAGTGTCATATATTATCTATTTTCAATGTGATCTTTTTTTTTTCTTTTTTAAGTCATTTATTTGCATATGGCTTTGCTAATCATGACAGTAGTTATCCTGGAAGCAGAATGTCTTATTTTTGCATTTTTATTTCAAGTCCAAGAGTTTGGTAATAGAACATTGAGGGATAATCTTTAAATCAAGTAGTTATTTTACATTTTTAGGCATTTATTTCTAATTTTATTGATGGAACATTGCATTATAACATTATATAGGTTTAAAGTTTGCATCAACGTAAATCAAATTCTGAATATGATACAGTATGTGACCACCACTTCTAGCCTTCACCACAGAGTTGACCCATTGGCCTGTTCCCCTCCCCCGTCACCCCTCCTCCCCTTGCTCCCTCCCCCTCTCCCCTCCCTTCTGGTAACCTCTAAGTGATTTTTCTAAAGTATGTTACCAAGCCATTTCCTCTTCAAATTCCTAAATACAATTCATTCTCTTGCTGAAGATGCTATAGCTTTTTGTGAATATTTCGAACTGCTCACCACCACCATGCAGCACAGCGCACGCTATGTGTGAGCCTCTTCAGGCCCAGCTGCATGATCCCAGAATGCTGTGGGGTTTTTGTTGTATTTAATTCATAGGTTGCTCAGCTTCCTCTTCTAACTTCCCATCGCCTACCAGCCACACAGCTACTTAAACATTTTCTTTAAATATTTGTTCATTTGATTGATTGTTGTTCATCTAGGTTGTTTCCCCTGACCCCGGTTCTCAAGCCTGGCTTGCTGGGATGCATGTGGACTATGTCTGGTGGCCTTTCTGCTGCGCCACCATGGCATGCCGCCACGCAAGTGCTTTTTATTGCTTCTTCAGTTTAAGAAATCAGATGACTAACACTTTAAACACTTTATCCAAGATAATACTCAGTTGACTCTGGGTGAAGTTCCAAGTAGGTTTTTCAATAACGAAATCTTTCGCTAACTAGAGCATCACAGTATATATGCTTTAAAATGTAGGTATTATGATTCAGGTCTGGTGAGGCCACCAGATCAGATGACTGCCATTGAAAAGAGAGTTGTCTCACAGATCCCAAGAGGGGAGACGTGGCATGCCACACGAGCCTCACAGGGAAGCGCCAGGGCTGGTCTGGAGGGAGAGGGCGAGAGGCAAGTATAGGCATGAAGGAGTCTCAGGAGACACAGGCTGAAGGTCAGCTAGTTTGAATCACCTCAGCGGACTGAGCGGGGTAGGGGTGTCCCTGGCTGTAATTAAAGCAGGAGAGTGGCCTGGAGTGTGAGGACCATCAATGAGGTGGTTGGTGTAGGCTCTGGGTTGGCCAGTTTGGAGATGAAAGTCTTGCTCTCAGATGAGTTGTTCACTGTCTCTAGGAATTGGTGCAGCCCTGGCTGGGGAAGTCCCTCCAGAGTCAGAAAGGCCCAGATGTCACTTTATCATAGAACAGAGAATGAAAAGTTACTCTTAATAGAGTATGTTCAAGCCTTCCTCACTCCAGCATCTAGGAGCATCTGTGTGTGGGGCGGTAGAGCAGTCACTTGTTAGGGAGCCAGCAGGGAAAGTGTGTTCATGTGTCTGCCAGCTTGAACATCCTGGGCCCGCAGGCCTTAGGCACCAATGTTGTGAGCAGGCATTAAACTCCAGTGGAGGTAAACCGGAACAAGCCTTTTTTGTACCTTTTGAGAAGTGTCTAGCGTTTCTAAGAAAATGCCTGTGGAATTCTCTGATGAAGGTGATGAGAGTCGACAGGCCCTCTGCGGGCATGGCACACACAGTCTTGGGGGGATGTCACCCTCACAGATGGTGTTGAGATGTGACGAGTTGTCTTTAGTCCAGTGTTCCTGTCGTGTGACCTGTTGAACAGGTCATTTTTGTTTTTGTTCTAACTATCAGATGTTCCCAACAAAAGAAGCTCTTTGAACTGGTTTTGTTGAAAGTAGTTTCTGTATAGTCAAGGTGAAGCAAACTTTTGATGGGAACTTGTAATCAGTTCATCTGAGAATCAGCTGTAACATGTGACTGTCTCTTGGGTAAATATGGGAATACCCACCTCTTCGACGCTGTGTTCCAGATGCTGGGATTCGAACTCTGACCCCATTTTGGGAGTACAGAGTTGAGTGAAGGGAGATGAAAAAGTAAATAAATAATTGAGAACATATCACTGATGTTTAAAGAACTATGATGGCCAGAGAAAGGGAACTCCTCAGTGGAGTCGGGGAAAAATTCGAGAAATTGTACGACACAATTTCAAAAGAAGAGTTGATAGAATGCAGCAGACACAGGAGGAAGAAAAGGCCTTCTATACAAAGTGCAGAGGCATTGAATCTTGAAAGTAGTTAAATCCGTCTTTGAGGACTCAACTTCAATGTCAAGAGAAATAAAAGAAAAAATAAACAAATGGGGTTATATCAAACTGAGTTTTGTGCAATAAAGAAACTTTGACCAGAATGAAAAGACAACTTACTGAGTGGGAGAAGTTTTTAAATGAACATTATACATCTAACCAGGGGTTAATATTAGAGCTATGCAAGAAACACATACTCTCAACAACAACAAAAACAATGAACAATATAAAAATGGGCAGAGGATTTCAATAGACTCCTCTTCAAAGCAGATATACAGATGGCCAACAGGCATATGAAAAAATATTCATAATCACTTATTATCAGAGAAATTCAAATCAAAACCCCACAGTACACAGCACTTTTCACAGGTGAGACTGGCCAAAAAGGACAAGAAACAGTAAGTGTTGGTGAGGGTGGGTGTGGAGAGGAATGAACATCATACACTGTTGGTCAGAATGTAGGTTTAGTCAGCAAAATACTCTGGAGTTCCCTGCATGTCATCAAGGATAACAAGATTTCACCATTTTTTTTTATGATTGATTATTTTGTTGTGTTTGTATATCAGAGCTTCCTTATCCATTCATCTATCAATGGCCATTTAGGTTGTTTCCATATTTTGGCTATTATAAACAATGCTGCATTAAACATAACTGTGTATATATCTTTTCAAGTTAACATTTTCATGTTCTTTGGATAGATACCTACAAGTGGAATTGCTGGATCAATGGGAAATTCTATTTTTAATATTTTGAGAAATCTCCATACTATTTTCCAAAGTGGCTGTGTTAACCTGCAAGGAATTTAGAGTTTTAAAAGAAAAACTATGCAGAGACTCATGAAATGACTGAATATTTATCTTCCAGTTAAAAGTCTGTATAAATCACACAGATTCCTTTTCATCATTTTAAGCCTCTTGGCTTACTTTCTTGTTAAAAAAAAAACACAACATTTTGTTCTCCTTTTGTGAAACCCTTAATTAATCGCATGTGACACTAGAGGGGCTTCTTTCTACTCCTCTCCAAGAGTTACTCTAGTGCAACCCTTAGTCCCCAGTGTTCTTGTTAAAAAAGTCTGTGAATGGAAACATTTCAAAAGCTAAGAATCTTAATAATTTCATCCTGACCAGAGTATGTAAGATCAGAACTTTTACATTTTGGTATCTTATTCTATAAAAATGAAATGTAACTATTCAGATAAAACAATAGAAATTGATTAGCAGATTTCCCTGAGTTCATCGATCCTCAAATTTTACTTGCTTCTAGGGTTGTGTATATACCTGAGTTTGAATTATGACCCTATTACCTAATAGATTTAGAATAATTTGTTTACTCTGCCTTATCCTCAGCTTCATCAATTAAATAAAAACACCTACCCCAGTGGTCTCTTGTCATGTCTAGAGGAGATAATATTAACATATGCTTAGTACTTTGTCATTATTCAATGTATTTTGCTAGCTAATATTACAATACAGAATCTCTGTTTTGGATTATAAAAAAACTTTGGGATAGCTGTAATGGTTGCCCAGCATTATGAATATACTTGCAATGACTTGTATATAGTACCTGTGTTTAGCAAAATATAAACAATAAAATATGTAAGATACAATAATCACAGATTTGTTTTTTACTCATTATTTTTAGCACTAAATGTCTGAATTTCAATTTCAGATCTCCAGTGGAAGCTTAACTACTACATTATGTGACAGTGGTGATGTTTAGGCATCCAAGCCACCCTGAGCAATGTTTCAGCAGGTGGGGCTCCTGAAAAGGATGGAGCGCGTGCCTTGTGAGAATAGTGTGCCCTCCCATGGTTTATCTATGTCATTACAACCAGTGCTTTATTATCAAAGGAGGTTATTTAGCAGTAGGAACTGCTCTTAAAATCCCCATTTTCTAAGTTGTTAAGTCTTGATAATCAGAATCAAAAAACAACAAAAAATTATTTATTTATTTATTTATTTATTTATTTATTTATTTATTTATTTATTTATTTATATTTGTTTCAATGACATTTTGCCTACCCTTTGTCGTCGCAGTTGCTGCTCTTTCTCTATAGACACTCTGCTTGGTTTTCATCAGTGTTTGCTTCTGGAAAACAGGTGAATTTCTAGCTGCTCTGTAGGAAGGACATGAGTCTCGCTCCTACCAGGTCGCCGTCTTGGCCGGACCAAAGAAGAATTTAGAAGTGAGAGTGAAAACACTAGAAAGAGAATACGTAGAACTCATTTTCTATTTAAGTGAGCCATTGTTTGCTCATCAGGAGGCAGGGAAGCAGGGTTTTTGTTGGCTGTGCTCACTGGCACAGTGGGTTCTGTACAATGAAGGGAGAGAATGACTTAAGTCAGTTACTTGTAAAAGTTTATGAAGAAACTAAATTTACTGAAGATTAGGTCTCTTTTTTTTTTTTAAATAAACTTCATTTTTTAGAGAAGTTTTAGGTTCCCAGCAAAATTAAATGGAAAGTACAGTTTTCGTACACCCCTGCCACCACGAACACCCTGATCCATTATCCACAGCCTTGGTGAGAGTGACACATTGTTACAATCCAGGAACCTACGTTCATTAGAACCCAAAGTCCACGGTTCACATTGTTTTTGGTGTCGTGCAGTCTGTTGAGTTGATAAAAGTGTAGTGACTTGTAGCCACCATGAGAGTATCACACAGAATACTTTCATTGCCCTAAACATCTTTGATGCTTTGCCTGTTTAACCCTCCCTCCTCTTATCCCTGGAAACCACTGATCATTTTACTGTCTCCATAATTTTGCCTTTTCCAGAATGTTACATAGTTGCAATCAAACATTATATAGTCTTTTCAGATTGACTTTTCGTAACTCCAGGGTGTGTATTTGTTTCCTCCATGTCTTTTCATGACTTGATAATTTATTTCTTTTTATGTGTCATGAAAGTATCATAGTTTAGTTTTCTGTGCACCTACTGAAGGACATCTTGGTTCCTTCCAAATCTTAGTAATTATGAATAAATCTGCTGTAAATGTCCATGCGTGTGTTTCTGTGTGGACATAACTTTCCAGTCTATAATTTTTCATCTTTAGTCCTTAGTATCTGAGAACAGCGACTGATAAAATTTGATCCACAAGGTACAGTTGTAAATCTAGTTCCTGCTATACCTCTTCACCAAGGCAACCATCCCAAATATTAGCAAAGTCAATACAAAGATTGAAAGAACCCTGACGGAAGTAGTTAATCATATTATTTAGAATTTACTGTACTCAGGAATGATTAGACTATGAGTATGCAGTAAAATACAGACTCAGTGCAATCACAGCTTCCTTTTGGTTGCATAAGACTTGCAAACATGGCCTGGTTGCTTTTAACCATAAGTAGTTTAGACTGTTATGATGGAAGAAACAGTATATAAATGACTTGCACAAACACTTTTATAAAGATTACAACTGGATGACATGGTAGTGCCCAAGATATTCTTAATTCAAATCCTGGTGACAAATGAAGACCTGTGATTAGTAGATGAACAGAATTGAAGCCCACAGATACCTGGAGAAGGAAGTCCAGTGCTACTTCAATGAAACATGCAAATGCTTTAAATAATTATACCATGATCTTTATTAACTGTTAAAAATGTAAGTGATTCAAGGACTTTATGAAATCTTTGATTTTCTAATTAGCCATGTGTTATTTGCATCTGCTGCTATTTCTTACCCCCAGCTCTACTCCAGGTTAAAGAATCACAAGAAAATCCTGCCTGTACACGGCTACCTGTCCTGTCCCCTCCCCTTACCTAATGAAGAATCTACCTGGGAACAGAGGTGACAGGTTTTGGCTTTTTTATCAGAGCCTTTGGTTTTTTGTGTTGTAGATATTGCCTCTCTGATCCAGTTTTTCACATTTGTGGATGTACTCTGATTTAAGAAAATCTACTAACTTTCTTTTTTTAAAGGAACATGCAGGCAGGAATGAAGATGAGCAGGAAGCCAGGCAGGAGCAGAGAGAAGGAAGAGGCATTTTATTTTATTTTTATTTAGTTGTTTACATAGGTTGTTTTTCCTAGTCCTGGAAGTGAACCCCTGTTCCTGGTTGACGGCTCTCTTCCAGAGGCGACTGATCTAACTGCTACCCCACCAGGGCATACGGAGAATCTGTTAACTCAAAACAATTAGGATCAGAGTATTTACTTAAACAAGAATGTTGTGGAAGTTTTCATTGAATAACTCCTTTAAAATATCAAGCTCCCTGAATGTGTTATCGGATGTAATTAAATGTACAAAATTAGTTCTGCTGTTTACACGTAACTTGCAGGAACACCACAGCACACGTCCAGTCTCATACTAGTCTCGTAAGGAGGGCCTCGTTCAGCATGTTCTTAAATAGGGGTCGTCCAATATGAGAAACAATCATCCTCTTTAGTAATAATTAACCTGATGGATTATTAACCCTTGACTTTAAAAAGGAAAGAAAACAAAATTTTTTAATTAAAAGCAATGACTATGAAAATAGGTGTAGATGAAGGTGCTTTTATTTCTGATTTGTGTCACCCCTGACTTGGGTTGCCTGGGTGACAGTGAACTGGCTTCAACCTGTTCTTCCCTCAGCAGTGAGTTTCCAGGTTGGGATGCTTAAGATATATGGGAATTTTAATTTGTTCCCTTGATAAGATTCAGTTGGCTGGCAGTATGGGAGGGAAACTATGAAAAGACATTCACGGAAAGAAACATTGATAGTGAACTCAAATATAGGAGCCATATCATGACTTCAGTTAATTATTAATGTTGAGCTAATTGACAACTATGAAGTCAAAGATGTTTTTCAAAGGTAATTTTGCCTGTTACCAAGGTTATATTCTTTCCCCCTAGAAGAGCTGAACAATTCAATGAAAGCTTTAGAACAACAGGATTTGAGTTAGAAGGAACCAACTCTTCTACCTGAAAGTTCAAAGGTTTGTTCCCTGTATTGCTAGGTCCCACAGACTGGCCAGAATTTGCAGTTCAGTGATTTTTCCGTCATGCCACACCCTTTCACATTGCCCAGGACAGACGTTTCTTTTCCATAAAGCGTTTAATCAGCTATTGTTTCAGCTGTGAGCCAGGTTATCTCCTGGCAACTGCGGGGTCACTTTGCACACACTGTCGTAGATGCCGTCACAGTTAACTTCTGTGGCAGCTACAGCAGGCTCTCAGGACCTCCCTGGAAACAGCATTTTCTTACTTACTTGCCTTACCACTTTCTTACCAGATAGTGCCCTGGCCTTTTGGTTTTAATTGCTAAGTGCAGCATTATGATTATTATTATGTATCTTAGCTTCTCAAGATACATATAGAAACAATAGGAGGAGGAGTCCTTATAATGAATAAAAGCTAAGTAATGTGCCAAGAGCAAGCATTTAGAATTTAAGAAAATAGTAATAATAATAATAAAAAAGAGCCTGAAAAATACTAACTGGTTTTATTACAGGTTGCATTTTGAGTTAATGTTTCTTCTGATTTTATTTTTCAGAATTTCTGCAGTATTTCATGAATTTTTTGGAAACTGTATAAGCCTGCCTTTAAAAAGCACAATCCTTTATAAACCTTTGCTCAAGGCTGATTCACATTTAAGCAAATTAACTCACTAGAGAGTTCCAAATATTAGATCAAGGGTCTTTTTCTTTTGGTTTGCTTTTCCCATTTCTTATTCATTAGCAGAAGAGCTAAACCATGATCACTGAAAAACTGATATGAACATTTCTATTAAGTATATTTTTTCTCCCTTTGGAAAGAATGTACTTTATCATTCATTATTTGCTTCTGAGAATTGATTTTGATTTGGTTTGTTTTCTGTTCTATTTCTTTCCCTTGTTTTTTGTCTTGCAAAAAACTCTTCTGAGTTCTACATGTTCCCAGCGCCACATCCCACCAGAACTGGGTAGATGGTAGAATGATCTCAAGTTGACTTGGAATCACTTTTCCAGACCATAGAACATTCAGAATTGCTGAAAACACAGCTAGTTAGATGCCATAAAAAGAAAACTTTTGACAGGCTTTTTCTGCATGCTAAATATTCTATTTCTTGTCTTTCAAAACGCATGACAACTGTGATCAAACCTGCTTAAAGCAGAGATGCGTCAAAACTTCGATTTTACTTTAGGATCCCATTCTCCCCGAGGAAGAAGCATATGCTATCATGAAATTTCACATTGCATTAGGCACAAATGCCCTCAATTTTCTTTCCCTTTGTTTCCTTTTCTAGGTAGAGATAGGCATAGAGAGGTAGGCGTAGGCTAGTACTCCAAAGCCAGACAGGTTCAGAGGGGACGTGTGGTTTGGATCTTCAGGGGAGGTTCAGGAACTGTTTGCTAGCTTGACTCATAGTCATTAGCACTAAGAAGCCAGACTCCCCTGGTAGGGCGAGGGGGAAGGACCTAAAGGACAGGAGGTGGAAATGCAGAAACAGGTCTATGGAGTTGGCTTGGACCCCACCTGCTGGGGTTCCTGAGGGATCCAGAGGGCATCCCTTCATTAAGGTGTTGAGAAATGTGCCAGTGAGGGAGGCAGCACCATCTTGAAGAGCTCTGTCCTCTGGGGTCTGGATTGGTGGGGGATGCTGACACTGAGATGTGGTCCCTAATCTCAGAGAAAGCTGGGCCCCAGAGAGGAGGACAGGACCCTAGGGAGGACAGCATCCCAGGGAGGAGGGCGGGATTCCAGGGAGGAGGTTGGGGTCCCAGGGAGGAGGGCAGGATTCCAGGGAGGAAGGTGGGGACTCAGAAGAGAACAGAATTCCAGGGAGGAATGTAGATCTCAGGACAGGCAGGAGCCCAGAGGAATCTGGGGTCAGTGCTGATATGAAATAACTAGAAGACCTGTAGATGAGTTTTGTGTTTTTTTATGGCCCCTCCCTAGGTGTCTCTGGGAGACTTCCCTTCATGGCAGGACCTTTGATCCCTAACTCATTGCAGAGGAAGAAGGAAGCGAAACCAGCTCAGGGCCCACTAAGCACATTTGCTCACATTCCCTTATCTGGGAAGTAGGTGTTATTTTCCCTTGTCACCATCACCTCCAAGTCTGGTCTCTTTCTGCCAAGGGGCCCAGCAGGCCCTCCTCAGTCAGGCTCCCAGTACCACTGACCATCTCTGCTGTCTACGTTCTCTTTCCACCCTCTGGACGTCAGGGCACCTATTCTTGCCTCTCTTCCATCTTTGTTGGTTCAGGATTTATGTGCCACCTACTGGAGCCAAGTGCAGTGCCAGCAAAGGCCATACTGAGAGGGCTACTCTTCCCCACCCGTCGTGTTCTCTTCACCCTCTTCTTAGTCCCCGCCCTTCTCCCTCTGGTGAGCTTTGTTCTGTTGTCAGAGTCCACTGATATCCTTCCTTCCCGCCATCATTCCCTCTTTCCTTCCCTCCCTCCTTATCTCACTTAGCAGATGGGCTAAGTAGGCAGTTGACTTTTGTGGGTAGTTGGGATCAAGTAGTAAATAGCAGTTTGAACCATAGGATATTTGAGGGTGGTTAGTGGGTCAAGTATCCTTAGGAACGACATCGGTGGACAGTTGTTGCTTGATCAGTGTAGCAGCAAAACTTTTAAATATTCTTCTGATTCACCCCAAACTTAGTAGATTAAAGCAATGAGTGATCATTCTCTTTCCCATTTGTATGGGTGGCTCTTTCTTTTTTTTTTTTTTTTTTTGGTATGGTAAATTGTATATAACAAAATTGATCATTTTAACCAATTTTGAATGTCCATGTCAAAGGTATTAAGTATATTAGCATTGTTGTGTGACAGTCACCACCATCCATCTGCAGAACTTCTTCATCTTCCCAAATAGAAGCTCCGTATTTATTAAACACTCTCATCTCTCCTCTTCCCCAGTTCCTGACAACTACCATTCTATTTTCTGTTTCTATAAATTTGTCTATTTCAGAAACCTCATATAAGTGGAATCATATTTGTCCTTTTGTGAGTGGACTAGATCTCTTAGCATACTTCAAGCTTCCTTATATCATGCATTGGAATCTCCTTCCTTCTCGAGATGAATACTATTTCATTGTATAAAAAGACCCCGTTTTGTCTATCCATCTCTCCATAGGCATTTGCCCTGTTCTCACCTTGTAGCTGTTGTGATTCCAAGGACCTACTGCAGCCCCTGCTTTAGTTCTTTTGTGCATGAACCTGGGGTGGGATTACTGCTTCAGAGGACCCACCATACTCTTCCACAGTGGTGTCCCCACTTTACATTCCCATCAGCAACACACCGCAGTTCCAGTTTCTCTAGTAGCCATCCTGGTGGGTATGAAGGTGCTGCTGAGTCTTGCTCAGGATTGCTCTGGTAGCTTCAGCCAGTCACTGGGATCAGAGATCATTTGCTACTTCCTAGATGTGCCAGCACAGGGTTGGGATGGCTGCTGCCCCTGGGGCTGCTGAATAGAACCCACTTTGTGCAGGTTCCCCAGACAGCTAGTTTAGATCTCACAGCATGGGGACTCAGGGTAGTTACACATTTTATAGGCCCTTGGATTCCCCTAGAGTAGGTGCTCCAAGAAATTGGACGTTGCTAGGTTTTAAGACTGGACCTCGACTCTGGTCCAGGATTCCTTTCACTGCATAGTTTAGCCAAGACTCACAAATCTGCCCAGTTTCAGGGAGGAGGGCATATGGAACCTACCTCCCAAGGTGAGGAATCTCCGAGGCTTGAGGCCCTCTTCGGCCTGCCTGATTTGGATATCCTTAGTGGAGATGGTGGCCTGTCAATCAGCTGAAACCAGAAAGGAGCAAGTTAAGTAGTTCATTAGAATATTCAGGGTGTGTGTGTGTAGGGAGGGGTGAGGGGGGGATGACTGGATGAAACGTTTAAGATCAGCATTAGACCTGTCTTAGTTGGCGTTTCATTAGCATTTCTTTTGAAGCCTTCGGTACACCTTGACTGGTTGGTTGACTTCCTATGATTCAGGGGTCCCCCATTAATCTCTTCTGCAAGTCAGTCTTCCATTTTGTGACTGTATGTTAAAATTTCTTCAGACTTAATCCTATGCCTCCTAATCTTTTCCCCCTTGCTGATTTCATCCAAGTTCAGTGATGTGATTATATTTAGCACACAGATATCTCTCCCCACCATAGTGGGCCTTTTATTTTCACACGTTTTGCAGCCATATTCTGTGCATTCTTCCTATGTCTGCAGAATCCATTACCTTGGAGGCAGAAATTTCCTTTCCTACATAAATTCACAAATCTAAATATTTGCCTTTCCAGATTGCTCTGTAGTCTGTGTGTGGACATATGATCAAGGTGCAGAACACCTTTTTTTTTTTTAAAGGAAAGATGCAAGGAGGAATGAAGGTGAATAGGCAAGCAGGCAGGAAGGGAGAGGCGGAAAAAGCATTCGTTTGTTTTTATGTAGTTGTTCATCTTAGTTGCTCCCCTGCTGGACAGGGGATGGGAACCTGGGTCCTTGGGATGTATGTGGACTACGCTCAACTGGGGGCAGCGGACAAACCGCTTTTGCACCAGGGCAAGCCAAGTACTGTCATACTTTTACTTGGTACACAGTGGTAATACAGAATCAGAGTGTAGAAGGAGATCATTCTGGTGAGCACACCAATGGTTCTTGTCACTTCAGATTCCATTGGTCACAGGAGCATCTGCCACAGGAGCATCTGCCCTAGCAGCAGTGTCCATGTCCAGTTTCAGGGAAAAAGCACTACCCCTCGGCCCAGGGGTGCTTGTGATTGTGTCTGCCTGAACAATTCTGCTGTTTCAAGTCCTGTGGCCTCCTAGAACCCTCTGGAGTTCCTGGTGACACCCAGTTTCCTTGTAAATAAATTCTTTCTGCTTAAATTAGCTAGATTTGCCTCTGTTGCTTAGATGTAAAAACTCAACTAAATGATTTCCAAATTATATCCACACTGGGCTTTTTTGAGATTCAGACTTGCAGATGCAACCACTTATTTGAACTTAGGAGTCTGAATGGTACCCCAGCTATCAGAGTCTAGGGATGAAGTCATGATAGCCCTTGACTCTTCCCCCTATGTTGTTAAAGGGCCATGCTTCTTTTCACTGCTGCATCCCAGTGCCCAAAGTGTACTTGCCCCAAAGTCAGAGCTCATCAAGACTTCCATGGCAGAGAGGGGAACAGTTCATGCACATCCTTGTTTCTTCACACCCGCATCTCTTGCTGCTGTTTGAATTTCAATGCTTGACCATCACTGAACGACACTGTCATCTCATTTTAGCTACTTTATCTGCTTATAGGTGAGCTTGTTGAGTACATACTCATTGCTATTGGCTATTCTGATTGACTTGTCAGTGAATTATCTTTTCATTTCTTGGCCAGTTTTTCTAGCTTATGGTTGATCTTTTTTTAAAACTGGATTTGAGTGAGTTCTTAGTATATTCTGGGCATTATTTTTTATAGAAATGTTGAATACTTTTTCACTCTGTCATTGAGTTTTAATGACATGGTATCATTTAATTTTTTTATGCAAAAATTTTAAAATTTGATGCAGTTGAATCTGTCACTTCTGCCCTTTCTGGCTTATGCTTTCTGTATCTTGTTTAATAAATATGTACAGCTCAGGGACTCATAAAACCTTTTCTCTTCTAACACCTTTATAGATTTTATTTTCAAATTTGGTATCATCTGGAATTGTTTTTTTAATCACTTTTATTTTTCAAAGGAAAGGTGCAGCAGGAATGAAGGTGAGCAGAGATAGCCAGGCAGGAAGAGAGGGGTTGCAAACCCAGGTCCTTGGGATGTGTATGGACTGTGCCTGGCAGACTTAACTTTTAGGCCACCAGTGAGCACCCCATCCGGAATTTTTGCAGATGTATTATGAGAGGAGATAATAGAATAGGACAGGAAATGGACAAATTGAATTTCTAAAAGTTTTCTGTCATTGGTCAGAAGGCTGTTAATGGGTATTAATCATAGTATGAGCCATAGTAAATTCTTGCTTTCAAGTTGTTCTCCCCTCTTTGATCACTCCATGGCTCATCCATCCCTATATATACTCCACAAAGGGAACAAGATTCCACACGTAAAATGACCTGAGGAAGCCACTGAAACAGGACGGTGGTATCATGGAATGAACATCCGCTAAAGCTCATTGGCTAGGGTGTGCTTCTGACAGCTGTCACGCACAGAGGCTTCCTCTGATTCGGCCTTGATCTTTTGAGAACTTGAGACTCTAACTCAGTATTACTGCCTCTGGTTGACTAAGTTTTCAGTCTGGGTGACAGTTTTACCCACAGTTGGTGCAGCCTGGTCCTTCTCTCCTGTTGGACTGAGTAAGCCTGAGATGGTATTAAGATCTCTGAGAGCCAGAGACACCAAAGTTAGACCCCTTGAGGACAAGTAAAGAGCAAATATTACCCAGTACATATTTGTTACAGACTTGGGAGTCTGAGCATAACCCATCAAGAAGAGAGCAGTCATTTTTCTGCGTTACGCCACTGCCCACCCCGCCACTACCCACCCGCCGGGTGCCTGAGCTTCCACGTGTGGCTGGATGTGCTGAGCTTCCACGTGTGGCTGGATGTGTAGCCTGGAGCCTCCAGATCCAGACAGCTAGATCAGTTGTGTGTGGAAGAGTCATTTCCTTTTTGTTCTATGTAAGTAATGGAAAAATACTTAGTATTTAGCAATACTATTTTAGAAGTAAGAGCTATGAAGGTCAGATATAGTTCCTGGGGGCAGGTGGTCACATGAAAATTTGTTTCTGAGATGGGTAGAGATTGGGACAGAGAAGTTAGATTCCATGCTTAATACATTTCTTTATTTCACCACATTTTAAATGGGAAAATGTGTTATATGTACATAAGATTCTATAAAGATAAATGTACAGTTTAAAAAGAAGACTAAAAGAAACACCTGAATCTCAACTTTCAAATTAAGACACATCCCAGAAGCTTCTCTCAAGGGTCACCCCTTGGTCCTCCACAAAGGCTGAGCATGTGCTGACTCTTGTGTGAGCAATTACCTTGTTTACCCACTGTTTTACCACTTACTATGAGCCCTCAGTAATAAATGGCTTAGTTTCGAAAAACAGGTTTATAAACTTATATCTAACTATGCCAAGAAAGAATATTACTGCTCCTATTATCTAAAGGCTCAGAGGAGAGGAAAAGATGTACAATGTCTCTGACTTGTAATCACTCAGACTATACGTTTTATAGTATAGATGTTTAATGCTCTATATTTGTCTATAAAATATTATGAAGGCCTTTCAAAGTGTTGCTGAGTCTGTTTCTAACAGATTTTGATATAGCTTTCTTTTCAGATAAAGTATTTTCTAATTTTTCATGAGATTGACTCATGGGTTATTAAGAAAAGAGCTGTCTATTTTTTATATACTTGAGTTTTTTTTCTAGATAATCTTTCTCTTATTGATTTCTAATTTTGATGCTCTCTCATTTGGAGCATATGACCCCATACTCATTATATAATATTTATTCCTTCTTTGGTTGAAAGTATTTTATCTGTTATCAGTATGACTGTCCCTGCCTTTCTGAGATTATCCTTTTATTGTAAGATTGTCTTTCAACCTCTGACTTTGAGCCTATGTTTATCATTAGAACTTGAGATGGGCTGCAGAAAGTGTTTTGCAGCAGAATGTTGGTTTTCTGTTTTGTTTTTTTTAAAGAGAGGAAGGAAGGGAGAGGAAGAAGCACTTATTTAATTTGGTTTTTCACCCTGGCCCTGGGTCAGGAACCTGGGTCCTTGGGCTTTATATGGTTTGTATGCCAACATCCCAACCACCTGAATCACAAGGGATCTCCCAGAGTTTTGTTCTTTTACTCAATGGCTACTCTATGTCTTTGATTGGTGAGTTTAATCAATGAACATGTATGGTGATTAGCTAGCCATATATCAGTATTTATTTCCATTTTGCTGGGCCTTGTTGCAGATTGTTTCTGTCATTCTTCTCTTACTCTCTTGTGCTTTGAAAACTTTCATGTTGTATTTGATTTCCATTTTCATTTTCTTCTTAGTTTTTCCTATGGATTTATGTTTTGCGTTTACCCTAATGTACACATTTCTATGCTTATAACCTTTTTATAACTTGAATAAAAGTTATGCTCAATCTTATTCTTTTTTTGAAAAATATTTTATAGTAGTATTATTTCTTTGGTTCACAATGCTCAATGCCAGCTAGGATAGTGGAATTGCATCTCAGTCTACATTTTACACCACGCCCACCGCCAGAGTCCCAGTGTCCCTACAACTGCCTTTTCCCCTCCTTCCCCTCGCTCCTTCTCCTCAAATCTCATTCTAACAGTCACATTTTACTCTTTCCCCACATTTCATTTTTTGGACTCTTGCTATTTATAAATGGAGTTTTTTCTTCCATTTTATAGAAATTTCTTTAGTATTTCTTGCAAAGCTATTATAATTGTGATGAATTCCTTTAAGTCTTCTTTGAAGAGCTCTTTACCACTCTTTTAATTTTAAGTGATAACCTAGTAGTGTGCAGTATTTTTGGTTGGAATTATTTTTGCCCCCAGCACTTTGAATCGATCATGCCATTCCCATCTGGCCTGTGAAGTTTCTGCTGAAAAATCCAATCTCATGGGAGCTCCCTTGTATGTAACACATCTTTCTCTAGCTGCTTTTTTAAACTCTCTTTATTTTTGATTTTTGGCATTTTAATTACAATCTGTCTTAGTGTGTGTCTGTTTGAGTTACTTTTGTTTGGAATTCTTTGAGCTTCCTGGATCTGGATGGCTGCTTTCTTCCCCAGGTGAGGAAAATTCTCAGCTATTATTTTTTCAAATAAGGTTTCCATCTCTCTCTTATCTTCTTTTGAGCCCTCTGTGATATGAATGTTGTTTTTCTTGATAGTATTCCATTAGTCTTCTATGCTGTCTTGATTTCAAAAATTCTTTATTCTCTTTGTTGCTTTGTTTGGGTCATTCCACTGCCCTCTCTCTTAGCTCACTAATTCTACTGGAAGCTTTGTTCAGTCTACTGTTGATTCCCTTTATTGTGTTTTCTAGTTCAACTATTGTGTTATTTAGGTCTATGAGTTGTTTGGAACTGCCTCAGATTTTCTCTGTCTTTGTTGTAGTTCTGTTTTTGCTCCTCCATTGTTTTCCTGATTTCAGCGAACATCATTAGAACTGTTGCTTTAAAATCTTCAGGTTGTATACTTAGTCCTGTTGACTCAGATTTCTTCTTGGTTTTTGATCATCATTTTGGGTATATTTCTCGGTCTTTTCATTCTGATTGATTCTCCGTGCTTATTTCTGTGGGTTAGGCTGAATGACTCTCCTTTTCTGACTTGATATAATAACCTTTTGTTAGGGTATCAGGTTGCAGAGTGTAGACCTAGGGTGCTGGACCAGAATGCTGAGCTTTCTATTGCTGTATCATTTCTGCACCCCTCAGAATGGTTGGCGCTCTAGAGCCGGCACTGTGCTGGGGCTCAAGAATCCAGACTATAAGGTTGGTTGGTGTCTGGATAGTGAAGGCAGATGTTTTCCCCAGAGTCAGAGCATGAATAGTGAGGCACAAAGAAAGAGACCCAGCAGATGTGGGCCTGGGCAACAAGCAGGCCAGTTTCAGCAGAGGCCACAGGTGAGAGGGAGTTGGCTGTCTCCCCAGGTCCTTGGGAACCAGTTATGGTGAAGCACACTCCCCACTGAGAGTCTCTCGTATTGTTCTCCAAAGGAAAGCCGTCTACTTGCTACACCAAGTTGTGTGTGCTTGTGGGTCAGTTCCCAGGCAGAGGTATGGGGATACTCACTGTGGGAGCAAGTCCCTCCCCTGGGAAGAGGGTCCTTATTACTGGTCCCTCTCAATGAACCCTGTGGTCTGTGCCAGGCGGTATTCACACCGAGAGTGACCTGCTTCTCTTACCATTTACAATGACGTGTGTCTCTTCTCTTTGTGGAGATGCTGGTGCCGTTATCTTTCAAAGACCCTATTTGTTAATTGGGTGTAGTTTTTTGTTGTGTCTGTTGGGAGCAAGTGAGCTCGAAATCCTAATTGTCCACCATCTTGGAATCAAGATCTTGATTTTTACTTTTATTCACTATGATCAGGGAACAAACATACATTATATGATTTCAGTTCTTTTACATTTGGTACAGTTTATTTTATGGCCCAGAATATGATCTATCTGGAAGAACATTTTATGTTCACGTGGAAAGAATGTATTCTGCTGCTGTGAAAAGCTCTATAAATGTTAATTAGGTTCAGTTGGTTGATGTTACTCAGTTTTTCTACATCTTTGCTGATTTTTTTCCATTTTATTTTTCTGAGAGAAAGGTATGGAAATGTCCAGGTAAATTTGTGGACTTGTCTGCATTATCCTTTTAGTTGTATTAGTTTTTTTCTCCTTTTTCTAAATAGCATTTTGGAATATAGTTATTAGGTAGGTGTATTATCATTTTCTTGATGAGTTAACATGTTTATCACTATGTGCTCTGCCTTTTTATCCTGGTTTTTTTTCTTGTTATGAAATCTTTGCCTGATATTAATTTTGCCAATCTGGCTTTCTTTTGATTAGTAGTAGATACAATGTATCTTTCCCTACCCTTTTGTGTAGGTCCCAATATAGTTTTTGGTTTGCATTTCTCTTATGATGGGTTAGGTTGAACATCTTTGTATATTTTAAAATCATATTTCTGTGTAAATTACCAAACTTGTGTTGTTTGCCTACTTTTTCAGGTTTTTTGTCTTTTGCTCATTTTTTTTTGTAAAGTATGTTTTTATATATGAGGAATTAGCTCTGTAGCTGTGACACCCATTATAAATAATCTCCTCTGGTTTGTCAGTTGTATTTTAACTTTGTTTTTGTTTTGAGTATTTTATTTTCATGTTAAAGTTTTAATTTTTTTGTTTTATGTACTTACATCTGCCTTCCTTAAATTTTCTTTTTGTTGTTATTATTGCATCTGGATTTTAAGTCATGGTTAGAAAATCTTTTCATGTTAGTCTAAGGACACATATTTCAAATATTGTGTTTAAAATTACTTGGGTTAGAACTTTCCTCCTATACCTGGGTTAAAAAGGAATTCATTCATATTTTCTTTCAGTATTTGTATGTTTTTTAAAATCTCTGATTCACCTGGAATTTATTCTTGTGTACAGTGTAAGAAAGGGATCTAACTTTACTTTTTCCAAATAATAATCCATTTGTCTTAATACCATTTATGAAAAAGACCATTTTTGCACCTGCAATACCATAATGGATCATCTCCTACAGTTCCATTTGTATAAGCATCTATTTTTGGCTTTCTGTTCTTTTCTACTATTTCTTTTATCTACTCATGTACTATCAATATCTTGTTTTGTCTCTAGAGGTTTTAGAGAATATTTCAATATTGGCCAATGTAGATTTTTATGTGTTCTGTCTATTCATGTTTATTTTTTCTACATGAAGTTTAGCATAAAGTTGCCTTATGCTATACATAGAAAACCTTGTTAGTTTTTATTGTTATTGCCTTACCAAAATTGCTTTACACAAAACATTTTATTGATAAAGTAAATCTGAAAGAACGGCATCTTTATGACTTGAACTCATCTTAGCTAAGAGTGAGTGGTGTCTTTTTATTTGTTCAAGTCTCCTTTTGTGTTCCCCAGAAGTATAAGAATTTTCCTCATATAAGTTTTGCATAATTTTTGGTCTAATGCATGCCTAGATATTTTACCTTCATTGTTACTATTGTATATTGAGCTTTCTCCATTATTTTTTATCAGCTAACTGGTTATTGCTTGAATGCATGAAAATCAGTACATTCTGTATGTGAGCATTATACCTGCTTCTTTACTGGATTATTTTGTGTTACTTTTACCTTTGATTATTTTGAGTTTTATAGGCACATGATCATATCCTTTGCAAACAGATATCATTATACTTATTTTTAGTTCTCACCGGTCTGTCGTTGCTTCTTTGGCATTGCTTAATAACTCCAGCAAAATGTTGGTAGTGGTGGGATGTGCATCCTTGCCTTGTTCTTAATCCTTGTAGAAATGTCTCTGTACTCTAGTGTTTTTCCATTAAACTAGATACTGGTTTTAGGACTTTTAAGATTAATGGGTTTGTGTGTGTGTGTGTGTGTGTGTGTGTGTGTGTGTGTGTGTGTGTTTAAGGAAGTGTCAATTAATTTTATGTTATTTTCATGGGGAATGGATGTTGAATTTTATGATTTTTCAGGATCCATGGTGATAATCATATGCATAATTTTTTCTCCTTAGATCTATTAAGTGCTTATTGTATTAATTTTTTATTCAATAAAAAATCCCCAATATTGAATTCCTGGGTTAATTCCCACTTGTATTATTTTCTTAATGTGGTACTGAATTCTGTGTTACAACATTTTGTTGGAAACTTTGCCTCAGTTTTCACATATGCTATTGGTTCTAACTTTATCTTTTTCTACATTATCTTTAACCAGTTCAGGCATCAATATTATATTTGCTTCATAAAAATTAGGAAAAGTCTCTTCTTTTTCAATGCTCTGGAGTAATTTAAAGATTATCTTATCGTTGAAGCTTTGATAGAATTTTTCTCTGAAGCCGTCTAGGCCTGGTGAATTTGGGGGAGGGGTATGGTTCCTTGATAACTCTATATATTCAGGAAATATTAATCTGTTTGAGCTTTTCAGATCTAAACAGTCCTTTTGGTTAACTGTTTCCCTAGGAAATTACTTATTTCACCTAAGTTGTCAAATTAATTGGTTTAGGCAGCACCCCAACGTGGCTCAGCAGCTAAGGTGTATGCCGTGGAAGTCCAAGGACCTCCGTTCCAGACCTGGGGCCATGGGAATTTAAAAAAATTGTTTAGAAGAAAACTGTATAAATATAAAATGAGAATGATAATCCAATTTGTTAAAATTTTGACATTTGGGGAATCTAGGTAAAGGGTATAGGTCATTTTTGTTTATTTTTGCAGCTTTTCTGTGAGTGTGAAATTGTACCAAAATGATGACTTGGGGGGCACCCTGATGACCTCGTGGTCTAGTAACGTGGGAGCAGTCCCGCATACATCCTGCGGTCCCGGGTGAACGCAAGGCCAGGGAGGACAACCAATGTGAACGACTAAATAAAAATAAAGCGCTTCCTCTGCCTCTCTCTTCCTGCCTGGCTACTCACCTTTCCTTTAAAAAAAAAAAAGATGACTAGAGAAAGATGTGGTGTGTATGCTGAAATATTACTTAGCTATAAAGACAAAACCTTGCCTTTTGTAACAACTTGGATGGAACTTGTGGTTATTCTAAGTGAAATGAGTCATAAAGAAAAAGAAAAATGCAGAATGGTTTTACTCATGTGTGGAATATAAAGAAACAAACCAACAGAACAAAATACAAGTACCTTGAACTCTGAAATCAAAACTATGGTTGGGGAGAATGAAAAGGGGAAGGGAGCCTCAGCTAGAGCAGGTAAAATGACAATGGTGATAGGACTGGAACTCTGCTGGGGCGGGTTGGGATATACACATTGAACGAGGTAGGAATATATTCTTTGAAAACATATAGTAGTATAAACCAACAGTATATTACTTTTTAAAAGTCCAAATAAAATTTAATATGCATAGAGTTGTGCAAAAGTCTCATTGATCGATTAAATGTCTCCCATTTCAGTAGTTACTTTCCTTGTCATTTCTTATTTTGTTTGTTTGTACTTTCTCCCTCTTCTTTTCTTCTTGATTAAGTTAGCTAGTGGCCTGTCTATTTTGTTAATGCTTTTAAAAAAAACAGGAATTTGATTTACTCATTAGATTTACTGCTTTTATATCTATCTTACTAACATCTGTTTTTTAATTTAATTTTTATTCCCTGTGTTTTCCTTTAGTTTGCTTCTGTGCTGTTTTTCTAGCTTTTTGAATGGGAATTTAATTCATTGATTTAATTTTAAAAAATTTGGTTGATAAAAGTAGTTAATACTGAATTTTCCAAAGATCATCACTTTAAATGTCTCACATATTCTGATACATTGTTAGTACCATTTATATCTTTGAAATTTTTTGGTTTTAGTTTATATTTCTTCTTGCATCTTAAGGACTTAGAATCCTTAGTAAAAGTTTTTACATTTCCAGACAGAATAACTTTTGTTGTTGTGTTGTTAATAATTTCTAGTTTAAGGACGTTGTAAGCAGAGACTGTGTATTATTTTTACTATATGGAACTTATCGATACTTTCTTTGTGACCTGATAAATGATCACTTTTCATGAATGGTCCTGGTCCTGTGGGAGTTATATTTCCTGTTATCAGGATGAAATGCTTAACATATGTCCATAAGTTTTACTTTATTGATAATGTTTAATTGTTTTATATGTTCATTATTAGTATGTTTTTAAATCTCTGACTCTGCATCTCTTGAATTGTTGCTTTACAAGGGTAAGTGTGTTCTTGCATTATTTGATGTGTAGATATTCATATGGAAACAACTCATTGTGATAATAAAAAGTGTAGACTTTTTTAAAAAGTCCATTTTATTTTCTTCCTAGATTGTTTTTCTGAACCCCAGCCACTTAACAAGTAGAATTTCTGTTTTTTTTTTCCCATTGGTTTTTATGTCATACCTTTCTCTGTCTTCCCATGTTTATGTTATCACTTATAATTTCTCATAATTAATATATGCAGCCATCAAATTACTCTGCAGACATTTAAGTTCCTACTATGTGTCAGACATGATTCCAGGTTTGGGGAAGCACATGTTGATAAGAAATCAAGGAGCTGCCTTCCAGCTGCTTATAGTCACCATTTACTTCTTCATTCATAACATTTAACACAATTTGTCATTTAATACTGCCTGTCTGTTTATTATATGTAAAGCTTCGTGAGAAAAATGACCATGTTTGTTTTATTCATTGTTAAATCTTGGCACTTAATACAGTGAGTACCATATGACTGACATTCAATTAAGTATGTATTAAATCAATCACATATCTGTTTATATTTATTTTTGTATTTATATATTTTTATACTCCAGGCTAGTGGAAACTCATTACAATTACACACACGCACTTTTATTTCAGTCTAATGATTCATTTTCGTCTTACCCAGGTTCAGTGTGAAATCTATCACAAGGAAATATCATTGAGAGATAGGAAGGCGTCATTTTCTATTCAAGCAAACATTCCAGTTCTCCTCATTTTCACTTTTGAATAAATGAGATCATTCTTAGTTTCTTATCCAGTTACTGGAAAGCATGGAACCAGCTGGCACTCCTGCAGGAATACAGAAACGGATGGGCTGCAGTCCATTATCAGGACGGCTGTACTGAGACGTGCAATCGGAGCGAGTAACAGCACTAGGAGAAACTGAAGTCAAGTTAGCTTTTCTTTTCCCAGGAGAATTTTTCAAAGAACAAATAATTTCAGATCTTTAAAACCATCTCAAAAAAATGATATGTCTCCTCTGAAAGGATGCCTGGAATTGCTTCATTTATTCCTGTAATAACATTGTGTGTCAGCCACCTGGCTGCAAACAGGTACAGTGTACTTTACAAGGGCAGAGCCAGAAAGTCTCAGAACACAAGCTATTTATAAGCAACAGAGCCTCCAGAACTGAAATGAACTCTCTCTGCTCTTAGGGCCTATGGTAGGTTAATATGACTTCAGTGTGGAGATTCTCAGATGATGGGGGATATTCAAGTCACCTGTGAACTACACGTTCCTTTTGCAGATGTTTAGCTGCACCATGGAGAGGAGCAGGTAGGCTGCGGAAAAGGAAATATTTATCACTTACCACCCACCCATCATTGTGAAAAACCACTGCCAAAGGGAGCTACTGTTACAGAATTGTGCTGGAGGCCTGCCATCTGGCATCTTGGAGTAGGAAATGTGGAGAATCAGCTTTTGGGGAATGATCTTTTCAAGAGATGATAATTGACTGGCGATCTTTCATTTCGGTTCATGAGAGTAGTGTCCTAGTCCCTTCTCCACAAAACCCATGTGTTCTTGGTCCAAATTCAGCTTGTCATTTAAATTCAGGATTCCAAGAATATCCAAGCAGAAGAATCAGGCTAACTCCATGCCCCCACCTATTAGCATATATAACTAACAGAATAGGCAAAAGATATATATGCAGATAATTTTACCTGGGGCAACTTTGTGAAGATTATATTCATTTTTTATGCTACATACAATATGGATTATAGGCTAAAGATAATTTGATATTAATAAATAGAATTAAAAACAATTTCCTTGAGGGTTTTTTTTTTTCAAAAGGAGCGATGTAGGCAGGAATGAAGGCGAGAAAAGACCAGGCAGGCAGGAAGAAGCATTTTATTTCTTTTATTTTGTTGTTCATCTTGGTTGTTCCCCAGCCCCAGGTCATGAACCCAGGTCCTTGGGATATATGTGGACTGCATCCAGTGGATTTAACCATTAAGCCACCAGGGTGTGTCTCCTTGAGGATTTTTAAATTAGAAATAAGGATCTGGGGACGTGAGAGGAAAAGATAACGCCTTGATTTCCCTTATCCTCTACAAAAAATACCGTCATTGGTTTCTAATAGATGGGCTATGAGGAAAGAGTTTTAAAACAGGAGGGTTAGGAATTTACTTCTAGACAGGAGTGGAGGGTATCAGGAAGAGGCAAGTAAGTTTATTTTATTTCTTTAAGGGAAGGATGCAGACAGAAGGTGAGCAGAGGCAGGCAGGCAGGAAGAGAAGCAGAAGCCGCGTTTTAAAAATTTTGTTTAGTTGTTCATCTTGGTTGTTTCCCTGCCCCCAGGTCTTGAACTGGGGACCATGGGACACACGTGGACTAACAAGAGTGGACTAATAACCCTCTAGGCCAGCAGGTACATTTTATGCCGCAAGTACATTTTAAAGATTAAGTCCATTGTTAAGGTCTTAGGCAACTTGGCAAGTTTACTATATAGCCATTACCACCTTACTATGAACCAGAACACAGTGGCTTAAAAGCAACATTAATTATCTCCTAGTTTACATGTGTAGGATTTAGAAAGCAGTTTAGGCGCTTCTGGCTTATGAGATTGTACTCCAAGTGTTGGCTAAGGCTATAGTCCTCCCAAGTTTTGGCTTCAAGATGGCTTACTCACATGGCTGTCAACAGGAAGCCTCAATTCTTTGCCATGTGGGCCTCTCCATAAGTCTGCTTGATGGTTCTCCTAACCTAGTAGCTGGCTTTGTAAGGGAGAGGTACAAGTCACACTATCATTTCTGCAATAGCCTGTGGTGACATGAGTCATCTGTACTCCACGTGGAAGGCTGTGACCACCAGGAGGCAAGATCACTGGGGACCAGACAGCACAGGAATTGAGGCCTGATGCCAGCTTGGGAGAGTGTAGAAAAAGCTGCCCTTCGTTAGCGATAAGAACTGCCTTATCAACTCGAGGAAGAAGTGGGTTGACAAGTATTGGACAGAGACCCAGAATCATAGGGAACTTTGGGAGAGGAGAGAAGGGAAGAATATGCAGAGTAGTTAAAAGGTGGTTTAAAATTCAGATGTAGAATATATTGGTGACATTAGAAAACTGCCCTTCTCATCCAGAAATCTGGAGACTGAACTAGAAGGACTAGGATGACCAGAGAGTGCTATGAATATTCCTCTCCAGTATATGACCTGGTGATGTCCACACTACTGATGATTCTGGATACTTACTGAGCTAAGGTTTGGGCCTTTTACTAGAAGGAAAGCATTGACAGGGAGGAAGGATCCCACTAGACCTGGTGGTATTGTCAATTCAAATCAGCCTCAGCTATGTGGCTGATGGACCAAAGGCAGCGTGACTTTAAAACAGAAATTTAACCTTTAGTAATACCTACTCCACAGTACCAACCTTAAAGGGATGTGAGATAGACTGAGGAAGAGATTTCCTTTTGGTTTCACCAGCCAACTCAGTATTTATTAGAGTGCAGACCAAGTGAGACTAAAAAAAGAAAGTCCTCATATGATCCTGTATTGCTTTCCATTCGACCATCCATCCACCCAACCATTCATTTAATGTTTATTGATCATTTACTTTGTGCCTTATTTCTCTAGAGGAAAAATAAAATTGTTGGATTTTCAATTTATAAAATGATGTGTTTTCCAAAAATTATTAGCACAATAGTCTATCTCTGGAGCATGTTACCACTTTAATCAAGGAGAAGAGAGCTCATATTTGTTGAGGGTAAAAATCATAAAACCAACAAATAGTAGAAATGCAACAAAATTAAAGTTGGCCTGTCTGTGCCCTTTGGAGCACATCTAAAATGATTAATTTTTTAAAAAAACTGTAGATTTCTCTTTCGACCTTCATTAGTTGTTATTTCATTCGTGAAGTTTCTTATTGTTCTCAAGCATACCTGAAATAACCCTAAGAAAATTACATTAAAAAATCTCCATAAAAGCAATTAGACATAAGCACCCTCTGGTAAACATCTATATTGATCTCACATATTAATAATAAGAATTCCTGTTGTATTATGGACACTTAAGCAAAATTGTTTTTGTGTATGCAAATACACATTTAAAAATAGAACTTTCACTATTGGATATAATATTCAATCAATAGCATTTATTTTATGCACATAAAATACAAATTCAATGTAACATAAGCATAACGCAGTACTCTCTACAGGCAGCATTATCCACATTATGTTACATGCTGAATTGTGACCCCTCCTAAATGTATGTACTGAAGTTCTAATCCCTGGCACCTCAGAGTGTGACTATCTTTAGAAATAGGGTCCCTTCCAGAGGTAACAAAGTTGAAATGATGTCATTAGGATGGACCCAATCCAATGTGACTGGTGTCCTTAGAAGAAGAGATTAGGACACAGACACATACAGAGGGATGGCATGGGAAGACATAGGAAGAAACAACACTTGACAAGCCAAGGACAGAGGCCTTAGAAGAACCAACCCTGCCAATGCCTTGACCTTGGACTTCCACCCTGCAAACCTGCTGTGTAACTACCCAGTCTGTGGCTCATAGTTAAAGCAGCCTCAGCAAACTGATAAACTCATTTCCTAGATGAGAGAATGTGAGGCCAGAGATGTAGAATGATCTGAACAGGCTTGAAGTGCTAGCAGCCTCAGATGTGAGCTCATCTGACTGGGATGCCATCTCCCATCCCCATGCCCAACAGAAAGTGGTCCAGAGAAATAAGTGCTAACCAGCCCTTTCCTCCAATGTGTCACCTTACACTGTGCCCTCCCACCCCTACCTCTATCCCTCCCTTCATCCTTTTCAGGTTTGCAGGGCAGGTCACTGGTCATGTCACTCTGGCCTCTAGACTCCTAGAGGCCAGATCTAGGCTATGAAAGTTTTGTCACCTTGTCTTCAAGACAGTCACTCCAAGACTTCATGCATAATTCACAGAGTCCAAGAGAATATTTTTTTTCTTTTAAGGAAAGGTACAGGCAGGAATGAAGGCCCATAGGCAGGCAGGCAGGAAGACAGAGGAGGAAGAAGCACTTTATTTTATTTCATTGTTCATCTTGGTGGCTCCCTAATCCCAGGACTGTGAATCTGGGCCCTTGGGATGTTAAGTGACTGTATCCAACTGCTACTCTACCAGGGCATGCCACAGTTTTCTTCCTCAGATACTCTTGTTAGAAACGAGATATTTTAATACGTTTAAAAAGGAAATCTGGTGCACTCTGGAGGAGGAGCAGTCTGGTCTGCTGCCTTCAATCAGGAGCATAGGTCATATGTCCCAAGGACCCAGGTTCAAGACCCTGGGCTGGGTTGAAAACCAAGATGAACAACTAAATAAAATAAAGTTCTTTCTCTTCTCTCTTGCCTGTCTGCTTGCCTTCATTCTTACCTGCACCTTCCCTTTAAAAAAAAAAAAAGGAAATCCTTGCCATTATTAGTCCAAGCAAAGCAGGAAAACCCAGTGTCCCTTCAGGTCTAGTAAGCTTGGCACACAGATGGGTTTTTATCGGGCAATGGAACTCCAGGCAGTTCTGTTTACTGGCATGACCATATCAATGTCCAGATCCGAAGGTGTGCTGCAGGAAGACAACCGGGCTGTTGGCTTTGGGGCTCTGTGTTGAGGACACACCCCCAAGACTGACTAGAATTTTTGTTTCAGCCTCAGTTCTCCCCTCTGCTGAAATTCAATCCAGAACCAGAAACCAATGAGGCAACCAATTTGTAAATAGGGTGCCTGGAGTGCCCTATCAGGTTGATTATTGGCAACGTTTAAACAAAAGAGACAAGGATTGCTTCACATTCAAAAGGGGCCAAGTGGCTGACTGTGAAGTCAGGCAGTAGGCACCTGGGTCGATAAGCTCTTACTCATATACACGGTGTGCTTGACCGAGACCTCTCCATTTATCCCTACCAAGCTTCTGATATATGACTTTACTTAATATTTCTAGCTTTTTAAGCGTCTTTCTGCAAAATTGTAATTTGTAAGAAATATTTGATCATTGCGATGACCGAAATAAAGTTTTCATTCATATCTGGTCTTCATTCATAGTTCCCGAGTCAGTTTCCAAAGCCCTTGGAAGTTCCAGAATGTTAAGAGTGATGGAGGTGACTTTTGGAAGCACCTAAGATGGTGACTGGTTGCCTGGGAAACCAACCATGTGATTACAGTGTTGGAACTTCCAGTCCCAACAGGGATTGAGTTCAATTGCCAGTGGCCAATGGTAATCAATCATATCTATGCAATGAAGCTGCTATAAAAATACAATAGCAGGGGTTTTAGAGAGCTTCTGGGTTGGGGAGTCTGTGGATATTTGGGAAGGGTGGTCCACCTGGAAAGGTCATGGAAGCCCTCCCTATACCTTTCTCTATGCTTCTCTTCCATCTGGTTACTCTAAGTTGCATTCTTGGTAATAATTTGGTGACCTAGTGAGTTTTGAGAAGCACTGTAGCAAGTCAGTGGCACCTGTGGAGGGCCACTGTGGGAACCTCTGATTTATATAGCCAGTATATCAGAAACCTGGGCCTTCAGCTGGTATCTAAGGTGGAGGAAGGTCTTGGGCAATTGAATCCTTAACCTGTGGCATCTGATTCTGACTCCAGGTAGACAGTCGGAACTGAGGTGAATATTGGATACCTATTGGTGTCTGAGAGTTGCTTACCGGTAAGGTAAAGTCTCTATACACAATAGAATTCGGTCAGGAACCCCAAAAATTCACATAGGAGTCCCAGAGTTTAGTCCGTGGACTTTTTCTTCCCTCTGTATACACTTTTTCCTTGGCGGTTTAATGCCCTCTCATCCTTCACCCACAGGTTGATGAAATTTTAACCAGAACCTCTAAACTCCGGACTTACAGATTCAATTATCTACATAATACTTCCTCTTGGATGTCTAACAGACAGCTGAAACATAGGTCAAATTGAATTTCTAATGTCTCTTCTAGAAATTGCCTCTTGCTGAAGTCTTCCTTATCTTAGTGACAACTTCAGTTTGGCAGGCCATGATCCCTGGTGTTCTTGCCTCCAATTCCAAGACCCCATGCATCAGGCAGATATGCAGACTCTACCTTCAAGGCATTTCCAAAACCTGACTCCCCTCATCCCCCTCCACCTCTGCTGCTCCTGGTCTAATCCTTCCCCACTCAAACCCATTGCCATTGCAAACCCAGCACTGGATTTTGACAACTATTGGAATATTGGAAAATTCCCTGGTAGGGATTCTGGTGCTTCCTTGCATTCAGTTGGGAAGACCTAGAAAAGAGCTGGCTGCAGTTTCTGGCAGGAGGAAGTGAGTCCTATCATCTCAAATTTGTTGGCCAGAGTGATTATAGTTGTTGGGAAATGATTACGTGGTCAGTTCTTCAGGGTGACTGAAAAATTAGAGAAGGTCAAGGTTTTGCAACAGTTAAGAGGGGTTTTGAAAGAGTTTTTAATCACCGCAAGGATTTGGGCAGCTGGAAAATGTTTGGCCTGGGGAGTCTCTGTGATGTGTTTGGGGAGGGGAGTTGAAAGTGTATCAATTGTTGCTGGGAAGGTCTGGGAAGAAGGCTTTTCTATCAAAGGGTGAGCTGGGAGCCTGAGCTGGGAATGCAAAAATGCTCAGAGGAACTGGAAATGGCGTTTTGATCAAGGGGGATGGCCGAGTTGCAACTGGAAGATCCAGAACAGAGTCCTAAGGAGGAAAACCCACGAAGACTGAGCGGAGAGGTGCCTGCAGTGTTTGTAGCTCAGCCTGCCCGCAGAGAATCTGTTTTCAGCATCAGCAGGGATTCCAGCCTCTCCTGTCTAGTGAGCTTCCAGTGCATTCACCTGCCCTCCCTCCCAGGACCCTTCCTGGAGCTTTCACTTTCCCCCCAGAAACTGCTGTCTATAAATTGCCATTCATTTCTATAATAACACTAGAGACACTTCAGTTTGTTAAAAATATTTAAAATACCTATAAGACAGCACTTGTGGAAGGGATTCCCATAAAAGACAGTAGGACCTCATGATACAGCCTCTTGGAAAAGTTTTGTGTAAATAGGATTTTAGTCAATCAAATCATTTAACTTTCACTGTAAGAGTTTGCTATTTAATTAAAAAAGTGTACAATATGCATTTAGCACTGTGCTAGGCTAAAGCAAATAATTCTTTAAAATGCAGAAAACCATGAGTTCTATTTAATACAATTTATAGGTTTTACTATTTGAACCATGATACTTTTGAAATATAATGCAATTCATAAAAAAGAATAAAACAAATATATTGTATAATTAGTGTCAAGTGAACACCTTTGTAACCAGTGTTACAAGTTACAGAAGAAGACATAGGATATATCTGAACATTGGAAGACTCTTAAGGTCCCTGTCCTCCCAAATGTAACAATTATCCTCAGTTACTGTGATGTCGCACACTCTCAGTTTTGCCCATTTCTAAGCTACATATTCATCAAATCAGATAGTTTATACTTTTTGGTGTCTGACTTTTTTTCACTCCTCATTGTGTTAGTGAGATTCATTATTGTTGATTTATCCGTATCATTTTCTTGACTGAACAGTATAACATAAAATGCAAAATTGACTCATCCATTTTACTGTTTTGGATATTTAAATTGTTTCAAACTTTGAGTTCTTATACCCATGGGTGTATGCATATAAATGCATGGTGCACCCAGAGATGTGAGCAGAAGTTATCCCACGATGAACAATTAAGCATTTGGTCCATGGCTGTCTTTCCTGGAAGCCATGTGTCCCAGGTGGCACTCTTAAAGACACAGAGGACTGCACCCCCGGAGTTACCACCTGGAAGGGAGCTGCCTCAGGTTGCCTGTAGCTCTGCAGTAGATTTTGCATGACTTAAAACTTAACTCTTATGTTTCTAGACATTCAGATTTTGAGTTTATTTATCACTGCAGCACAACCTCTCCTAATTTCCATTGCAGAAGCAATATAAAAGCTGGAGAGATGAGCACCAATCACATACTGGACCAAGTCTATGACCCCTGACCTAAAAGAAGCATTCGGGGCAGAGGGTGGTGGGGTTGTAATTACCGATAAGGACCCACTGGTGGAGCAGCTGGTAGTTTGGTAACATTTAGATGATTTCACCCATCTTCTCTAGTGAGAAACGCCAAGATCATTTTCCTTGTCAATTTTCCCCGAGGATGGCATTCCCAGTGGGAAAAAAAGAGGCTCAGGAAAGTGATGATTAGGACTCAGTTGGGAAAAGAAACTCCAAGGTACAGGGGTGAGGAAAGGAAACTTTCATAAGTTCAGGAGTTGGTAAGGAAGAGGGAAATGCTCACTAAGCATTCCAGCTGAAGCCTGATGCAGGGCACCAGCTGGACTGCTGAGGAAACCCAGCAGCCGCAGATGTTGCCAGCAAGTGGGCCATGCACGCAAGCTGCGGTGTGTGGGAGCTTCAGGGACTGGGGTGGGTGGGATGGGAGGAGAAAGAGGGCATATTGGGCTCTTTTGCATTTGTCTATCATGCTTGATCATACAACCCGTCTTTACCACCTTCAGGCTTCTCAATCCCCAGGGACTCCTCCCACTGGACATCTTTCACCTCAAATCACACAGAAAAAGGGTGTCCTAGAGACATGAGCCAGCGTCAGATGGGATCAGCAGTGCCCTGTCGACCCCAGACAAACCAGCTCAAAAATCTTCAGCTGACGAGGATTAACCTTCCGACTGATGGTCTCCTATAGGGTATTTGATAATACAAGCTCTGCCACAGGAAGAAACCAGACCAATAGGTTCAAGGCAGAGAGTTATGACTAGAAAAAAGAATGAACACACACATGTAACTGCTAAAGTGAAAGATCCAGAGACCATACACATCTATTATTATTATGGAAGATGGGTAAATAGCAAAATGCTATAGTTTTATATTGAATACGGTGATGGAAATTACATCCTGATAACGGATGTACTAATAAAAAAGTGTCTTTTAGTGTCTTTCTTCCTTCCTTCCTTCCTTCCTTCCTTCCTTTCTTTCGTTCTTTCTCTCTTTCTCTCTTTCATAGGAAGGAAGTCAACAGGAATGAAGGCAGGCGGCAGGCAGGAAGAGAGAGAAGGACGAAGCATTTTATTTAGTTGTTCATTTTAATTGTTCCCCCATCCCCACCCCTCGCCCCCCCAACCCTGGACTGTGAACCTGGGTCCTTGGACTGTAGGTGGACTGTGTCCCAGGCACAGACTTAACATCTGAGCCACCAGGGTGTGCCAGCTTATTTCTTGAATACAGCAAAAGATAGAAAAGTGGAAAGTACAGAGTGGAAAGCCTATGAGAATGTTTTTTACTATGTTAGTAAAAAAGTATAAATTCACTATAATTAGTAAATTTGACTATTAGATACTCTTTGCTAGTGGAACAGGTAAAGGAACTTTATGAAAAAAAAATACTAGCAAGTGTGCTGTGGATAAAGAGTTTGACATCTAAGCTAAGACGTGTGATGAACAGGAACAGACAAGAGAAGGGAGGGGGAGGTGTGCAGACTCAGTTCAGTTTTGCAACGCTTGGGAAAGACAGTGGCCAGGGGTCTGCTGGGATGCCTGGGCAGTGGGCTCAGGAGGGATGCTGGAGGACCTAGACAAAGGGTGTGGGGTGGGCCTAGAAATGTTCATAGTTGATTTTAAGAGCAGAATGTTGCTCTTAGGAAAGAGAATGTATTTCCCAAATTTACTAGATTTAAGACACACTGAAGACATGCCAATCACACTGTCCTGGGGGAATAAAAAGGGAGTAGAAAAGGTAATGTGTTCTTAGAAAACAAAGCAATGGTCTCTCATGCTAATTACCACAAGAAGCAGTCAATTTTGATTTTTTTTTTTTTCTAAAGGAAAGGTGCAACCAGGAATGAAGGCAGGAAGGCAGGAAGAGAGAAGAGGAAGAAGCATTTTCTTTATATCATTTAATTGTTCATCTTGGTTGCTCCCCTGGGGCCTGGGTCTTAAGCCTGGGTCCTTGGGATAAATTTGGACTATGTCCAATGGCCTTATCTACTAGGTCATGAGGGCACACCTGATTCTGGCTCCATCCATCTCAAATTCTGCCACTCCTTTGCTACTGGCACCCTCTCAGTGCTGGGAAATGGGGCAGTTCAGGCGTAGCTCCACAGGGGGCAGATGTGTTGCAGGAAGCTGTTTCAACACCTGGAGAGCAGGCAGCAGCAACTAACAGCACGTGGGGACTTTAAACCACCTAAGTATGCCCCATCAGGGTCAGGGACAGGGAGAGGCAAGGCTCAAAACCTAAAGGGGTGCTCATTTTCGGGGTCAGGCATGTGCAAGTTTAGCCCCTTGACACCTCTCTGTCCTCATTCCCAACAATGTCTTCCCAACTTTACTTCCCTTGACTTGAGACCCAAAATGTTTGCAGTTACTTCAAATCCATTCAATCGGCGAGGAACTTAGTAGAAAGAGCAGTGGGCTAACCTGGTGGTGGTAAAATATGTCATTTTGCAGTGCTTACAATGTTCACATTGCTGGGGCCCCCATGGCCTTGGAAGGAGTTCTTCGGAAATGATGGAAGCCTGGTTTAAGCTTTCGCACCTTTTGATAAACCCGCCTCTGTTTTCTGACCACCGCCAGACTTCCAAGCCTGAGTTTATCATACTGGCCTTTCTGTGCGCTCAAGATACTGGTTTAGACCGTAGGCTTTGCAGCCAGACTATATGGGTTTGGATCCAGGGATGAAACCCACTTTCCAGCACTGTGCCTCTGATTTTTTTAATCTGCAAAATGGGTATAAGTAATGCTAAATTAAAGGAATTAGTTCATGCAGCATACTTACAATGTCTAGCATATAACAAAGGTCCAATACTGTTCAACTGTTGCTATTTTTGTTATTATTGGTAGTAGTATCGGTATCCATATTAATAGTATGTGCCCTTTCTCATATCACACTGTAAACTGAAAGGGTGTGATTAGGCCCAAAGAGGCTTCTCTTTTCTCTGAGTGAATTGATGACTAAGTGTAGGAGGAGGGCAGAAAAAAGAAATCAGAGATAAATGTAATCTACCCTCCCCCATAGTATTATTGTGACCAAACCACATGCGAGTAAATGAAGGAATTGGGGCTATAAAGAAATTTGATGGATCATAAATATATAAAGGTTCATGGCATGCCAAGGAGAAAGTCACATAAGCAGGAGCAATGAACCTGGCAACCTTTTGCTCTAAGACGGTAGAAAATAAATTATTTTGGAAGAATTACACGGTGGGCAGTAACGGGACTTAAAAAAAAAAGTTGCCACTTAATTCAGTCTCCCTGCAGAGGACCTGTCCCCGAGACCCCGCATCTCCCCCTTGGGTGGAGCGCTGTGGCCAAAGAGGGGCCCGCAGCACAGGCGCCCAGGGAGAAGGGGCGGTGAAGGCGAGGGGCGCGAGTGGCGAGAGGACCCCCGGGAAGCCCAGGCTTCCCCCTTGGTGTGGGCGCAGTGAGCGGAGGCGACAGTCTCGGGCTCCCGGGAGGCAGCTGCCTTTGGCCGGCGTGGTCCCTTCAGGAGCCGCCCGCTGGAGCGCGTTCGGGGTCCCTGGGCCGGCGTCCGCGGTCCCCGCCCACCCGGCGTGGCACCGCCTCCGGCGCGGTTGCAGAGGCCCGGTGCGCCGGCGGGGGGCGCTGTGGCTTTAGCTCCGCGCGGAGGCGCCGAGCGGGACCCGCCTCTTTCCCCTCCCCGCCCGCCCCCCACGCGTCGTGTCGCCGGGAAGCCGGGAGGAGACAGCGCTCGGGCTGCACGGCGCTGGGGCGGCAGTCCACCGAGCGCGCGGAGCAGAGCCGGGCGGCGCCGCCGGAGCACAGCCGCGACCCTCCCGTCCCCTTTGTCTGGGAGCCGTGCGGCCTGGAACCCTGCTCTCCAGGGCGGGGGGCGCACCCGCCGCGGTCGGTGACAGCTCGTGGTTCTCCGAGGCTCCCGGACAGAGGGGCGGTCGCAGCCGGCCCTGCTCTCCCGCGCCGGCACGTCCGAGCGTGCGGACCGATGCCCCCGCAGCAAGGGGACTCCGCATTCCCGGGCCGCTGCGAGGCGCCGCCCGTACCGCCGCGCCGGGAGCGCGGGGGGCGCGGGGGGCGCGGGGCGCGCGGGCCCGGGGCGCCCGGGGCCCGGGGGCGCGGGGGCGGCGCCGAGGGGCGCGGCGTCAAGTGCGTGCTAGTCGGCGACGGCGCGGTGGGCAAGACCAGCCTGGTGGTGAGCTACACCACCAACGGCTACCCCACGGAGTACATCCCCACCGCCTTCGATAACTTCTCGGGTGAGCGGGGCCCGGGGCCAGGGGCGCGCGGCGCGGGGGCGCCGCCGAGAGGGGGAGGGGGCCCAAGGGGGCTGCAGGGCCGGGGCCCCGCCGGGAGCGGACCGAGTGCCGAGCGCGGGACGTTTCCTAAGCTTCGGGACTGGCCGAGCGCGGAACAACTCAGGGACCGTGGAGTAACCGGGAGCCCTGAATCCCAAGCTTGAGTCGGGGACGGGAGACGGGAGTCTGGAGTCAGAGCCGAAGCAAAAAAGAAACGATCTTGCAATATACTAACCGAGGAGCGGAAATCAAACAGGTAGAGTTCAGGTTGCCGGGTCGGTTTGCCGCGTAAGAAGTGGCGTCAGATCGACGTGGTTGGCGCAGCTGCCGAATTTCAGCTGAAAGGTGACGCGCAGGTGCCATTACCTGTGGCCCTGAGTGTCAGTCCTTTCTGCAGCTCAGCTCAGCTCACAAGGGGCGTCTTCACTTTAAAGAGCCGCAGAGACTATGGATAATAGTTGATTTAGAGAAAACAGCACTAGCGGCCCTGGTGAAGACTTAGGTTTGGATTAAGCCTGGCGAATAAACAGGTTTTCTTTCTTCTGAGTCCCACCGCCTCCCCCGGCCCCCTGACTGCCCCCCCCCCCACCCCGTTCCTCCTGTCCCCTCTGCCCCGTTTCTTATTCTTAATATCTTTTCATTATCAATTTAAGCTCGTTAAAGCTTTTAAGTTTGGGGTGCTGTGTTGTTTGCTTTAGTAGGTAGATACAAAGTTAAAGGAATCCTTTATCTCAACATTATAGGTGTTTTTTTGTTTTTAATCTAAAAAGTTAAAAATCCACAGAAAAACAGTGTGAAGCATTTACTCTCTTGTTCTGGAAACAATGCTTATTAAAAAAAAATGCTTCTTTGACCTCTTAGAAAGTCGTGATGACTTTTTTCCATTTCAAAGGTACCCCCAGAGAAAACTCTGTTTGTGGGTTTCCCATCTAAATGGTATTGTGTCTTAAAACAAAGGAAAACAACCAACCAACCAATGACTACAAACAATTGAGAAAGTTGTATTGAGACAAAACCGAGTGCTTCATTCAAATTAATTAATTATTATTTAATAAATTAATTCAAATAAGACCTCCGGAAGATGCTGGCCCCTCCCGGATACCACAGCCCTGTGGGAAGGTGGGCTTGGCTTTCTTTCCTTTTCTTTTTTAATCATCTGTTTGAGCAGCCACAGAGAGATAAGCTGTGCCCTATTTTATAAACAGGACAATTCCAGCAGCCTGTGTTTGCACATGTTCTCAAAACAAGCTACAATTTTATGATAAACTCTCCCAAAGTCAAGAAGTGTTTCCCAAGGGAACACAATTATCTCTGTGAGGTTTTTCCATTGATAATAAACAGAGTGCAAGGTTGGTTCCCACTCCTCCCCACCACCACCACCCCATGTCGTTTTTAGGGTTTTTGAAACAAGTGTGACAGGAAAATAAATCTTCTGAGGCTGGGAGAAAAGTGCAGGCCCTTCTGGGTGCCATCAAAGGACCCAGGGAACTGCTGCCTCATCCTTAGCAGTGAATGAATCATCAACTCCAGAGGGTTTGTCTGCAAAAAGGACTCCATGGGACCTCCTTGTTTTAGGGACATGTTTAATTCATTAGGAGACCTAAAATCAGAGCTGAAGACTTTAGACTGAGAATGCCAGTGCAAGTTCAAACTGTTATTCTTCTGAAAGAGGTTGAGACACCCTCCTGAGAGTCATTTTGGTCTTGTTTTTAAGCTGTGGTGTCTGTGGATGGAAGGCCCGTGAGACTGCAGCTCTGTGACACCGCAGGACAGGTCAGTATCATGTCGATGCCCAGTGCTGGGACAGAACACGCTCTTTTAACAGCCTCCAGCTAGCCTCCCTCAATAACTGGGTCACTCTGAAGCCTCATGTAGCTCCACCCATGCTGTTGGCCCCTCGCAGAGGGCAGAGTGTGGGGGATACCTCTGCGCTAATAAAACAGGGTTTGGCCCAGCCTTGCATGGGCAGGAACTAGGGAGACAGGCTCAAGACAGGTTCTTATCTTAGAGGAGCTTCTGATCTTATTTCCTTTCTGGTTTTTATTAAAGATTTTCAACGATGCTTTGTAATTTCACCATGTTAAGTTGGTGCTGTCTTATAATTGCTTCATTAAAAGCAGCACACCAAGTATTTAAGAAATGTGCTCAAGAGAAGGATGTAGATGATGTCATTAAGTGTTAATACTTCCCTTCGTAAGCTGTGGTTTGACTCACTGGGGCCACCCCATCCATCCCTGGAAGCAGAGCCATATGGTTGAAGCTGTCCTAAGAGGGAGGGAGGAATGAGCTGGGACTTAAGACTTTCCAAATGATGAGCATTTATTCCCAAGGGCCAGACACTTGAGAAGATAGTCAGGGAGTGATGGGGAGGATGTGAGGTCACCCTTGGGCTGAAGTGACAGTGTGGTCTCACCAGTATCTGTTCAGAGTAAGAAAAAAATGACTGTGGGCTACTTCGTAGGTGGTAAAAGTAGAGGTGTTGTCACATGACCACCTACATTTAGGAAGTTGGCTTGCAGTTTCCTTGACTGCCTTTTCCAAGCCAGGGCTTGCAAGTTGCTCACCTATTCCGGGACAGCCAACATAGAGCTTGCTTTTCAAACCTCAAGGTGATACAAGCCTGGACAGTCGTGACCCGTCTGAACATTGGCATAGCCAAGACCACAGTGGCATGAGTGGTAGCCTGGCTTCTTCTATTCTCTACTCACTTACCCTGCCCCAGGGACACCTCAGCGTCCCCTTCCTCGGGAGTAGGAAAAACCAAACACAGTCTGCGTTTTATTGCCTGCAGGAAGGAAAATCAGAAGGAAAATTAGATGACTATCTGAATACCCAGCTGGTATTTATTCGTCAAAGCTTAATTGCTTTGTATGAAAGGAGAATGTTTTCTCTACTCTGGGTCTGATATTCTGATCTTTAAAATGAGGGCAGAGGAGCACATTGGCAAATACAGGCATCCCTGCTGAAGGATGCATGGCAGCTAATGACTTGCGCATAGGACAGAAGACAGGAAACCAAAAGGCAGGGTTATCAAGGATCCTTAAAGGGCAAAGAAGCAACTCTTTGCACAGCCCTGCCCACCACTGGGCTCCCCAGTTCCATGCTGGTTCTCTGTGTGCACAGCTTCCTGAGCTGGGCAGAGTGGATGAGCGGTGCAGAGGGTCCCAGAGGAGGAAAACCTAAGTCATGAACCTTGTCCTCAACAGTCTTATCCGTAGGGAAGACAAACCACTTCGCAGACCTTGTGAAGGAAACCCGTGAAGAGGTGACAGAAAGAGGAAGGCCATGCTGGCTAGAGGGGCAGGACTGGTGGAAGTGAGAGTAAAATCTCCTTGCAGTGTTGAAAGAAACATGAAACTTTTACCAGTAAAACTTTGTAGCAGCGACCCTGGATTATCAAGAAAGAGTTTTTTTCCTGGCATCATTTGTTGAAAAGTCAGAGCTGCCTGATCATTTTAGATATATTTTCATGAAAAAGGTTGTTAGGGAAAGAAAAAGTTTAGGTGCCCAGTTGGTAAATTTAGTTTATTTGGAAATTATTTTTGTGATCTCCCTCTAAACAGTGGCGTGGATAGATTAGGATTGATTGATTGATTGAGACTGGTGTTTTGTAAAGGACATACAGGTTAGTTAAGACTGCATTATTATGAAATGAAGGAGATCACCATCCAAAGATTTGTAGAAAACCAATTTCCAAAATTACTTCTGAAAAGTATGTAGCTGGCAACATAACGTCAGTTAATTATTTTCTGCTCCCCAAGTTTCAGTGAGTATTTGTTTTCACAGTTAGGAATGTCGGTCAGGGTAAGAGCTCTGTTCTGCTATCCTTAGTCCAGATCGATAAACTTCTTTTAGGGTCTTGCTTTGATGCTGGCCATCTTTCCTTCACGTTGATACAGTCAGCGGAACTGCCCCCACCCCTTTCTAGGCAGCCCGTGATAGCCTTTTAGGGTTAAAGGGTATCAGGGGACCTCCCTTCAAATTCCGGGAGAATGTGAGCAGCAGATGACTGTCACCTGGGGCCCAAGTACAGCTTTCTTACGGAAGCTGAGAGCCAGCAGGCAGCTCTACTGACTGAATAAAGAACGTTGCCTCTTGTGCCTTCGGGTTTTCTTTTAGGGAGGGTAGGTCTGTCTATATGATGTTAAAAGGAATCTAACACTGGATTCTTAGTAAGAGAAAGTCAGAGACTGAGAACTTTCAGAAACATACCTTTGGCATAAGAGAGAGAGTATCACTGAAACAGGAGTAGTTCACTGTAGCATTTGCCAGTAGGAGCTGAACACTCTTCAGCCTTTTGACCCACAAAGTACTTGGAAAAATCTTCATACTGAAAAAAAAAAAAATCGGGTTGCAGCTTGACCAATGCTATTCTCCAGTTGCCTGTGTGTCCTGTCCTGTCCCTGAACTGAGTTCTGTACCCTGTCTTTGCCACAGACCGGGCAAGCGTGTGCGAATCTCTGAGCCTCAGAATGTGTTTCCTTGAGGGTGTATTCTAGTTGGCTGGGTAGGGCAGATGTGCGTTGCATTTATTTCAGCAAATGTCTCTGGTTTCTGGTCAGGCAGTGAGCAGAAGGGATTAATTTCTGCTTTGCTTTCTGAGCCCCTTAGCCAGAATCTCAAGAGATCTGGGGAGCCAGGTTTCCAAAGCCCAGTCACAAGGTCTGGCCCCTGTGCTTTCCTTTCTTTTTATTGGTAATGCAACCCCAGATTCCAGGGCACGGCCAAGGGTGACTGCCTTCCAACGGCGAGGTGCAGCTGCCTCGGGGAGCTGACTTTACACAGGTCTCAGTTTTGTGCTTCTTCCTTTGAGACCGCTGAGAACAGAGGGAACATTTTATTCAAAGATCTTCAGAGCTGGGCTGTCGTGTACCTGGTTGAGTTTCTGTGTTTATTCTTTCAGCACAAAGTTGGCACCAAGAAACTTGAGTCATTCTTTTTTAACTTTCACTTATAGGAAGAAGTTCGGCAAGTGGCAGTGACATTCTGAAATGCTGCATTCATTCCTGAGCCTGTGAGCAGGCCAGCTTTCATGTAGTTAGGGGGTCGCTGCATCAGACCTGAAATATGGAGCCTCAGATGAAGAAAGTGCACTAAAATAAAACAGATCCAGATTTCCTTTCTATCTAGAAAAAGGCCACCGATGCATTGTAATAGGCATGTAAATAATAGTTTGTGAACAGCGTATGCTGATTGAGTAACCCAAACCTGGATGACATTTCACTTTTTCTTGTCACTGGGACATTATTTGTCAACTTACACCCTAGTTTAGTTGGTCCCCACTGATAGAAAATGTAAATGGTAATGAGATGATGCAAATATTTTACAAAGAGAATTGAGTGAAAGTTATGAGTCAGCTGAGTATGGCCCTGCAGGGGACTAGTGGGTGCTTGATAAAAAAAATCCTGCTTTGGAAGCAGATGTCCCTAAAAGGTCCAAGGCTGTGCCTCTCTGTTCCCAATCACCTCTCTTGGCCCACACAGTGCCTGGTTCAGCCTGGGTCTCTGCTGTGACTGCAGCAGTCATTTCTCTGCAGGGTGATTGGTTTCTGTAAACGAGAAGAACAGGGTGTGTGTGCCCTTCCTCTGGTCCTTTATTTTCCCGAAGCATGCACAGAGACCTTTGGTATTGACAGAGAGAAAAGAAGGGGGGAAAGTAGGGGAAAGGGACAAGAGAAAAGGAAGTAGGGAGAGCGAAAGAAAGTTCAAGCAAGGAGAGAGGGGAGTATCAGCAAGAATGAGATGTATTAACCAGTGCTCCAAGTGACAGACAGAGGCACAGATTCTCTGAGTTGCTGATGAGAGTTTTCTAAAGGGGCCTCACCTCCTATTCTGGGTTGGTCCTCGTGTCTGATTATCAGTAGTCTGCACTGGGTGAGTCCTGTGCAGATGGGATGAAGTAGACATCACTCTCCTCTGGCATAAAGATGACAGGGCAAGGCTCCTAAGAAGAGGAGCTTTGTTGATAGACTGGGGTTCATGGAAGGCAGGTAGGAGTCTTGGGAATCACTTGGGTTGCCATCTAACTTTTAGGAGAGTAGCTAAGTCCCAGAAAGAGGAAGTTAGGGTTACTCGGGGTTGAAGGTTAAAGTCAATTTTATTACTAAATGCCATGGAGTTGGAAGTAACCTTTTTGATGACAAGTTACAAGCAGATCACGGGTACTGATGAAACCATCAAACACATTTGGCAGATCTTGTGGGCTGGAGGGGCGAGGACAGGATCCTTTCAAAGACCCAGGCTCTGCCTTCTAGAACTGGTGGGTTTTCGATGACCTGTCAGACCCTTTCAGGAAAAAAAAGTCCAGGTGTCCTTTTGCTGAGGAGAACGTATTTAGAACATCACTTCTGGTGCTTTGGTTGGTTGCAGGATGAGTTCGACAAGCTCCGGCCGCTCTGCTACACCGACACAGACATTTTCCTGCTGTGCTTCAGTGTTGTGAGCCCCTCCTCATTCCAGAATGTCACGGAGAAGTGGGTGCCCGAGATCCGATGCCACTGTCCCAAAGCCCCCATCATCCTCGTTGGAACTCAGTCGGATCTCAGAGAAGATGTCAAAGTCCTCATTGAGCTGGACAAATGCAAAGAGAAGCCAGTGCCTGAAGAGGCGGCTAAGTTGTGTGCAGAGGAAATCAAAGCCGCCTCCTACATCGAGTGCTCGGCCTTGACTCAGAAAAACCTCAAAGAGGTCTTTGACGCAGCCATTGTCGCTGGCATTCAGTACTGGGACACACAGCAGCAGCCAAAGAAGTCTAAAAGCAGGACTCCAGACAAAATGAAAAACCTCTCCAAATCCTGGTGGAAGAAGTACTGCTGTTTCGTCTGATGCCAGCAAGAATCCCACAAAAGCAATTTTCGGAGGAAACCGACACTAGAAGCTATATTAGCTGAAATGACTCCTTTTACTGTGTAGAACCTGTATAGAGAATGTGTGTGTCAATGTATTATAGGAGGTGTTCTCAATTTAGGTGTCCCCTCTCGCCTTTGATTTTCTTGTCATTTGAGTTTAGGAATGAAGTACTTATGCAAGATATTTTTGAAGTAAGTTATGTGTTTTTCATAACTCTGGAAATGTAGAGCTCTAGACCTTCGGATTAATTTATATCTGTGATAAGAAAAAAGACACCTCAAATCTGGGTGTCAAGAATGAGATTTTGCTATGTCGTGATGTGTAAAGAATCAAAGAGGAGATGGCGTGGTTAGCCCTCACTCGATGAAGGCTTGCATAATGCCTGCTGTGTTACGTCCACAGGTGATGGGAAGAGTGACTTTTTAGCTTTGATACTCCATATTTTTTTTTTTTAAGGAGCAAAAATCTGAGGAAAAAAATGAGAGACCTCTGCCTACAAAACCTCAAACCACTCACTTTTGTTACCTACAAATTACCCATTTGTTTAAGATTTACAAACAACCAACAGAAACACCCCACTAACTCCAGGGCACTCTGTAGACCAGAAGGGGAAAGCTGCTTCTTGGGATTCCCCCACAAAACCACTTGTGCTGATGATACTGTGTGAACATCGCCAGAATGCCGTGTGGAATGAAGGAAGGTGGTCGTAACTCTTATACTTTCTCTAGGGAGCAGTTCTCTTGAGATCAGAGTGTGCTATTTGCTTGTCGATACCAGTGTCCCTAGATGTCTGGTAGCTGGAGCACCAGGGAGCCACCTGTGTTGACGAACTTCTATCCACTTTCCCATCTGCAGGGGAGTGAAAGCTCTTGCGAGGTCTGCAGCAAATGTTTGTGGGACACAAAATTTACTTTTTAGTCTTAAATCAGTCAAAATGTATTCCTACACATGCACACACACACACACACACACACACACACACAAACACACACACACACTTCTCTATGACTTTATTTGCTGCTGATTCAGACCCTTAAACAGTTAATGGGAAAAAGCCAAAAACAGTTAATGACCACAAAAACAGGTGTGAGGGAAGCTTGGCTTCCTCTTTTGGTTAATATTTTTTTGGAACAGATCTGATACCCTAGCTGTGATCTTTGTACACTAGATATGATTGATATGGTCTTAACACATTTTTTAGACCATCTTAAAAACAAAACATGAACATCTCTTAAAACCTTTTCTAAGATGAATGTCCCTGAAATGTGTTAACACCTCCGCAGATGCCTTTTAGGGAACTGAGTGCAAAGATTCATTCTGTTGTCAGAGGGGCTGCGGGTGGTCTGCTATGGCCGTCCCAGAGCACGGGGAGCGGGTGCAGGGCCGCAGCTCCCTTGCTCAGCTGCTTCTTTACCTTAGGACTTGATCTTCTGGAGAAAAATGTGCCATATCAGGAGAGTAGCTTTAGTGTGTGACGGGCATGCTGCTGAGATGCCAAAAGGTGGCCTGAGGCACTGGATTGTAATGTCCAGCTGGCAGATGTACCAAAATCAGTTCAATTACTAGGAAAATCTCTGTTGCACCAACCGATAGAAAAGTTTTATCTTTGGGGGAGAAGGGCTCATGTGCTGCCTTTTTTATATTTAAAACATTCAATTTGTGTTGATAGAAAAAAGATCAGGTTATACTTTAGGGCCTTGTCATTTCTGTTAGTAAATAAAATTCACTCATTTTTTTTGTTTAAAAACCAAAACACATAAACTTTTATTGTTTATTTTTATTACATTGAAATTGAAATTGGTGATAGTTTCCAGAAATGTTCAGTTACAGCCTGAGAAAATACAATTCATTTGTGGGAATGTCCTGAGTAGAACTAATGAAATGCATTCTAAGCTTCCGTGCCTGGTTCTGTGGGGAGCCAGCTCCCTCTGCCTGTGCTGGGGTGCAGAGTTTGGGGCAGGGGAAGAGTTACTGTTCTGGTGGGTAATTTTAAACAGTATTTTTATATTTAAGCAAATGTCATGGAGTACAATACAAATTGATTTTTCAGATAGAATACAAAACTTGAAAGAAGTTTTATGCATGTGACTGTTTGGAGCCATTCTTGGTCCCCCTGGGAGGGGCCTTGGGTACCTTCTGCCTTTAGGGCCACTGATGGGCAGCGGTCAATGAAGAATAGCCCTGTGGCCGAGTTCTGAGAGCTTTACTCAAGTGGTTTATTTTTAACCCAGATCAATACGGGCTGTACCATTAGAGCGAAAAACTAGAGGGCTGACATTTAAATGCAACAGTTTTGAAGACGCTGCTGCATTTTATAGAATCGTAAAGGTACGATGGTACTGGAGGTTTGCCTCCATTTTTCTTTCTTTGTGAAAATAGAGATTTGGGTGGAGCTGTTTTTAAAAGTCTGTGCTCAAGTTCAAGATAAAGTCGATACACTTCAGCATTGTTAAACTTACAGCTTGGTATCGCAGAGAAGATTTTATGAGTTGTGCTTGAGAAAAAGCCACTTTACCTTAACTCCTCCAGTGTAGGACATTCCTACTGAAAGACAGTTTACTACACAACTGTCCTGTTCTCTCTTGTAGCCATGTTGTGGAAACGAACCCTTTGTAATGTTCTCTGTGCTTGACAGGCTTGGAGAAGCCACCCAGGGATTACATAAAGCCAAAATGAGGGCAAGGTCTTCTCCCCAGCCTGTCGAAACCTGGTGCCTTACCAAGTCGTGCTTTTCTTATTTCACGTGTAAATGATGCTGAGCAGAATGTTGTCCTTAAAAATGCTACAAATGAGGTGGAATGAAATAAATTCTGAAGTATGCATATAACTGCGCTTGCGTCTTCTACCACAGTCTCACAGATTGTGAATACGAGTTCGGCCACAAAGAAGCAGGCTGGTGGGGAAGCCTCACGGCGCGCCCCTGGAGGTGTTGGGGGACTGCGTCCCCAACCGACATTAAACCTTTGTTCACTCGGGGGTTTCTAGAACTCCAGGGTCACCGTCTGACCCGTGACTCACGACTCCGCATCTGTCATGCATTGTGTGCTGCAGGTCACCTGTGCTAAAGGGAACACTGTTCTGGGAGCTGGAAGTATAGGCTCAGAGGACTTATTGTGCCATGAGCTGGAGACATCACTAGATCTGAATCTGCTTATGTGCAAACAGTACTGCCTGAATCACTAGGTTATGTGAGTCCTGAGCAAGGACGCGTGTACACAGGCGAGATAAAACATCTACAATGGTTTACAATGGCCACAGAAGGGGTTAGAAGTCAGAGGCGCTACGAGCCACGCCAGCTTCACTGTGAAGACCAGGGTGGCTCAGAGGTCTGCAGCACTAAGGGCCGTGGGAGATGCCCATGTGCTGTTGGTGACATTCCCAGATTCTTGAGCTCTGTCTCCTCATCATGCCACCAGGATGTAGTCCTTACCTCAGGGCTTCGAGAGGATGTGGCCCCTCGGGACTGGATCATTCTAAGGAGCCAAATATCTCCCTGCTTCTACCTTCAGCTTCAAGGAGTGATCAGTACTTCTGGTCACGGAGTGAAGGATGGGACTGTCCTCTTAGTTTTCTGTGATGCCTCAGAGGCCATGCTATGGCTTTTCACATCTGCTGAATATTTAACAACAATAAACTGGAATACTGTGCAGAGAGCTACTAAAACTACTCCCACCTACATGTGTCCTGGAATGTCAAAAGCCTGCTTGCTTCCTGGTCGTCACTGACCTCCATGGGTCTAGTGCAGAGAGGTCTGGAAGTTCCTCCTCACCGGGCCCTAGACCTGCCTCCCATATCCAAGACCCATCATCTGTCTCTTTAGAAGAGGTCAGAGAGTGAAGGTGAGGGAATGAGAAGAATTTGAGAGAAACATTTTTTGTAAAGGACTATCAGGTGCAAATTTCCTGAGACAGAGGAATGCCTGGCATGTCCTGGAGGCCAGTGTATATAGAACTGCAGGGAGGCAAGTAGGAGATGATGTCAGGGAGGTGGTGGTGGCCATGGGAAGCTCAGGGAAGAGAAGACTGGGACTTGGCTGTCTGGGCTTGAATCCCACCTCTGTCACTTAGTGGTTGTGATTCCTTGAGCAACTTATCCTCTTACCCGTATCTTTAACTGCTGAGACTATAAAGGGGATAAGCATGGCAGCTAACCAATGGGCTGATGGAGTTATACATGTAAAGTGTCAGTGTGCCCTCAGGGCTCAGTAAACGTCCATGCTCGGTGGTCTTGTTGCTGGGCCTGGTCAAGAGTTGTGTAATTTCCTTCACAGCAGGACACACAGCTGATCAACTTGAGAGACTGGCTCTAATGGCTTTCATCCTCATCTCTATTAACTTTTATGAGGCTTATGCTTTTATGGATAATAGCAGATTCATGTTCTCATTTCACTCATTTGTTTAAAATAGGAGCAAAATAATAGAGACTAATCGAGCAGTTGCAGAGACACTGGAACGCAGATGCTGTTGGCAAGTTGGAGGGAGTGCTGGGATCCAGTGCTTCCTGGGAACCGAGCCCACGTGCTGATCCCGCAGAGTGGAGATGGAATTGAATGTACAAAGGTGTTTTGGGGAGTTGGGGTGAAGCAGCAAAGCCAGTACTTTGTACAAGTCAAGGATTTCCTGTGTTTCCCAGGCCTCCACTGGAGTGTTGGGATGTCCCTTGATTCCTTTTAGGCAAGGATTTCCTGTTCCATACTAGTACACTCTTGGTTTTGTGAATCCAAAAGCCATGTTTATCAGCTCAAGTCACCCAGTCACAATTTCCTGTCATCCCATATAATGTGCAATCTTAACAATAGAACCCAGACTTCGAGACGATCTCCCTGTGAAAGACACACAGGGAACCTCTAACAGGAGGACACATTCCAGACTAGAATATTCCATTTCCATTCATTCTCCACCTGAATGTCCCACAGGTACCTCAACTTTAAGTCACTGTATTAGTTTTCTGTCATTTCTGTAACAAGTTAGTGGCATACAAACGTCGTGGCGTAAAACAGCACACATTTCTTGTCTGACAGTTCTGGAGCTGAGAAATCTGAAATGGAGCTCACTGGGTTAACATCAAGTGTCGACAGGCTGCTTTCCTGTCTAGAGTCTCTGGGACTTGGGGGTCCACTTTCTTGTCTCTTCCAGCTCCAGAGCCCACCCACATTCCTGGGCTCCTGATCCTCGCCCAGCTCCACGGTCATGGCCGGTCAAGTCTTTCTCACCAGGAGTCTAACACTGACTCTTCTGCCTTCTCTTCCACATCTAAGGACACTAGATTTTATACATACTGTTTTATCCTGCAGAGTCCAGGGCGATCTCTGGACCTCAAGTCATGGGATTGGCAAGCTTATTTCTCCCTCGTTGTGTAACGTACACATACACAGGATCCAAGGCTTAGGACATGGATACTTTTGGGAACCATTCTGCTGGCCACACTCATCTTGATTGCTCCCCAACACTCACTTGCTGTGTTCCCCTATGCTCTTTTTCTTAGAGAATGCCCAGAACCCACTAGATATCTGTGTGCCTGTCCAAACTAGAAATCTGTTATCCACTCAGATGTCTTTCTCAGCATCTTCACATCTAATTGGTCACCAGGTCCTGTTGTTTGGGAGTCATCCTCATGTTCTTTGTCCTTCTCTCCCGCCATGGCATGACTTCAGGCCGCATCCCGTCTCTCTCTCTCTGGCCTCATGTCTCCTCCTCCAGTCTAGCTTGTCTGGCCTTTCTGTGACACTGCACGCTACTCCATGCCTTCCCTCTGTACTGTGACCAGTGGGATTATTATTTTTTTTAAAGAGCTTTTCCTGTCACTTCACCTTTAAGAAATGTTCACGTGCTCTCCATGGCAGATAGCTCAAACTCCTAATCATTTTATCATGACTTCAAATTTTGCAGATCCCACACAATAGTAACTATATTTTTACTATTTTAACAAAAATGCATAATGGTATAAAGCTATTGGTCATTGCACTTTCACATGAACATTTAAGGAAAAAAAGGCTTTGGATTAAAAAAGCATTTCCATTCCATTTTATTTTGTGTTTGGTAATACTTTCTGTTGGTATTAAGTTAATCTCAAAGGCATCTACGTGTACTTGACAAATGGATGTTACATGTGACATCTCAGACAATGCTTGCTGTCCTGTGGATTCTCCTGTCTCCTGTCTTAACTCCATAGCTTCCTACGGGTTTGTGGCCCTCAATTTGGGAACCAGGGATCTGCCAAAGAAAACATAACATTTTTTGCAAGCTTTGCAAGAATTTTCTTGCTCTGGATCCTACCTCCTGTCTGCATTAAATATCTTCCCCCCAGTTTCCTCACAGGGACTCTACACTCTCGTATTTCTAGTCTTTGGGGCACTTTATTCCCACAGGATAAAAGCCCTTCCTAACATGTGTCTGCACCAAAAGTCCTTTCTTCGGGTCTCAGGACTAATATCAACTTTAAGAAGTGTTTCTGATGCCTCCAACAAAAAAAAAATTGCTGCTACTTTTCTCTCTGCAAAGGAACGTTTCTTTTTTTTTTTTTAAATTCTTTTTTTAAGAACAATCACTTTGCAGATTGCTTCAGTCTTTTCTGCCCACTTAATTGCAAAGAAGGTCCGCTCTGCCTGCTTTTACTACTCAGAAAGGAGCTCCAGTCTACTACATGCTGGTTCTTCCTTCTCCAGTTTGTCCATGCAGAACAGCTGCTTTCTTTCTGCCAAACATAGTTAGCAAGAGCAGAACAAACCAGAAAACCAATAAAGGACAGGTGTGTGTGTGTATGTGTGTGTGTGTGTGTGTGTGTGTGTGTGTACATGCGTGCATGTGTGTGTTAGTGATGCTATGATCTCCTATTAAGGACAGTCAATGGTTCATGTGAAGATGATCCCCAAGAATAAGTAAGTCAGGGAATTCAGGCTGTGCCCTTAACACTCAGGTAAATTATTAGATGAACAGAGTGTTGGTAGGTGAAGCTTTCCTAACGAGACAGACTGGTTCCAAGGCCAGCAGTGCTTAGTGATCATCTGCCTGAGCTCATGGCCAGGTTACGAGGGAACTGCTCAAGAATCAGCAGCTGACTTGGTCAGATGTGGACACACAGAGAAGAGACTTCCTGGGAAAATGTCCCCTCCCCGCCACAGCCCTTGGCAAGTTGGCTGATGAGGCATCCCTAATGGGGTGAGAGCTATGGCAGGTAGCAATCTATGACTTTGAATATTTCTGGTCCTATTGGCTAAAATACCTTTATTGTAAGATAGATAAAATCTTGTCTTATTTTGATATCATTAAACATTCAAATCTCCCATCTCTCCACATTCTTCAAGGCATTGAGGATAGCTTTAATGTGATTGGGCATCCCTGGGACCTCCCCAAAGGTAAAGAATGCACCTTTTACAAAAACTACCTGAATTTCTCTTCCCAAGACAGTGCTTTCTCCTATTCCACTGATAGAGTGGCTTCTGGTTAGGATTTGTCTTGGATTTGGGAGAAAATATACTAAAAATACTGATGTAAATATTTTACATTTTTGCCTAGTTTTGCTAAAGTTGGAGAAACGTCCTCTACAAAGCTGTTTTAGCATTTTCTCCCAAACAGCTAGTGTTGTTGTAACATTAATTTGCAAAATGGTGGTTGTCATTTTGGAAAGCATTTCCACAAGAACATGCCCTTATAGTGTAAGTAAACTTATTTGGAGTGTTTAAACTTAGTGCATAAGTAGATCTTAGACATGCTAGTATATTCCTTAGTACACAGATTTTCAGACATAACAGTTGCATCAATTGGTCTTTGACAGATGTTGGATAATAGTCGGTTCAGGTTTTAAGATCTAGTTTAAGAGAAGTGCTAACATTGTACATGGCAGGTGGAAGAGAAAGCTGTATACTTTAAAGAGCAAATGTCAACAGTGACATTTGACTACAAAAATCAGGAAGCCTAGGTACTGTTGTGCTCCAATGTGTCATGGATTTAGTTGACACCAGACCCAGTAGGCTGGGCCCGAATTCCACTTCGAATCTGCTCAAGTGTTCTCAAGAGGTGCTTGACGGAATTGAGCACTCTGGTATCTGAAACATGGTAATGACAATGGAAATAGCCTGGCTTGACTCACTCACTTATCCAAGTTTTTATTGGTAATAATGCAGAAAAAAGTCATACAGAAACCTTAAACTTATGCTACTCTTCCCTCATGTCCTTTCTCTCCTAGATTCTCCTGAGTTCCTAATTTTCAGTCTGGAATGAAATCTCAGGCCAGACCACAAAGCTAGGAGGGCTGTAGACATGCTTTTATTGCTCATTGCTGATCTAAACCAGACACGGTCGCTGATAAGTAGATTTTCAACACATTTATTTGATCTATGCAGTTTATCCCTTTGTCACTTTATTTCAGGATCTAAGGGATAAGAATGGAGATGGGGCCATTATTTGAGAAGTTACTGCCTTTGTGACAACCTTCAGTAGTTTTTAAGATTGGCCTTTGTAGTGCTAAGAGCTCATTGAAAGTTAAAAGGTCTCCCATGTCACCAGGAACTAGGTCCCTAATCTGAATCATCTCCCCTTCATCCCAAAGCAAATCAGGTATTGCTGGAAGCCAAGTGTTTTGAATTTCAAAAAGGAGCAAGTAAAAGGGGACTAATTATTGATTAGATACACAGTAGTTTAGGTAAAACAATTATAATTTTTTTCTTATAAAAATGTTGGTAGAAGAGACTAGGGAACAAAGAAAATTTACAAGAAGATAAAGTGTTTTGGTAAATATAATATCTGAGGCACGCCCTGGTGGAGTAGTGGTTGGGCACCGTCCACACACATCCCAAGGTCCCGGGTTTGTGTCCCAGAGTCGGGGACAACAACCAAGATGAACAGCTAAATAGAATGAACAAAATGCTTCTTCCTCCTCTCTCTTCCTGCCTGCCTGCCTCTGTTCTCCTTCATTCCTGCCTGTACCTTTCCTTTAAAAAAATAAATATCTGACATTTATGAACCACCTTCATCTATTAAGCATGAAAAGTATTTCACCTATTCCCCTCAACTGTCTAAATTTTCCTTTGAGCAAGTTTTGATATAAATGAGTGAATAAATAAATATAATGTCTCTTCTAATCTCACACCACATATATAGAAAGACTGTTTTGGATTGTTATTATCCTTTTTATTAGAGAGAGAAAGACAAAGAGCAATTTGCTAAGTAAAAGTGTGTTAGTTATAGAATCATTACTTAATAAGGATATTTTAAGTCTGAATTTCCCTTTTCCCTTTCTGTATTTGTGTAGATAGTATAGAGGGGGTCTTTAAAACCCCAAGTGGGAATATGCTAGTTTAATGATCTATTTCTGTATGATAAGCCTATCACTAGTGGCCTATCACTTAGTGGCATAAAACAACAGCTGCTTACTTCTTCTTAGGAGCCTGTGGGTGGACTGAGTCCAGCTGGGCAGTTCTTCTGCTGAGGTCACGTGCAGCTGGGAGCTTCACTGAGGTGGACTGTCTAAAGAAACCCAAGTCACTTTCTCTCTGTTCCCTTTCATCTCCAGTAGTCTAACTTGCGGTTCCTCTTTATAGCATGGAGATTGCCCTCTATGAGTGAGTGTGCCAGGAGAGAAAGTTCCAGTGTGGAAGAGCTTATCAAGTCTGTTGGCACCATACTGGCTGGTGTCCATGGGACAAAGTAAGTCCCAAGGCAAAGCTCAGAGACACTATGGATAGGAGGGAAAGGAATTGTACAAGAACCTAAACACTGGGATGTATGTCCACTGGAGACCCACCAAGTGGACTAATTAATGTGGGAAAGGAAGGCTCTGAAGCTACCTGGGCTGGTGCAGTCCCTTGTTTATGGATTAGATAAAGAATGGTGGATCGTGTATATTATCGCACAGGCAAAAAAATATACAACTAGCAGCCAAGACTTCTGGTGATGAGAAGGTATATTTGTCACCTGTCTTATTTTAGTGAGGATCTGACGATTCAAACGGGGGACACAAATTGTTGCCTAAACTCTCCACAAAGTCTGCCTCCTTTGAGGGAAGAACACAAGTTTTAAATGAGTGAAAATTGGCAACTCGAGTGTGAAGACAGCTAGAATAGCTAGATTTTGGATGTGTGCACTGTCTCTACCTGCCCTATTTCTCTCACAAGAGGGAGAGAATTCATCTCTGTTTGGACAAATGGAAAATAGAGAGCACAGGGTATATGAAACCCTTCAAAAAAAAATCTTGGATGAGAGCTATCACCCTGACGCAGGTAATAGTATTCCACAAGGAATTGAAACTGCTGTCAACCATCCGTCAGTGCTTTACAAAATGACTGGTTTTATTCCCACTCTACTGCTCTCCTTCCCAAAGGCATTTTCATAGGTCATGGTGCCCCAGAATCAGAGGAGACCATCTGATTTTGACCATCTGTTATTGTTGTTCTGCCCTACCCTGTCCGTTTTGGAGACATTAGTTTGCTTTTCTCTTGCATGCAGTTTCTAATAGGGCCACCTTTGGGATTAAAAAAGAGTGAAGGCACCAGGGCTGCATAGTATAGAACTGAGAGAAATGTCCACTAATGCCAGGCTGCCCGGGTCTTTGTCCTACTATTGCCGCTAATCAGTTCTGTGTGGTTACAGGTTAAGTTTAGTTTGGGCCTTAATATCTTCAGCTTCCCCAGGTGCTGACGCCATGGACTCTCCTTCCTTTGCTCTACGATTTTTAGATGAATCACATTTTTTTCTGCCTTGATCTCTGCACACTTAGTTTTCATCTTAAGCAAAATCAATATCAAGTTAAGAAATCAGTAATTCTCAGCAAACTCCAAGTACAGAAAATTATGTCTTGAGACCCTTGGGCTCAGCTGGTCTGTGCTCACAGACAGAAGCTTCTCGGCAGCTTCTACACAGAAACAATAAAAGAAGAGGCAGTGTGGTTCCTAAGGGCATGGCAGGCCCCACTCTTGCCAAATAAAGGTTTTTTTTTACCAAGAACAGAGAAAATCTCTCATGTTCCGATGCATTGCCAGTTTAGCGAATGAACTCCTCACTAATGAAAACCTGTTAAAACAAAAGAAGAAAAAGGAAAAAAGGACAAGAAGGGAGATTCAAATATTACAAACTAGAGAAAATAGTGGAGCTGATTAAAGTGAGTTTATGCCCTGACGTTTCTTCGTTGTTATCTCTATCAAGAAAAGAATTTACTACATACCTATGTGTGCATGCCAAGGTGATACTCTGACACACAGAATCCTTACATCCTTCCAGAATTTACTGTGCTGGCTGTGGAAAGCCATAGAGAGATAAATATGTTCTTGCTTTGATCTTACTGAGATATCTCAAGTTAATTAGTCTCCCTTGGGGAGACAGAGTTATCTCTTATTGACTCAATAACAATTAACTTTTTTAACAATTAACCATAGCCTTCAACCATAAATGTGCCACCAATTTAAACCCTAGCATAATATTACCAACTGATTAGGATGCGTCAGTCCTCAAGGACTTAGTAATTGGTGACTTTTATCCACAAATTGCTGTGTTGAGCACAATTCTTCCAGACCTCGAGGGGTTTACTGATTTAGTGTATAACAAATATTGGAAAAGTTATTCATGTGTATGTGACTGTTGTATGAATAAAGAATGGGAACTGCCTGTTGAGAAGGAAGTTATGTTCGAAACTATGATGAACAACTATGGAATATTTTTGTATCATAGAATTAATATATTCCCATAATTCTAGTGGAAAAACTAGAAACTGAAAAAATAGAAAGGAGCAAAAAAAAAAAAAAAAATCATCATCCCATCGCCCAATATTTCAGTATTATTATCCTAGTACTTTCTGTTAGGCACTTATCCTTCCTCCTCACTGTCTATCCCTGTCCGGCCCTTCTCTCCCATGCCCTGGTCATCTGGCATTTTCTATATGCGTTACACAGGTAGTTAGATACATCCTGGATCAGTTTGCCCTTAATGACTTTGAGAATGAGATTGGTTTAAATGCCCTTCTACATCTATGGGACATTCAGGAATGTCCTCAGGATTTCTGGACTTCTCACCTTTGCGAATAGGTCAGTTTCGATTTTTTTTTCTCTTGTGAATGTCCTTTACTCTTTCACACTAATTTGATTCAAATGAGGGGAAAAGCCCACTTCCTAAGCTTCCTCTATTTGCGAACATCCTACTGATGATGTCAGACCCCTGCTGGGGGGGCCCCAAGGATTTCTCACTAAAACTATGTCACAGTCTGACAGGACGACTCTGCACAGGCCTGAGCCTGTGCTCTCCTGTCAGCCAGTGATAGGTGTCACTAGTACTGTACAAATAATTGACACACATTCAACATGTCATAGGTCCCATTCTCTTATTTCCACTGTAAGGAAGGTCACCTCGAGGTTGGCTTCCTCACAGGCGTGAGAAGACCAGACGCTCTTAGCTCAGTCATGATAACGCCGACGGTGAGTTAGTTTTTACTTTCTACATTTGAAAGGAGAGAAACTTGAAGCTTAGAGAAGTTAAGTCCAATTTCAATGGCTAGAAAATAGCATAGCCAGCAGACGTGAAGGCATGAAATAAAAAGATAGTCACTGAAGGGTAGAAACTTCTTATATTCTTACAAAAATGGGGGATATGTGTTCAATTTATCCAGAAAATGTAGGGATTTTGCCCAGGTCATCATGTGTGGTGGGAGGAAGAATGGAGATGAACTGCATTACATTAATGTGTGATGGGGGACATAAGAGGGTCTGGTTGAATAAGGACCAGTAACCACATAAGCAACTGCCTCTAGAATATCGACCTGAAAAACCTAACTCGGAGCATGTCAGCATTCAGAAAGTACACAGGAGAACAGGATATAATGGGGATGGGAGAGGCGAGCAGGAAGAAATAAAGTATTGCCCATTAAAAAAAAATGTAGACTGTAGTTTGAAATAAAACTAGCAAAATTAATTATACCTATAGAGTTAACTGTGATACATAAATTGATAAGAATTAGAGTCTAAACTTCGAAAAATATTAGGTGACAGAAAGTATCTACCTAAACGTCTCATTTGAGTTTGCTAATACGTTCAATTAACTTTATCCAGTCAGTTGGGGTAGATTTCCATGGACAATGAGTTTGGACAAAGATGAAAATGAGTTTCCATTTACCACCGGGACACATGCCAGCTCCTGCCACCATTTCCAGGCCTGAGCGCCAGGCCCCATCCAACCCTGAGGTGTACCTAGGGCTTTCAGAAAGTGATAAGAAATTTATAGTCCATTTGAATATGATAAGATTCCAGGCGGGTGTGCAGAATTCTGACCCACTAACCTGCACACGTCCTTTCAGATCCCAACTTTCCTTATCAAACCAGGAACTGGAAAAGCTGACATTTCTTTCTTCCATTCACAAAGCAAATGAAACCCATTAGTTTTTTAAAATTTAACATTTATTGAGGTAACTTTGTTTTAAAAAATAATATAAACCCATATGTACAGGTTTCTCAGATAGAAGACAACACACCCTGCCCGCCACCAAAATACCAAAAATTCTTCTCCATTGTCTGTTGGTCTCACCACCACTTGGCCCCACCTCTTCTGCCCTGTTCCCTAACGTGAACCCATTTAAATTTATCTAAAGTCTAGTGACAAGAGATAGGACAAGAAACTTCTTTCTCATGACATCCAGAGGAGAATTTTGGTAGCTCCTCAGGAGGCAAAGGTGTCACATTCTGGCTTCCTTCACTGCTTCGTGTAACTCATCCTGCCGTTCCTTCATGTCCAATATTGAGAACAAATGTCAGAATTCTAGACCGAGGGCAAAATGGTCACTTTATTCCCTGTGTAGGTATCTGTCCAGACATTCTTTCCAGGGGACCTGGGGTGTTGAGTTTGGTCTGAGTCAGGGATGTACTGGGGAAGGGGAAGACCAAGGCATGGTATGGGTCTAAGGATGTTGAATCCTGGACTTGAGGGTGATCAAGAGGTAGCCTCCAACCTAAGGTTCTCTTGCAATATTTGGAGCATGCTGATACTAAGCAATTATTTGTTGTCTGTCTAAAACTTAAAAACTTTGACTTTGTATTTTATCCTCATATTATCTATGTTAATTTGTATGTCAAAATTCTGTATTTTACCTGGCAGCCCTACTCTGGTCACAACTTTGAAAACTAAAGAACAGAGCCAAAATGTCAATCCAAAAGGACTAGACGGAAAGAAAGGTAGGTTCTAGTAACCAGGCAATGGGATCAATTAGATTTGATCAATTACAGATCAAAGCAATAGTACTGACTGATTGAAATATACTGAGTGCTGTAGCACAGTGTTCCAAGAAGGCTGGACAGTCACTACAAAGGGGTATTTACAGCTGAGGAAAGTGAGGCATTCAGAGTGTAGGTGACCTACCCCAGAAAGACAAGCGATGGAGTGGGGACCGGAACATTACATACAAATAGGTACTTAAAGACAACAGAAACCCTCTTCTGAAGAAAATTCTTCTGTTACTGGGTTAGGGATGGATTATTTGAGATGAAAACCAGACTTAAATATTTTCTTCTTAAATATTCACTGATAATAACATTGTTTCAGGAAGAGGGAGTTTTCAATAACAGTAACTGTGATGTGCCGCTTGCATCCAGAGATCGTAAGTATTCTGCTGGTTATAATTTAACTTTGCATTTCCGGAACGCCTGACTTCTGATCTCTTCTGGAATCTCCGAAGACACTTGTGGAGCACGCCATGTGGGCCAATCTGCGCTGGACACCAGGGAAAAAGGATGCAGCCGGCTCAGTCATGTGCTTCTCACTGACTTTCCTGCTGGGCTGAGTTTTCTGTTTGCCTCTCTAGATGTCCTGGCTGCCCTCCTGGTCCATCATTCCCTCCATCTCTGTTTCCTGCTGGGTTTGGTTGATGGTGGACACTGGGGAGCTGGGAGCTGGGAGGGGAGCCTAGAGTTCATCTCCTGCCCAGAGCCAACTCATTGCCAGGTCTGGGTTTTGAAAGATGCTCCCCCTTTGAACCTCCAAGGGGCGGGGATCTTCTGCTTGCTGCTTCCCCGCAGGGTCTTTACCATTGCTCTTTGGTCTTCTTAACCCTGCTCTGCCTTTTCAAGGTATCAGTCATTTAAGTCAGTTATCCCTTTGAATGTATCATCTTTTTTTTTCTGCTGGGACACTTAGACAAACTTCATAATCTTTCCTATGATTACTGCCTTGCAGATTGCCTATATAATCTGATGGAAAAAAACAAACCAAAGATGAAAACATTGAAGCAATAGAGTCAAATGAAAATAGCATGCCTGCTGATGGTGCCCCATGTCGCAAAGAGTCTGTCACTTAATACAGGTGTTTGCATCGCACTGACCAGGAGCCGTTGTGTAAGAACTTCTTGCATTATCAACACAGGTATCATATCGGGTACAGCCATGCACAGAATATCCACTACTAAAGTACATAGTGCAGAAATTCATATATATGTACATCCTCATACATATACACACATGTGTAGTGTATACATATATTTATGTCTCCTATAAAGACATCAAATAACAGATTAGCTTTAACAAGGTAGAAAGGAAATCACCTGACACAAATTTTTGCTAGGTTTACTTTAACATATTTTGAGCTGCTCTAAGATATATTAGAGAAAACAAGAATGATGTCCCAGTGAAGAATCTTTTGCTTCTATCCGAGAAGAAACATTATTACAATGTGAGATATAAAAATAATTTACAGTTTAGTTATATGTTGTTTATTTGTAAGAATCACTTGATTTTTGGCTTTTGGTCATATAACCTATTTTGAGCCTTAAAAGAAAATTTCATGAGTTTAGTTACATGGCATAAACCTATTTTAAAAATTTTACTGGGTAAATATTGATAGTCTTTCTTAGTGCACGGACTTCTTTTTCTGGATGCTAAGAGCTGGATTAAAAAAAAATTAATGGAAAGTGGGTTCTTGCCAGAAATAGCTGGGAGTTAGCAGTATTTTGCATCTTGGGGAGTGTAATATCAGAAAAAAGATAGCTCACTATGTGTTAATAAATGCGAAGCTGTTAGAAAACTGCATGGTTCATAGTAAGTGCTCCTAAATGCCTGCTAGGGTTATTATTATTATTATCTATTGCTATTGTTGCTATTTTACTTTGACAACCTCTTTTCCTACGGCGCTGTAGGTCCAGTAGAGCCAGCATGTTGCTTTTCCAAGAGTGGGTTCTACTCTACCTCATGACCCCCAGGTTTCCCTGCTGCTTGTCCCAGCTGCCAGCACCCGCACACCCGTGGAAACTCACACCCAGTCTCCTCTTCTACAGAGACACCCAAGAGACTGAATGGAAGAGTAAGACCTTGCTGAAAAGCCTGTGACCACAGAGGCGTTTAGGGGCCAGGCTGCCTAGATCCCAAATTTCTGTTCCTTCATCTGAATTCGTGCACAGTTCCCAGGAACCACCTCCTGAAGACCACTGCTGCTCCACTGCCCCAGCCACGCCCGGAGTACACAGCCGCTAAGTCGGCATCTGCTCTCTTTCCACAGACTCTTCCACAGACGGTGGAAATGAGGCCGAGGGAGAATTAGCATCAGTTTCTAAATTTAAAAAAGCAACAACATAATTCATCTGGCAATTACGATCTATGTTTGAATTGGTCCAACAGTAACCCAACAATAACCTGGAGGTAGAGTGGAATGGTAATGCTACCCCTTACCTGTTTAAGGTCAGTTATTTAAGAATTAATTCAAACACTTCTCTTTTGCACCTTTTATTTCCTTACAATACTTTGTTTTCGTAAGAATCTGATTAACTTGCTTGCCAATTTCACAGAGTATGAGGCTTATTTTTATTTTTGGTTCATGTAAAAATGTAACTAAAATAAATTCATCATTGCAATTATAATTCTTAAGGACACAACTCATTGCAACAGGAAAGGCCTATGAGATTTCTAAATAGAAGAAAATTCAGAATTTTTTTTGGGCAATATTGTACAAACGTTACCTCTTTTAGATACAATCTGTGTTTTTATTGTTTTACAGGCAAAATGAAATATAATTGCTCAACTATGGACTGATTTTAACAAAGAACCTTGTTCCTTAAATCTGATGAAAAAATTCATCAAGAAACAAGAAATCCTGCAAGAGATAACATGTAATAGCAATTCATTCGTGTTCAATTCAGCAAGTATTTGCTGATCATTGATTCTAAGTCATGCCAGGCGCAATTCTAGGCACTGTAAAATCAGAGAGCACTCAGGTGGCTGGTAGTTCACGACTTCTCCCTGAAGCTAGATGAAACATTCTGGTGAGTTCTGCAGTGACCTGGCAGAACGCCCAAGGAGGATGACATTTTCTTCTGAAGGGAGCTTGCTCTTGGTTGGTTACATGTCTATGCCCTCTGATTGACTCGATACTGTTTGAGGAGAGAACCAAGTCTCCCTTATTGATTTATCCCTGCCCAAAGTACAAGGTTCTGGCATGCCCCAGTGGCACAGCGGTTAAAGTCTGTGACTCCAGATGGCGTAGTCCACGTAAAGCCCAAGGATCTGGCTTTGAGGGCCGGAATAGGGGTGCAGAGGTAGGACAAGTTGGGGACAACCAGGGGAGAACAATCAACATGAACAACTAAATGGATGGATAAATGCTTCTTTTTCCTCTCTCTGTCAGCTAGCTTGCCTTCATTCCTACCTGTTTCCTTCCTCTAAATAAATAATTCTTTAAAAAAAAAGTGCAGTGTTCAACTTCTTATTTTTTATTTGGAAAAATAGAGAGAGATGAAGGGGGAGGGAGGGCAAAAGGATGGAAAGAAAAAAGGAAAAAAAGGAAAAGAAATGTTAATGAAAGAGGTGATTCTTGAATCAGGTTTCAAAGGATGAATATAATTTTTCCAAACTGGAGAAGGAAATAGAAATGATTAGTTCTGCCCAGAAAGGGAAAACAACCAGCAAATATTTCATAGAAGAGATAATATTTGAGTCCAACTTTAAGGGCAATGGAATCTGCCACTTGGAGAAGGAGAAAAGGGATAAGGCAGAACAGGCAGAGTGACATTTTTATAAATGTGAGTGTTTGGAAAATGGATGCATCAGGCATCTGAAGTGTAGGCTGGACACAGGAGAACAAGTAAGAGTGAGACTGGATGGGAACCAGATTGTGCAAGAAGAGAGTGCACCCAGCAGTTGATAATTGATCTGGTCTCTGGTTTGGAGACATACCTGGGGGAAGAAAGGAAGGTGAAGAGAGACCTGAAGATGAACCTGGAGCAATATCCCAGAACTCCAGACAGAAGGCGATGGAGTCTGAACTAGAGACGGGCCCACAGGAACGAAAAGATGAGGATCAGTGTTAACACTGTGGGGTAAAGTCTCTGGAAAAGTGGACCACAGAAGAGGCTGCATTCAGCAAAACAAATGTTTCAAAAGGAAATCTTAAAGGGAAGATAACTATACCATATGCAGAAATGCAGAGTTGGGAGGATGAGTGGGTTATGGAGTGGGGGAGATAACGATTTAACTTGGAATTGAGTTATGACAAAAGCAATGTATATTCCAGTGATTAGGAGAGATCTGAAAGGAAAGCAGCACCCGCTGCCAGGGGTTTTTAGAGCCACGTGGTCTCCAAGTTGCATAAGCCATGTCATATCAGAGCAGACCTCCAGTGCCTTGGTTCTGTTCCCAGCCTCAGCCTCCCACTGCCTTTCCACAGCCCCAACCTTCCTGAATCCTGCCCTGTAAAATATACCCTCACTTTATCCTTCCCTGAGAAAGCACAGGCTTGGCGATGGCACCCCAATGTCAATGGTTTGCAACAGTGGAAGTTCATTTATTTTTCATATTACACTCTTGCCTTGTTGCAGGTCAGCTGGGAACACTGATCCATGTCATCATTGTCCTCCTTCTGGTCTGGGCTGTTGGGATCACCATTAATAGCCATGATGGTAGAGAGAGGAGAGAACATGACAAAACCTACACTGGCACCTACAACATCCACTGGACGGTGGTGCAAGGGACAAGAGACAGACCTTCCATGCAGAAGAATTCCAAATAATGTGAATGTATATATATTCCTCTCTTAAGGAGTTGGAGCTTAATTCCCCAGCCCTCATATGCTGAGCTCAGTGGCTCCCTACTAACCAAGAGTGTGGAAAGGGAAGAAAAATTACTTTGACAGTGGAGAAGCCTGGTAAATCCCACTGGCAAGTGGTGAAAGCCAACATCATCGGTGATAATCACATTATATCACGCATATAACCTTGATAAAATGTGATGAGAAAGACACTTCACCTCTGTGATCTTCTTCCTTAAAACCCTGCACGCCAGTCTAATCATGTGGAAAACACCAGACAAATCCAAACTGAATCACAGTCTACCAAATCCTTGACTGGGACCCCTCAAAACTATCAAGGTCATTAAAAACAAGGGAAGTTTGAGCATCAGTTGTGGCCGAGAGGAGGCTAAAAGACGTATGACAACCAAATGTGATATGACATAGTGGATAAGATCCTGGACAGAAAGGGGGCATTAGAGGAAGACTTATGAAGTCCACATAAGATGTGGATTTGGTTAATATACCAAGGTTGGCTCATAGGTTATAATAAATCTGGCATAAAAACATCAGATGTTAACAACAGAAGGAACTGGCGAAGGGAGATACAGAATTTCTAAGTACTGTCCTTGCAACTTTAAAAGTTTTATAAAGTGAAAAGTATATTTAAATTAAACACAAAGAGGCATGTGCCATTTCCAAGCCCAGAACTGACCCAAGAACTCAGAGTATTTGCTCATACCAGATTCTCCCTCTTAGTTACTGTCATTCAGTATAGTTATGAGATAACCAAAAATAAATGAAGTCTACGTTTTCCTTATACATAGCTGTAGCGGGAGTGACCAAATACCAAATGAGTGTATCAGCTGCATTTAGAGGGAGAAAAGAAATCACGTCAAATGGTATATGCTGAGACTCTGTAAAACAAAACAAAACAACAGGGAGGTAACTGCTCAGAATTACCACTCCATTTCCAGTTCATTGACCCGTGCCAGTCTCATGGTCACACTTAACCCACACTGAGGTGGGAAGGGGTGGTAGCTGTGCTCCCACAGTGTGCCCAGGGGTTGTCACCTCCTTCTGTCCTTTGGATCTAAACTTAGTGCCCCTTCCCAGGTTCCTTGGACTTCCCGTTGGCTAGGATTTGCATTTTTTCTCTCTGCTCTGGAGCTCCACACTTGCTCCTGTCTGGTCCCTAGAACACAAAGTCCCTTCTCATGTAGAGTGTTCCTTCTAAGTCTGCCTGGCCCCAGGAGCATGCCAGACAGAGATAACAACATCTTAGTTGAAATACAAAGGTCACCAAAATTCAGCAAATTTTGGAGGACAGCGGAAAGAGAGAAAGTGTGAATAAACCTAGGACTGAGCCTGCTCTGTAGGAGACATGGTGAGGGGCCCAGGCGCCCTGGAACGCTTTGTTGGGACGTGGTAAAGGATAAGGTGTGTGGAGGGGATGTGGTGTGGGATCGTGAGGGGCCCTGCGCGTTCAGCAGAGAAACTAACAGAGTCACTGGAGGAGTGATGGTGGAGGCTGCTTTGTCCCAGGAGGATGAATCTGATGCTGGGGCTGAGGATGGAGCCTGGCAGACTCTTGTTAGGGAGTCCTAATCTGAGAGCTAGAACCATGGTAATTCTAATTACCATGAGCATTCAAGAACAGAAGACGATACAAGGTGCAAAAATGCAAGTGAGATGGCAGTTGTCAGTGTTAACCCCCCAATGTATTTCGCTTTTGTGTACTATCTGTTCTTGAGTTGTGTGAGAAAGAGACTTCCCTGGGACAAGCATTTAGGTTTTTTTTTTTTTTTTATCATAAACGGCTCCAGGGTAGTTTTTTGCTTTCTGTCTCCTCTGATTTTTTTTTTCCTGAAGTGCTTTGTAGTCCTGATGCCCACTCAACTCCTCTCCAGGTAGCCTGCACCTTTGAGTGCTCACAGCGGCGTTTCTGCCTTGGATGAGTTAACAGCCGGGCTGGGAGCCAAGATCAGGCAAAATCGTGTTTACAGAAGGCCTTGTTACATCTGCTGGGCTAAATCACAGTATGTGGGGCCAGATAGTGTGTCATGGGGGCGTGGTTTCTACAGCGAATATTTTGATCATTTCATTACGTCCTCATCGCCGCCACCAGCTGGGATTTCCGCTCCACGAAAGCATGTCACTGGGGTGGTTTCTTTGCCATAAGGGTGCATCAACTTCTGCGGCAGATACTGTAAAAAGCAAGTAGAAATTGGGTAATAAAATGACAAGTGCTTGGGGAAAGGGTAGTCACTACACCGTGTCTTCCTGCCAGGTGCATGGACACAACATCTGGGAATTGTGTTTTGTCAACTGCTTCCTCTCTGCTGAAAAACTCTGCTATTTTCATGAAGTGCTGTCTAGGTAATAACCATATCCCTCTTCTAGGCACTTAATTCCTTTCCAGAGATTTTTATAGGATCTGTGGGGTCCCTTTGCTAATGGAGAACGTGACGGTGCAAACCTCAGGCACAGCTCGTCATGCTAGAGAAAAGAGCAAAAATATTGGCAGTTTGGTGATCAGTCTCTAAATGTCATTTGTTCCTTTTTGCTGTCGTTGAATTTCGCTTTGTTTCAAAAAACATTAGCATATAAAATTCGATTTGACTTTCTTCTTCCCTCAATTAGAAGTTAATGAATTTCATTGGAATTTGATCTGGCCAGAGGCTATTTCATTAGCTAAATCAAAGTTTCATTAATTTTAGTGATCTCATAATTATAGTGGGTGATAGACTCTGGTGTGAGCAGGTAGTTGCTGTGTCCTCGTTCGGTTTAATCTTTTCTATTTCCTTGGAGATGAACAGCATGGCCCTGATCATTTACATAACTACACACATGGAAATAAAAAACAGTGTCTAAGATGGGCTACTGTCATTGTTCTCCTCCCGGCTCTTAGGGCAATCAGAGGATGCGTCCTCTAATTGCCCTCTGGGAAGGGTCTGCCTGCTGAAAGAGGATGGTCCTTTGTGGGACTGGAGGGAATGGAGGAGGCAAGAAGAGACTCAGAAAAAATCCATTAGGCACCTGGAGAATTTGACAGACTGTGATGAAAAAAGCAAATTATGATTCCCTTGGCATTTCTTTTTCAGAAAAGAAAGATTTAAGATCCATTATATAAATATGTTTAAAATACAAATATCCTTTACTCCTGCTGGTTGCTTTTAAGACAAGTCGAAGAAATGATTGTTCTAAGTGGCATTTGAATTGTACAGCGAGAGCCTAATTTTATCTGAAAACATTTGGAATGACTTACACAGCAGTATGGGTGGATCTTGCCCCTAGAATTTGAGCAAAAGAACCAGGATTTAATCTGATGAAGAGCAAACCTGCACTGCTACACTTATATCATTTTGTGAATCCAAGTTATCGCAATAAAAAAAAAGCAGGATCTAAAAGATAATAAACGAAATGACTCCATTTACGAAATAATTGGCTATATAAAAAGAAACAATGAATCTGGGATATCAGCAGACCAGAGACCACAGGGCGGTTTATCACTGGGGGTGGCACTGGGGAGGGAGCATGGAGGGGACAGCTGGGTGCTGGCAGCATTCTGTTTTTGATCCTAGTTGATGGGCACATGAGTCCATTCACTTTGAATTAAGTAACTGAAAATTGTGCTCCTTTTTGTAAATAGCTTGCATTTCAATACAGGTTTTGTTTTTTGTTTTTTGTTTTTTAAAGGCAATCACTTCCCATCTAAAATAAGGGGAGCACATAGTCACCTAAATTATTTTATTTAATCTCCTGCCAACAACTTGAGAAGGGGCCTGCTGGGGTTAGACCTACACCACAGAGGTGCTGTGGGTCTTCAAAAACTACTCCTGTTCTTGAGCCAACCAGTCTGTCTCTGAGGCTGGTCCAGTGTGTCCCTTCCCTGGACCCTATCTCTGGTGGGGCTACAAGTCAGAATGTGCATCAAAATCAGAGGAGAAGGAGAAAACCCAAAAGTCCTCTTCACACTGAGCATGCAATAGAGAATCAAGAGGCACACAGTCCTTCACTTTGATTAATGAAAAGAAAACTGAGATATGATATATGAAGGCTTTAAGCCAATCAGACCTGTGATTATCCTGCTCTGCAAGTGTGGTGACCTTGGTTTCTCTTTCTAACCCTGGGCCTGGAAATTGTCATAGTTGAGACGTTCACAAGGGTGTGTTTGAGAGGGCAAGCCATTTCCAGGACACTGCTTCTACTCTCGGGGGGGTGTAACGCAAACTTTTCTCCTTGGAAGAAGCCCATCACGTCCCTGATCACGACCTGCCAGTGAGTTTCTCTCCTGATCATCTGTGTGAGGGAGACCCTGCTTGCCCTCCTCACTAAGAACATGCATTTTCAACTTGTCACTGTTACTCGTCCATGCACCCACAAGTGGCTTGTCATGCCAGGGATAGCTAAACATATTTACCCCAAGGACTAAGAACTCACAGAGACCTCTGATACACAAGGACATACTAAAGTAGGAAGACATTTCATCTGTATTTGTAGTTCCATCAAATGAGGAGGCTGAACTGATTCTTCCACTTGAATGTTGTAAGTTCTTGACTCTTAAACTCCTTTGAGACTTCTAATTAAAACGAAAGATTGGATCCAGGCTCCAAAGGCTACTAAAATGACAGCAAATGAATGAATGGTTTAAATCCACAAGGACAAGGAGAATAGTTGTGGGTAGTATAGAAGACATAGCAGCAAAGTTGTGGCAGATGAAGACAGTGAATATTGGTAACTGATCGACAGGACAGAGAAAACAGAAGTTTGTGTGTCCTCAGAGGAATAATGCAGACAAGAAGCAAGCCAATTCTACTGCGGAACCCCAGAAGGTTTGTGACTCCCACGACCTCCAGGGTGGGTGATTGACTAGTGAGACACAAAACAGGAGGACTGGTTGGAAATGTGTACAAGGGACAATTAGATGCTTCCTGGTCCATGCCTACCCTACACCCTCCATGAACCCACATAGCCAGGAGGAGACCCCTTTTTCATTACAGGACTTGTGGTACCATTTGAATGTAAAAACTGTATGCATATATTCTTTCAATAAAAATACCAGTTGAAATATGAACAACATTAACATTTCTCTGCTCTTAGGGCAGTATGTCCCAGCGTCATAGACAGATGACACTTGTGTGGTATAGAACAACTAAAGACAAATGAATCTCCTGGGGCCAGTCAAGGGTAAGGCCGGACAGAAGCTGGGCCTCACTACAAGTTCCTGTGAACTTCCTTGAAACTACTTAGTTCCTCTTCGAGAGTCATTTGATTACTGGGAAAGAGTTTCTTAGATGAACTGATAGCCCCAAATGACATATACTGACATATACTGAGAATATGTCTATGTAGTGATCTATCTATCATCTATCTATCTAAATGATCTGGAAAATTCCAATTAATTCATGTAAAATACACAATGTTGTAGTAATATGTATGTAGGGGGTTATTTTGAATTGAATGTCCTGATTTTGGTACACACCCTGATCAGATTTGCTACACAGCTGCAGGAAGTCTTCTGGCTGCTTGGTAGCCCAGTTTAAGAGACTGGTGATAGACTTTAACCATCGCCCCAGCCGAATCTAGCCCTCGTGTAATCCCTTTTAATGAGCCAGAACTCACATTATCTTGTCTGCTCAGTGGCTTTGAGTCCAGATGAGCATCTTTTTGAAGCCATCCTTTGCTTCTCTGTGTCTCCCCTGCTGTAAGTTCCACACTAAGGTCTTCCCATGGCAGATTAGCAGCTAGAATTCTGTGTATTTTGACATCAGAGGCTGGCCGTGCCATCCTACCTGGTCTGACTTTCCTGTGATTGTACATTGTACATGATACTGGGTGGCAGAGCATCGCAGGTCACACAGCTGCCCCCTGCATCTAGGGGCCCTTGCCTGTGAGTGGGGGTTGGGGGAGGGGTCTCTGCCAGCCTGTCTCTTGGAAAGCTGGGCTCAGGTTCCTGAGGGTGACCAAGGCAGTCTCATCTGTCACATGACTGCTCTACCCACATGGGCCTGGTTGAATAGAGCCTTGTTCAGTTTGAACTGAACACAAATTCAGTCATGAGTCTCTCAGCTGAACTCTCAGGCAAAGGGAGGTTTTCTACAATGTCAAGTAAAATGGAAAAGTGGATCAATGACTTCCCCAGAATCAGTTCAAAGGATTGTTCTTCCCTGGGAACATCTTGAACAATGTGAGAAACGAATGCAAATTTCATGATGTGAATGAGTCCCCTAAATTCCTGAGGTGCATTTGGATGTGTGTAGAGGCAGGTTGCTGGCCTGGCTCCGCTGTAAATCCTTGGTCTTATAAAACTGAATGGTAATCTTGGAAAAGTCAAATTTCACTGAGGACATGGTCTGGATTTGGATCTGCACTTGGGAGAGGCATGAATTATAGTGAGTTCAGCAGTGAGCCCGGCTGTAAGCAGGCACAGGTGGACAGCTACTTCTGCTGCTGGGGGAAAAATTTTCTCTGGGCACTGAGCTGATCAGGAGTGACGTTGCTCCAGCTTCCCCCTGGCTACCTGGCCTGTTCACCAACCCTCCCTGCAAACGATGTCACAGAGCATTACTGTTCCCATGTACATTTGAAGAAAGTGAGGTATGGCGACTTCAGATGATTTGTCCAATCTAATAATTAGCAAAGACTGAATCCAAGTCACAAGCTCAAACTTTTAACCACTCAGACTTCCGTCTCCTGGAAGCCAAGGGACCTGGTCTGAGCTTAGAGGGTGATGTGGCTGGAGGAAAGTCGTTTCTTTTTCTGGAGTTCTTGGGCTTTCTAGCTATAAAACGAGAAGTTTTAAAGGAAACTCTGGGGCCCTCTGTGTTCCAGGACACATGTCCATTATGTGGCAGGAGCCTGCACACCACAGGCACTTAGTAAGTACCGGGATGAGTGAGTGAATGATGTCTGAAGAGATCACTCTTTCTCAGAAACAGAAAATCACCTTCCATGTAGACAACTGCTTCTGTCTGAAGGCCAGGAAGGAAGGAGACTGGGGTTCTAGGGCATAAAGGAATTCTGGCATCTCTTGTCAGAACTGCTGAGGAAATAGTGGGAATTGCTTTGTAGGGCACTCACGTCTGCTTTTTATCTTCCTAGGACTGCAAGCTTCCTGAGACTTGGTTTCGCCTTTATGCTTTGCCCTGCACGTTCTTAAACGTTAGTAGGTACCAGGGGAGGGTGCAGAAATTCAGTTTCCTTGGCTTCCCCCAAAAGGGATCCTGACTCAGGAAGTCTGGAATGTGATCCAGGAATCTACATTGCACAATTATTCGCAGGAAGCCTAGTGATTGTTCTACGGAATGCTTTGGGCAAACTCCGGAGACTCTCTTATAGAGTATATCATGTGTTTCAAGAGACTCCCTCTGACCATGACGGGCAGAACATCAGGGGGAGAGGGGTCCACTTCAAGCGTGGTTGGTGTACAAGAAAGTTTCTAGCTCCCAGGAGCTCTGGTCCAGGTTGGATGGCCCACTTTAATGAGCAAGACAGAAAGTAGGAGCCAAGACAAACGGTGGCAGAGCCCACTGGACAATGGGGAAGAACACTTGGGATTGGGTAGAGGGCCTGGTGTGTTGAAATATATCTAATGAATGAGGATCCCATACATAAGAAGTTATTTTGATGTATAGAATAATTACTACAAAAATTTTTTTTTTTTTTAAGTAGGAGCCAAGGTTCATGGGACTAGGCAAGCTGAGTGGTGAAAATGGACAATGACTAGAAAGGAAGCAAGTCTACATCTGTGGTTGCATGTGCATGTCAAGTGCACATGGAGGGACCAAGACAGAGTGACACGGACATGAGGCGTGAATGTCTGGTGTCCACAGCTCAGGACATCCTGGGAAGAGGGGGTGCAGGCAGGAAGTAGGGGTGCTGGGTGCCAGAAAGGCCTGTGTCTGTTTGAAGATGAACTGATCCTCTGTCCCGTGTCCCCACGTTGTGGCAGAGGACCCTGTCCTTGCTGGGACTCACTGCAAGTGTCTCCTTAATTGGGAAAGGTCGTAGGCAGTGGCCAGGCTGATACAAGCCCTCAGTCTAACATTGTATTTGAAACGGGGAGGAGGATTCTCCAAAACTAATAAATAAAGGAGGCAACATTGACAAGAAGGTCTCAGGGAGAAGTCAGTTCCTCTCAGAGGCCCGTTGTAGAGTCAAGTAAAAAAAAAATATTATCATTCAAATTAGAGTCAAATCGCAAAGCACAAAAAGGCTCTTTGTCTTGCTTGGAATTTTTCCACATCTCAGAAGTCTCCTTACTCTTCTGTGTAAAATCAGTTGAGTTGCATTACCCTTTAAGAATGTCAGCTCAGCAGGGAGGCGCCCTGCAAGGGCTAGGCTGTGTCAGACACTGACTGAGCAACCAGTCCCTGCAGCCCTGTGATAAGAAAGCGCTTAAGTAGATGGGATGAGATAGAGCAAGAATCCTCCCGAGTACACATGTATTGTGGCTGAAGCGGCATATGCACAGGAAGGAAGCGGGCTTGGGGTCATCCTATTGTTTTGCCGTCATCTTTGGTCCTGACAGTGCCTGCCTCCCTTGTCTCCAAGTCTGTATCCCCCTGAACTTCCCAGGAATTTGGGTACATGTGAGTGTTATATGGTGCTGAGGGTGGCAAGGCCTGTTTCAGAGGCTGCTCATCTGACAGCTGCCTAAAGGCCCAGTGTCTCTGCTCTAAACAGTATCTGATTAGAAATCCCAAACCCAAGCTTCTGTTTCAGAACAGAAGCCAGTTCCTCCCAGAGATCAGGAGGCTTTTTATTCCATGTATAATTGCTCCCTGATTTCTTTAGATGTGTGTGTGGTATGTGTGGTGTGTATGTTTTGTGTGTGTTGTGTGTGTGTAAAGAGATTTGAGAAGATGGTCCCCATAGAAATGATGAATGTATTGTATCTTGTCATTCATTTCAGATTTCAAAACTTCAAGAAATTAGAATTCAGCACCTTGGACTTTTAATTGTCCTTGGAATCCTGATGACTCATTCAGTGGAAGAACACAGTAATGGCGCCCATGTTTCTAGGCCCCTTAAGAATCTAATTCCTAGGACATAGAGCTGTCCTATAGATAAAGGGTGGGGATAAAGGAAAGGAAAGAGTCACACTTTCTCCTGTGTTGTTCCGAACCTCTAAGAGGGCTGGGAGGTATGGAAATGTCAACCTACCTGTCAATCTTCTTGCCGTTCATGGAAAGTGAGTTCTGTCCCTTTTATCTGCTCTGTTCTGCTGATTCATGAATCTCCTCTAACCCCCCACCCCACCCCCACCCGCCACCGCGCCCACTGAGGCCCAGGAGTGCCAGTCAGATGTGCGCTCAGGCTTTGGAGCGTGTGGCTTCAAAGTCCAGCTACTGCCGGTTGGAGAAGAGTTAAACTCATCACCTGGCAGAGGACTTGATTATGTGCCCACGTTCTTGAGCGTGGGCAGGAGCCCTGAGTGTGGGGGTGCTAAGGCAGCGAATGCCTCTCCAGGTGCCTTTGGACATTAATTCGCACGCAATTGATGCAGGGGACGCTGAGGGAAAATGAGCCAGTCAGCCAGGTCTTGGATCTCCACTGCTGTCCAGTTCAGGGGAGAAACAGGCCCTGGGCCTCACTGCAATCCATCTCCACCGGGACTTTGCACCCTGAACGCATCCCAGGCTGAGGATGGTGTCACCCCTTGACTTTGCTACTTGTTGGGCTCTCTGTCACCAAAACCTCCATTCTCTTGGCTGCTCAGGTTCCAAATTTGCTTTTGTTAACCCCTCCTTCCCTACAAACCCTCTGCGCTATGGAGGGCCCCAGGGATTCTGCCTTGGACAAGCTCTCCTTTCTACCTGTGCCAGCCCTTCGTAGTCTTGTGGCACCACCCTGGCCCCACACCCCACACCACGTAACTCTCGCTAACCCTCCCTGACCCTTGCTCCAGATCCTTCCATGGCCGTCATCACAGCTGCTTGTGGTTCTCAGGGGTCTCCACTTGCAGCCCCTGCACACCAGTCTCAGCTTGTCTCTAACTGTTCCAGAAAGAAGCCTGAATTCAGCACAAGGTTTTCTCTCTCCTTTCCTTTCTTGTCCTTCTCAAGTTTCTATCTCTGACTTGATTATTTTCTCTGAATCCCTCCTTCCCCACCTACTGACTTGAGCCAGCTCCAGTCTTGCTTTGCACTGGAGAGGGATTAAGAGGCCTCTCGCCACGTCCAGCAACAATGGGGGGCCACGCCACTCTTGTGGTACCCAAGGCACCCCGCCCTGGGGGGCCAGTCCCATTCATGGGCTCTTCCTGCATTTCTCAGACCAGTCTTGTACTTTGTTGCAGGAATGGCCATATTCTTTGCTATTCCAGGGCAACCAGGCCTTGTCTTTGAAGTCTTCTAGTGTCTAGAATCTAGACATGACTTCAGGTCACTTAAAACCACTCGATTCTCTTCCCTCACCTTTGACATCTCATCGCTGTGTGACATTTGTTCTATATCCTCAACTCTGCCTCTTCTTCTGGAATCCTCCTCCCACAGCAGTGCCAGTCCGGGCCCCTGTGAAATCTTTGAAGGATTAGAGAGGCTTCTGTCTTGGCCTCCAGCACCACCCCCTCAGCTCTGTGTTCAAAGTCTCTGGATAGCTTTGTCAGCACACTTCTCAACGACTCAAGTCTGGTCCTCTCCTGCCTGCCTGATCTTTCCAGCTCTTTTCTATCTGCAGACGATGCTCACATCCATTCAAAGCACTGCTGTGTGCAGCTCAGAGTTTGAAATTCCCTGACAGCTCCTCTGAAGAAATCCTGGCTCCCCGAAATCACCACCACGTAGCCTGCTGAGAAGCGATGCCCATCTCCTACTGTGGGCGGGAGCACGTGACTTTGACAGTTTACTCACATCTGAGAGAGGCGTCAAAGTCGGGGTGCTTATGAGGTTTTGAGGGGGCCTCTTCAGAGAGCCTTTCAGTGCAGCAGGAGTCAGAGTTTCGTTCAGACTGGGTAGAGGTTATGACACTAGAATTTAGGATGGATGGACACAGACAGTAACGTGAGGGTTTAGAGGCAAGGAATTCCCAAATCTTGCGGTGTAAATCATTGTTGGTGCTGTCTATGGAGAAATCTAATGGATGAGTGGTCGTGTGAATGGATTTTTCTGGGAAGTTCCTGAAACAAAGTTATTTGGAACTTTTATTTTCCTGGACAAGGGTTTCCTGGAAGAGCAAAGTCATGTCAGTGTTGATGCTCTGGGCTCTCAGAGTGAAGGGTGTCCCCACACTCTCCAGACCTCTGGAGTCCCACGTGTGACTGCAGGGTGACCAATGCCAGCCCAGCTTGCATGGTGTCTGCCACCTCCCACGGGATGCTGGACCTTGAGTGCGACCCCATCACCTCTGTTCAAGAGGGGCTTTGCAGAGGTGGTTCTAGAATCTCTGCCCTCCCATCCCTACCTTGAGGGAGCTTTTCCCTCTGCTCCAGTGTAGATGGGCCTCTGGCCCCGACAGTCCGAACACCACTGACACAGCCAAGAAGCAAAGCTGTGTGGAGGAAACCATTCCGCTTCAGACGGACAGTGAACATTTCCGCTCCCAAAGTTTCCTAGCTCAGGAACAAAGTCATATAGTCCATTACTCTTCAGTCTCTTAGCTCATGGCCTTCTCTCCCAGACCTAGACCACCCTCTATTACCCCCTCCTCGACAGAAAGTGCAATCCATTTGTGTGAGACACAGAAGAGATAAAACAGAAACTCTGAGAACTTCTTTATTGGATCAAGCAGAGCAATTGTTAACTCCCTTCAGTCTTCTTACAGCTCTAATATTTTGCATAACCCAAAAGCCCACTAAGATTTACTGAAAGCAAGGGAGTTCCCTCTGTAAGAGGAATTCTATTGTTATCTTAACAAACTACTCATTTTCCCTACTCAAGCTGCATGAGGAGGAATTTTATCTGTGGTTGAAAACATTAGGTTGAACTGTAAGAAATGGTCATTTTTAGGTCAGAATTGGTCAAAACACATGAATTCATGTTACCCAACATCAAAATACAGGAAACAATACGATAACGAAGTAATCTGAATTACTCTTGATAATTAATTTGACTCCTCTGACTAAACACAAATTATTCTAGCAGGATGTAGAAAATAATTTTTATTGCTGTCAGTATAAACCATAAGCATAAGAAATAATTTTCTTATCTAGAAAGAAGGTGTCAGAGTGGAGCATGAAGAAGGCCAGTCTAGTTCTAGTTCACTGATGAGCATCTCAGTTTTAAGAAATAGTAGGACTAGAAAATCAAACTGGAATTGAAAACTAGTTGATTTCCACTGTAACTGGGGTTCATTTGTGGGTTGGAAAGACAGACAGGGACTGAATTAAAATTGCAGTTTCGGGGATAACAGAAAATCTGCCCTGTTTTAGTGAGTGAGAATCATAGTCCAACACAGACACAGAACTTCCTAGGAGCCCTGACCCCTAGCCCTACTCTAAGTGCTCTGCACATGTTAAAACCGGGGGAGAAAGCCGGAAACAGGACCCAGGAGGAGAGTGGGGTGCTGGAGGAGGGGATCCCACAGCGATAAGCTAGCTCTTCCATTGCTTGCTCTGCTCTTCCCATGCACACCGACACTTGTTCCTGGGTTGGAGGCAGAGGGGAATGGCTGACTGTTGGAAGGAGAGGTAATCAGTATTAGGGAAAGAAATAGTTTTCTAAGTCTCCTCCACCCACCTCTCATGTCAGATCTGTACCCTGGCCGATGGGATGGGCCGGAGACAGCACACCACACTCACACGTAGGCATGGACAGAGCCACTGAATTCTCAGTCCTGTCACCAGACACCTGGTGCCACTCAGCTCTCCAGGACGTGGGGGGCTTGTACCAGTCTCCGGGAACCCAGATCTAGGGCAGTCTATAAACGTTTTCACGGAATTAGGTAGCTTCTCTTTTGCTCAGTGTTGTGTTGTCTTATTTCCTCTTAGAGATCGCCCTCTTTCTTGTCCCATTCTCCTGGCACATATCTCCATTCTGGAACAGGGAAGAGATTGGGAGTCTGGAGTTTTGATTTGTACCAATGCTACACCTCTCAAATCCAGGCCTGGTCTTCTTATATTTCTAGTCTCTATCAAAGGCAACCCCAAAATCTTAAACCCAGATCATCTTGGGCTATTCCTTTGTTTGCTCCCCATAGCCACTTTACCTCCTTACTAGTTTTTCAATCAGGTCCTTTCTCTCTCTATCCCACACTCCCCCTTTCTCAGACCAGTCACCCATCATCTCTCACCTGCCTGTTGTGAATAACCTCTGAACTAGTTAATCTCTTATTTGCTCCCTTCCAACCCATTTGAAGACCAAATCTTAAATATAATTTGTCAGTGACTACTGTGTGTAAGCCTGAAACATGTTCCTCAGTTAACACATGACTGTGACCTCCAAGGCCCCTCTGCCTGGAGCTGACTCTCCACCTGTGCTCATCTCCTGTCCACAGGCTCAGAGCTGCCCCCTCACTGGTCCCATTTGGTCTGGACTTGGCATCTCTTGAAAGTCACACACTCCTCTGAACTTTGTTGTTTTTACCTATCAAGAGGGGAAAACAAGGCTCACAGGTTACCAGGAGGGCCAGGGCATATCTGTGTGTGGACCTGGGAAGTTACACAAATGTAAGATGGAATTGCTGTTTCAGCCTCTGGAGCAGCTTTTCTCTCCAATTCTCCATCTTCTCTCTGGTCTTCTTTGAAAACTCAGTGAAATGAGCGTCCCTTTCTCCTGGGAGAACAGTTGCTCCCAAGACTGAAAGGAGGCAGACTGTGACTTCATTTGGCTCCGGGGACTCTTTGATACACAGCATAGAGCCCATAACTGCTCCCCCTGCTTGCTGACAGAACATCTGTGCAATGCGAGAGCGCCCTTCTGCACCTTCATCTCCAAAGGGATGCCGAAGGGAGCAGAGCGGTGGGGCACCCACAGAAGGCAGTTAATGCTGACTTTGGGGATGGTGGAATCCTCCCTTGGGCGACTTAACCTGCCAGTGAAGACCCTGAAAATATCTACACAGAGTTGTCTTCCAGGGTGGGGTCTGCCAGCCTGCTCACTGCTAGGGGAGGCTCCTGCTGTCTTGCCTTTCCCATTGCAGAGCTGAGAGCAGAAGGGCCTCTTCATCCAGTTGTGCAGCCGGGCTGCGTGCTGGACCATAGCAGTTCCTTAGGTACCTGCCGGGCCTCTACCACGTCTGTGACCTCTTCAGCGAGCATGAGCTAGCTCTCTATGGATTTCAACATCTTCCAGTAAGGCTTAGTGTCCCCGTCATGCCATTTCCTCTGTGGGCAAAAAATCAGCTACACTGTTTGCTCAGCTCCCTGGGAGATGAAGGCAGCAGGAGGAGGGTGTGGTTTGGACCTGAAAGTGAAAGGTAAATAACTAGCGCCCCAAGGCACTGTACTGTATAGTCTATTGACCAAGGACTCTGTTTCAGGGAATCTCTTCCCTGTCCACCCCACCCCGCCCCACCGCCCCCATGATGGAGGTAAGAAAATACATGACAGCAGGAATCTTATTAGAATCTAGGCAATGGTGGAGCTATCTATTGTTGGAAAGGTGTCATTTTAGAAGGAAAAGGTAGGGGACTGGAGAGAAAGCAGGGGTGGGGGCAGGGGAAATACCCTTCAGAAAGAGAACTGGTAAATGGGGTAAGGTAATAGGGTAAGTCTGGTCAGCAGAAGCAGAATTGGAAGAACAGGAGAAAAATCCTGTGAAAAGACAGGATTCAATGTGCTGTTCCAAAGTGTCAATATTAGTTACCTGTAAGTTGAAACCTGCTCTTAGATGCCAAAGCAGTCCTGAAATGGGGACTATGTGTAACTTTGGGAACTGGGGGTGCGGCGATCAGTGAGATGGAGACTCAAAGAATAGACAGGTGTTCTCCCTTCCTCTGGAGCTTTTAATTTCGCTGGCGAGACTGATAAATACTTGTTTACTGGTCTATGTGTGAAGAAAGCTCCTTGTAGTGCAACATGAACATACGATTACATATATGCGTACACGAGGGATAGTTACCTACTGAGAGGATCCATGCCTTCAGTGCTTGCATGAAATCCACTTATTTCCCTTTGCCTCGATCCTCATCCTCTTCAGTGTCTGCTTTCTTTCTTTCTTTCTTTTTCAAAGAGAGGAAGGAAGAGAGAAGAGGAAACATCATTTTTTAAGAAAGAAAGAAAGAGGAGAAGGAAGCACTTTATTTTTATTTTTGGCTGTTCTCCTTTCTGCCTGCCTCCAGTCTCGAACTCGGGTCCTCGGGTTTTACGTGGTCCACGCTCCAGCAGCCATCTTAGTGCCTGAACCCCTAGGTATGTCCAGCCTCTGCTTGTTCTGTTTTGCCCTTTTGCCTTGTCAATTCACACCTGTCACTTCCTGGGTAAGCCACGTCGTCTCATTGGACTCCTCAACTATAAGGTAAGGGTGTAGACTGGGTAGGAGTGAAGAATTTCCCAGCTCTGGTGTTCTGAGAGACACTCATGCTTCCCATTCACTCTTTGTCAAGTTTTCTGACCTTATCCATGATGTCTAACCCTGCACAAAGCACAGGAATTATTTACTCCCTGACCTCTTGTCCTGCTCCCAGAACAAACTAGAAAGTTTTTTCTGCCTGAGGATGGGTGGTTAATTCTAGGGGAGTGCTATGAAATAAATGTCATCTTCCTCTCAAACTCAAATGCTGAACTCCTAACACTGCGGCCCCATGATGGTATCAGGAGGTGGGGCCTTTGAGAATGATTAGGTCATGAAGGCAGATTCCTCATGGATGGGATTATTAGCCTTTATAAAAGAGGTCTGAGGAAACTCCTCAGTCTTTCTATTAATTTTTTACAATAATAATTTTATTTTTATTTCTTTTGCTTACAAATTTATACTCATTTAAAGATACTGAATTCACTTCTCAGGCTATGGGTATTCAGACCACACCCATCACCTTGTTCCCTGTCTCCTTCCTTCCCCCTGGCAGCCATCATCTTGTGTCCAGTGAATTTTGCTGGGGTTTGCCTGTTTTTATTTTTTTCACTTCATTATATTATTATATATAATAATAGATTATACAACATCTATATTATTATATATAATATTCCACATAGAAGTGAAAGCACCCCTTTCAACATGTGTGACCACAGGGAGAAGGACACTGCTTATGAGGAAGTGAGGTCTCTCCAGACACACGTATGATTTTAGATGGACTTCCCAATCTCCAGAATGGTGAGAGAGAGGTTTCTATGTATTTATTTATTTTTTTAAAGAGAGGCAGGAAGGGAGAGGAGGAAGAGCCTCCATTTATTTTCCCATTTGTTTTGGTCGTTTCCTTCAGCCTCAGGCCTTGAACTGGTGTCCTTGGGCTTTGCCCGCCACAGGCCCCATAGCATCTGAGTTACCTGAACATGTCTCTACTGTTTCACCTTGTTTTTTTCTGCAGCCCAGGGTCTTGAACATGGGTCCATGGCTTTCCTGTCTTGCACCTGAGCTACAGGCGGGTGGTGGTGGGGTCATAGAATTTTTTTTAAATAGCAGCTCAAGGGAAGTAATGTATGCAGCCACTGGGCCTGTCTTACAATGACAAGCTTTTTTTCTTTTTTTGTTATTAGTTGTTGCTTTTGTTTACAGCCTGTTCATTCATTTAACAAATACTCACGTGTCCGCCTGTGCTAAGTTCTAAGCTAAGTACTAGGAATGTGAATGCTTATAAGGAGCTATCATGGTGTTTGAGAATCTCAGTGTTTAGCAGGAGTAGGGATGTGGAAGCTAGTATCTCAGAATGTTTGATAAGTGATCAAGGAGGTGTGTGCAAAGCAGCACAGGGTCCAGAAAACAGGAAATGACCAGAAGGCTCTCAGGAAGGATGTGAGAAGGATGAGAGAGAAGAGGCATGGAGTGGAATTCTGAAAGACAGTCAGAATTGGCAGGAATTAAAGGTAAGGGAGCATAATGCTTTGAAGTGTAAAATGCCATGTGCACTGAGGGCCTGTGAGTTGCTGTGCGGGGGTGGGCTTAAGGTAAGAGAAAGATTGGCAGCAGAATAGGCCAAGGAAAGGCATGGCTGCGTGAAGGACTTTTGAGTATCCTCCTTAGGAGTTCAGATTTCATCCTGGAGGCAATGGGAGCCACTAATGGTTCTAATGTGGATCTGACTTTTGGCAACATTTTGGAACTATTGATGTGGGAAGAGACTGAAGACGGGGAGTTGCCTTTGGAGATCTTCAAAGAGCTCCAGACCAGAGACAGGAAGAGTCAACTGGGCAAAAGCATTGAGGGGCGATACTCACAAGTAGCCTTCAACAGGACCTGCTGTCTGGTGTGGGTAATAGGCAAGGTAGTGGTTGAGAATGACTTCGCATTTCCTAGTCGGGACAAGTGAATTAAAGGAAAAAGGAAATGTAAAAGAAGTGGATGTTATCCAAAGTGATATCTTAAAGTGCCTTATTAGAAATCTTTTTTCCTGTACAGTATTTTCCACCTGCTGCCTCCTTCCTGGAACCCTCCCCACTAATCTGTTTTGATGTCTTCGTGATGATCTCATGCCCGGTGTCTGTATCTCTGCTAAATTCTTTTGAAGAGCAGTTTCATGTGAACATCGCCCTAGAAATGAACATTGGATGCCCTTGATTGTGAGGCCTCCAGCTCCTGCCTGGCTTTGTCCTACTCTTCCCTATGTCCTGCTTTGGCTTCCAGAATCCTAACCTAGGGCTCCTGCTTGTCCAAATTAATGAACAGGAGAAGATGAGAAGTTAATCATTTTTGACATGCTTGAGGTGTCCATGGGATATGTGTGCAGAGATTTCCAGAGGGCATGTGGGAGAGAGTTCAGAGGAGGCTGGGAACTGTATTGGGATGCCAGTCACATAACGGAATGGTCAGATTTCTCAGGAAGAGTATACATGGGGGAGAAAAAAGAGCAAGAAGACTAGTGATTGATCTCTAAGCAATGGCAACATGCAATGGATAGGGCATGAAAACCAGTAAAGGAAAATGAGGAAAGGCCACACTAAGGCCACAGTGGGACATGGTGTGCCAAAGCCAGAAGATGGAGGTTTGAAGGAAGCAGTGATCATCAGTATAAAATAATTGCGCAGAGGTCATCTTATTGAAACATGAAAACATTGACCAATCTTCCACTAGGTGATAAGCACTATACCAGGAGCACAGCATTTATTTATCTAAAAATATTATTTATATGAAAGTTAACATATGGAAATAGAGGTTCTTCCATCCCCGTTCTTATAGTTTAGTAGAAGAGACACCATAAATCGGTAAGTGGAAAAAACTGTAGGATACACAAGTAACTCAGAACCAAATAATTGAACAGGTGGACAACTTGTTCAGGCTTCAGAAAGGAGATGATTTTCAGAGAAAGACAGGCTCTCTGTGTAGATTTTCTCCAGGTGCTGTGGGAGATCTCACGAGACTGTCAGTTTAAGGGTGGTTTAAGGGGAAACATGAAATGAGGGCCGAGAGAGCTGAGTGTGAAGAATATTCAGGGTCCCGATTGCTGAGGGCTTTAGAGTTTGGAGCAACAGGGTTTGTTTTTTGTCCTTTTGGTTTTCTTGATTTTATTTGGTCAGTGTATGTTTCCTGTGATTGCCACAACAAACCACAAACTGGATGACTTAAAACAATAAATTTGTTCTCTCACAATTCTGGAGGCCAGAAGCTAAAATCAAGACATGGTCAGAGGCTCCAGGGGAAAACTCTTGCTTGCCTCGTTCAGCTTCTGGTGGCCAGAGGGGTGCCTTGGCTTATAACCACAACACTTCAGTCTCTGCCTCGATAGCTGCGTTACCTCATTTTGACTGCACTTGGACCCCATCTGGATGATCCCCGGTAATCTCTCCATCACAGGATCTTTAATTAAATCCACAAAGTCTCCTTCTCCGTGTAAGGCCACATTTACAGGTTCCAGGGATTATAGATCTTCAGGAACCATTATTCTGCCTATTCTAGTGGGGAAAATAAAATGGTAGGGTTGGCAGTTAGACATCTTCCTGAAAGTGGCGGATGAAAAGCATTGGAAAAACCCATATTGGAGTCAGCAACATTGGTGACTTGGAGATCGCTGCATATATGACAATGGTCCCAACAGACCACACCAGGTACGCACAGTATGTTGTAGGGTGTACCTTCTAGGTCTGTGCAGGTACACTGTATGATGTCCACACAATGAGGAAATCACTTAGTATTGTCTCAGAACATATCTCTATCATTAAGGGACACGTGACTGTACAGGTAAGAAATGACCAAGGCTTAAGTTATGCGAGCTATGGTAGCTGAAATGGGAGTAAGAGTGAGTGGAAAAATGGCATTTGTGATTCATGACTCTTACTGTCTTTAAGTTCTGGGGACAAAAGTCCAACCACAGAGGTTGCAAGTGACAGAACTTTCACTTCTTTTTAATCATCTAGTGGATACTGAACTAGTTGTTCGGGGTAGTTATGAGCCTGTGTATGCCTCTGAAGTGTGGAGGAGAGCTCAGAATATGGTGTCAGAATGGGAAAGGAGGTGGAGAAACCGATTCTTTAATTCCTGAACATTTTTGAAAAACTCAGTGTCATGCTTCTGTCTTTTGTCTCTCACTGCAACTAGAAATCATCAAGCAGTTAGAAGAGATTTACTAATTGAGACTTCTTCCAAATTTTGAGCCCTAAAAATTTCATCTAAGAATTTTTCTTAGAAATAGTTCTTGAAACAAGCAATCAGAATTCCAGTAAATTTATCTGCAAGGTGGAAATGGAGGGGAAGCAATCTGCTAGCCCTGCTTTTCCTGTGTTCAGGTTTAGATTAGGACTCACAGGTCTTCAGTCAATAGTTTTACTTCAGCCTGTACCACAGGCCTGGATTGAGCTGCTGAGATTCCCCCTCCTCAAGACCCCCTAAGGTTCTGCCAGTTGTCGCGCGATGCATGTGTAAGAGCCTTGGACTTCCGGCTTCAAGGGGGCCCTGAGAGTTTGGTATTTCATAAATTGCTGTACATAAAATGATGTGTTTGTTACTCACAGGAACAGGATAACTGACTTTCTGCTAGCTCATTGGCTTCTGCATACCCTGGTCCTGGGTATTCTAATAAGCATTTGTTTTGACGAGCTTATATAGCCAGAAGCACGTGTACTCTTATGGTAGCTAGAGGAGTTGTTCTTTGTGTATGGACCCCATTAAAATAATAGTTCTAGCCACGCCCTGTTGGAGTAGCGGTTAGGTCAATTGCCTCCAAAGGAGCAAGCCGCATACCCCTGGGTTTAAGTCCCAGCTCTGGGGGGAAACAATCATTGTAACCAACTAAATAAAAGTGAAATAAAAGATGCTTCCTCCTCCTTTCTCTTCCTGCCTACCTGCCTACTTGTCTTCATTCCTTTCTATACCTTTCCTTTAAAAAGAAATAATGTCCTAGAAAGAAATAATTCTAATTTCTCCCTATGACTCTTTTCTTAAGAACTCGGTTGCTTGACTTGGACTCTGCTTTCTGTAGCTGCCTCTGTCTTCTTTGAAGTTTAGAAAGGATTCCTCTGCTGCCATAAATCAGGAAGGGAGCTTTCTAGCAATGTCATTTTTAAACGATTATCATTTTTATTATAAAATATAAAAAGTATAAGGTAAGTTTTAAGGTTTGTTTTTGTCATAAATGCAAATACAGACATAAAAAATGCATTTCAAAACCAATCAAACCTGTATTATGGGCAGTTAGAGCTGTGCCTGGCCACTGAGGCTGCTGGCCTGACACACGCTGTCCGACAGGTGAGCTGACTGGGGGCTGTGTGCTCACGGCAGCGAGGCCCATGGGCACCGGTGTGAGCCTGAGCACCTGCACCCGAACTCTGTATCCAGCACACACAGGCTCCATGCACATGTACGTGGACGTAAAGCCACTTCTGTCCTGGCAGGGATCGTGTCGAGAGTCAGGCAGGGAGAGGCTTATTTTGTAAAACGACAACCTTTCTAGCCAAAGCTCCAAGAAGCAGCAAATCCATAAATCGAAAGTGCTGTGTAAGAGCATGTGGCTGCAGGGGGACATGTACGCAAGACTATTCAAGGCAAGGAAAGGTAAGAGACACCAGCTAAAATTATCCCATGAGAAAGAAGATCAAGATGGAAAAGCAAAGGGGGTCCTCCCCAAGCAGAGGCTAAAAGGAACATAGAGGAGGAGCATGTAGGGATGGCAGTTTTATTTCCCTGAGAAGTAGCAAGGGTTAAGGTGAGATGCTGATCTGAACAGCAAAGAGAAGGCAGGTCAGGTCAGAAGGAACAGCACCTTATGGGAATTTGCTGAGTGTAGGTGGGTAGTGGGAGCCAGCCTGGGCGCCTGGGCCTAGGCTTGACCTCTGATTGGAGGAGGATGAGCCAATGAGCTGCTGTAACCAGGCAGGATCTCAGCGCCCTGGCCAGCTGCTCTCGCAGAGAAGGCCCAGGAGAATGGGCTTCAGGTTCTGACATCAGGAGGCAGAAGGCAGGGAGTCTCTGCTTTCCCAGCTGGGATGACTAAAGAATGATGAATAGTTTTCTTTAAAACAGAAATCAGTGGAGGACTTACAGAGATGAGTGTCCATTTTACCATGTCGTACTGACTTCTGACATGTATTTTATTTTATATGTATTGCTAGATTTTTTTAAAGTAGCATTTAGTCATCAAAGAGTCAAAGACAGCAACTCTCATTGGTCGTGTTGACTTAGTGCCCAGTACCTAAGGAATGATAGGACACCCACTTGGTTAAACTGTATGTGGCAACAGATTCTGCCACTTGACCCTCCTTCTTCGATACTGAGTCATCCAAAACAGATCCAGAGTACGCTGCTGAAAAGGCAGCTCTATTTGGGGTCAACACACTTTTTCTGTAAAGGGTCAGATAGGAAACATTGCAGGCTCTGCATGGTTTCTGCCTTAACTACGCAGCCCTGCTGTTGGAGCTCTAAGTAGTTGCGGACAATAGGTACATGAATGAGCATGACTGTGTTGCAATAAAACTTCACGTAAGGACACTGAAATTTGGATTTCATGTAATTTCCATGTGTTTCAAAACTTTGTTCTTCCTGTAACCAGTAAACTATAAAAATTATACTTAGTGGATGGGATACACAAAAACAGAAGGCAGGGGAACTTGGACCATGGATTGAAGTTTTCCAGTCCCTGCTCTGTTCAATTACAGTGTGATGAATCCCAAGATGATGACCTTTGTGCGGGTAGGTCAAACAAGTTGATGTTCCTGACAAAGTTGACCATTCACCTTGACAGGCAGGTTTTAATTCTCTTTCTAAGTTCTTTTTCTTCTTCTCACTTCTTTTCTCCTTACTATTCCAAATTTATGCTCACTTCTTCTGGAACCCTTTTACTTGTTCTGTCTTCCAGGCAATCAGTTTAGGGTTAACTTCCCCAAGACACTGGCCCAGCTGAGGATAGTTTCATCTTTCTCATATTCCTCAACTTGGTCACCTTTTCTGTCTGCTGCGTCATGGTTCCATTTGCTGTTGGTGAGCTTTGGGTTCATTATGAAATTCTATTGCAAATCTCCCATTTTATTGAGGCATTTCACCACAGTTTTGTTGGTGTCAGGGAATTAAATTGGGAAGCTCAAAGATGAGAGGCATGGGGAATAATATTAGATATTGGACTGAATGAAGTATTTTGATTTACTTGATACAGATAATGCCAGAGAAAAGGGTGAAAATTGTCTAATCACAGCTCATGTTACCAAAATAATGCCCATGAGCCCCAGGAGAAGAGGAAGACGTCAGAGTTTTATCATGTTCCTTATCTTATCATCTTGGCCGCTCCCAGTGAGGCCTGGTTCAGCAAATAACACCGCCATCTACCCAGTTGTTTAAGCCAGAGCCCTAAGGGAGAGTTATAGCCAATTCTTGCTTTTTGTAGTGGTTGTATTCTAGAAAGTTGCTATGAACATGGAATAGTAAATACTGAAGCATTGTCCATAGGAAAATTACAGTTAGATTCTCTAGTTATAACATTTTTGTCAGTCAATACAGAGATTAATTTGTGTTTATTTCTATTTAAAACTTACCTTACTTGACATGTATTATAGATAACTCTGTAACCCAGACTTGAATGCAGCTCAGCCTACTGCTTCATTGCCTACACGGAGCCCATGGAGGGTGGTTCACAGTCATTAAACAGGTGTCTGAAAGGGGTGGTGGCTCCTGGTACTGATGGCAATGGGACACTTCAGGCTGTAGGGATCGGGGTGCCGGGCTCAGGGGTACTGGATCCGGGGGTGCTGCTGGGGGTGGGGGTGATGGGATTGTAGGACATCCCCAACTCCTGGGTGTGGGGAACGCTGGCCGACAGCTCCTCTGAGGTTGGCTGCCTGGCAGCTCGACTGCGCTCTGATTGACACATATTTTCCTAGTGAAGCACATCAAAGCTTGTTCTTAGAGACTCTGGACATTTCCGCACTCCCCTTGGGGGCCATTTGAATAGCAACACCTCCAACAGAAAGCACAAAAATGCAAAAAAATAAAATGGTAGTAAATAGACCATGAAAGGACACGTGTGCATTATGAGAGCAGGAAGAAGGCAGTACCTCCTTGTTTAATGTCTGCTGGGAACATAAGCATCTGGAGATTCGGCTTTTTCATCACTGTGTTTGTCCAGGATTTAACCACAGCAGATATTGACTTGGAGCTATGCATATATTTTAGAAAGTAGGCAAATGTGCACAAATTCACAAATAATGATCAATGGTGTCTTTGACCCCATTCATAATCATCAACTCTGTAAGTTTTACATCTTTCCCATCCGTCCACTTCTTTTTACCTACACCTTCTTCAATTTTGTCCACTCATTTAACCATCTCTTCAGGCAGTTAGGCCAACTCTTGAACCTCTTCAGTTTATTTCTCATTAGTGGGAAAAAGGGAGTCTGAAGAAGAGATCTGTGGAAAGAGAGGAAAGAGAAGGGCAGTTATTAGGGAGAGAGGAAATTTAGGTTAAAGAGGACTGTAAGGAAGCCTGCTGCTCTCTTGACTGTGTGTGTGTGTGTGTGTGTGTGTGTGTGTGTGTGTGTGTGTGTGTAAGCATGTTTGCATGTTTTCCTTGTCTGGACAGCATGTTGAGGCTGTCATAGGCGAAGAAAGATAAGAGGCTCAGTATTATTTGGGTTACATGCAAATCATCATTCCACTTAACTGTTTCCATAAACCTATATGTAGATATTATTACTTCTTTTTTCACAAAGAAATTTAAACTTAGAGTGTCTAGTAACAGTCTCAAAATCACATCGAAAATAAATGAAAAGAGGCTGAACCCCAAATCACTATGAAATCTTGCATCCTGCACCCCAAGCCTTTTGCTTGGGGGAATAGTCACCTTCCAGCAGATCGAAGTGTCTGGTTGGACCTAACCTTTTATGGATATTTTTTGCTTATATTTAGAGTGGCTGAACATCCTGAAAATGGAATATTTTAGAGAAGAGAGTTCTCTGTATCTTGCCACTGTTTCTCAGTTCTAGAGCTCCATTTGCAAGTCTGTCAAATCCAGAGAGAGCATTAGGCTGAACTCAGTGTCTCGCACTGGACTGATGGCCTTGGACATTAAAGGCCTCATGGACTCATTGTCTTAGGCACCATAAAGGAAAACTTCAGAAGTACTGGGACAAAGAACATCTGCTTCCTGATAAAGAACTTGGAGTCATTTTCTAAGCATGACGTCTTGTGTACTTATAGGAATAAATATCACATTTGCTGATGAAGAGTGAATCTTAATTTTTGGAGGAGGGAGAAAAATGGCTCTTACGTTCACCATCAGCCTCTGGGAGGGCTAAGGCTGGGCCAGCTGCCCTGGAGGACAGCAGGGGGCCAACTGACCAGCATATCTCGCAAAGAGGATTTTATGACTCTGGTTTTAAACACCTTCTGCCAAGAGACAGAGAACTAGCTACCCGAGACTCACGCTCGCCTCTTTGGAGAAATGAAAGTAGATTGAGAAACACAGCTTGCTTTCTTGCCCAGATAATTCCATCAAGAAACTGCTTTGAAGCCTTTTTCTTTATCAGCGCCGGCCGACTCTGGCACATGAGGTTATCATCAGAGCCGCAGCCCGGTGGCCCCCCTTCAACCCGGGCCTGTGCGTCCACACTGCAGGGAACACTTTGCACTGTGTTCCTTGCATGTCTGCTCATAGCCAGACTTCAGGGACCCTTGCTTTTGGACCTGGGCCACTCTGATGCAGGCGTGGGACTCGCTGCGCTGCTCTACCACACACAGCGCTCTGCTGCTGAGTTAGCGTAAACACCGCCATTCAAACTCCAGCTCAACTTCTTCTCCATGGGGACAAACTCAAGAAATAAAGTGACGATGGTTCATGTTTTATATGATTCATCTCTTACATGACTCCTGCACGCTCTAGTTCGCCTTGTTCACACATCTTGGTTAGTGCCTCAGTGACAGCGAGCACTGAACTGGGGTGAAGAGATGTGTGACCTGGCCCTCTGGTACTGATGGCATGTCCTGTTCTATCACTGTGACTGTCTCTCCCTCCTGTGGTTTGGTGGAGGCTGCTGGAGCTGATGCCAGGAGAGGACGGCTGGACGCCTCAGCCAGGGGCCATCTTTTCTTACACGAGTCCTTGGCTACAGATGTCTTCAGACCTGGGTTCTTTCCAAAAGCAGAGGACTATGTTTTGACACTGGAAAACGGAAAAGTCCACAATTACTGAGAAGCTGGTGGCTTTATCATGCCTCCTTTTTCAGCTTCCAGCTGCCCTACATGTCCACTTCTGTCGGTGAGCTGGCAGAGGCAGCAGCCCTAGGATTCCTCTAACAGTTAACAGCGACATCGCTGAGTTCAAGGTACTTACCCTCCTCTGAGGTCTAAAGGCATTACCACTGGGGTTTAGATGCTCTTCTACCTCCCTCTCCTTTCCCTCTCCCATTCCTTACCTAATATCAGCCATGGATGCCCAATGCATCTGCATCCCCCTTCACCTCGCACTGTCCTGACATGACAGATGAGCGATAGCCACTGCAGAGGGCATTTTTCCTCCTCTTGGGAGGGTACCAAGTGAGGAGCTGGACGATGTCATAAACACAGCATAAACATGAGTGGGTCTTCAGGCTAGTCTTTATTTTTCTTCCTTTGCCCATCCTGGTGAACTGAGGGTCTTAACCACGGATTCTTGGGGTCAACCACAAATTTCCCAGGACTCTGAACTTTCTGAAGTTTGTAAAACGAGAAGACGGAAACTTCTTGAGTCTCTCTCATTGCAGGCTGGTGTCTACATGGAGGTTCTGGTTAGGAAATCAGGGCCCCAAACCAGCAGCACTGTTGATAGAGATAGTGAGGCGCCTATTCCCGGAAGGCACAATGCAAGCTGTTAAAATGCTAAATGGCCAGTCAGACATCAATATCTCATTTATGCCTTTTACTGGAACACTCAGGGCTGACATGTTCCATGAAACAATAAAAAAATAATTTACCCAGTCTATTTTGTCTCTTTCTCTCTGTCTTTACCCTTTGTGCTTTTTCATGACGTTGTCCATTCCCAGAACTCGGAGAGCCCCTTTTCCTGTTTTAGTTTACATTTTCTTGGCTGACTGCCTCTCTCTTACTTGCTGTTTCCTTTTCCTTTTAATGATTGACTTCTAGCATCATTTCAGTGTCTGTAACTAAACAAGCAAAGCCTCTGGTCTCTGTGCTACAGTTCTAATTTCACCGCAGATTGGACTGAGTGATTTTTAAAGCCCAAATAAACCTTAGGTTTTGCTTTCAAGCCACTTTCAAGTCAAGCATTGATCAATGATCATCTGGACATATTATGTACTGTATTAGTCAAAGGAGTCACAAAAGTGGCTAAAAAGTATTGCTCACCTGTCAAGAATTCACTTATTGGGGAGACAGACAGACAATATAGCTGATGAACTTCGTGACAGCAATCCAGTGATGGTAAATGATGATCAATCATGATCCAGTGGTTTAATGATGACAAGTTGTGTGAGAAGGACTGTAGTAAAGGCATAGTAACATACTGGGGCAACAAAGAGAAGGACATGGTTAACTTTGCATTGGGTTGTAGCCTGAGCTAAGGCTGCATGGATGAGGTAAAATTTGCATCCAGCCTTAGAGGATGAGGAATTTTAACAGGACCAGATGGGGGAGAAGAGTTTTTCAGAAAGAAGAAAGAGCGTTAGTTCATTCATTGAACAGATAGGTGTTAAGTCTCCACTGTGATGTAGAAATGAGGAAAAAAAGAGACAGGAACTCAGATTTTTTATGGAGCTTGGGGCTTTGCAGTGCAGACATTACCAAAAGCAAGAAAACATGGCAGGCATGTTCTTTAAAAATATTTAAAATTAAATATCTAACATTCACACATATAAAGGAGAGGGAATAGTAAGAGAAAACCCCATGGATAGAACTTCAGTCAGGATGAACTTGTGTTTCTTGCATCTTCTATATATTTACCCATTCCAACCAGCCACTGGTCTCAGCTGTCTTTTTTTTTTTTTAAAGCAAACATCTGGCATCATTTCATTTCATCTTTAATGTTTCAGTAATAGAATGGCTTATGTTGTGGAAATATAAGAAGTATAGTGGTAATGGGAGGTAGGAGTTGTTGGTGGACAGTGGAGGAAGGTGAGACTGGCCAAGACTACCAGTTGCTCCCCAGCGTCAATCCATGTACACTTTCCTTCTTCTTGCCATAACTCCTGGATCACTTGGGATAATAATATACCCAGCCTGCCTTGCAGCTTGGTATGCTCATATGTTCTGGCCAGTATGATCGAAGTGAAAGCTGTTGAGAAGGACTTCTAAGGCTTTTTTAAAAGAGAACAGAAATCTAAAGAATCTTATTTTTCATTGTTTTCGTTTTGTAAAGGGATTATTGTTATTTGGATGTCCAGCTATTCTGGACATTGAAATTATCCTTAGTATAGAAGTCAAGTGTTGAGGATGATGAAAAAGTAAGAAGGTACCTGATGACTTTGTCAAATCACCATATCAGCTTTGGGCTGCCTTATTCAGCATTCTTTTTAACATGTGTTCAAGCTATTATGTTCAGTTTTCTATTCTATGTGTTAAACTTAACTCTCACAGAAAAGAAAGTGAATATTTCTAGACAAGAATGTGCATTGCAGGGATGGCTTCTAAGAAGTAGACTGGGAATGCTCCCCAAATTTCAAATCAATGACAAAAAGGAAATGAAATGACTCTCTAGCAACCCCGCTCATCTTAGTAATCCATGTCTGAACTAGGGTTGACACATCACCACTAGCAGTAGCTCACTGAGGTGGCATAGTATTTTAAAAGAATGAAAGCATTCTTTGTCTTTTTGCTTCTCTACCTGCTTCCAGAAACTCAATGTCACATTGTCGCTTAATAACTTTATTCCCAAGAAACCTAGGGTAGATTTCCCACAAGCTAATAAAATATAGTGAATGTTGCCATTGATTCTGGACTGTTGCTTTGATCCACAGGGCAGGTGCCTCTAAGACAAAGGTGTATTTTGCAGTGGGACTCAAACCCAGAAGTTGCATACTGAGCCATGACAGCTCCTGTTCTTGGATGTATTTCTGGAGGGAGGGAACGCTTAATCTGATGATGGTGTTCACTGCCCAGTAAACTCACAGTGGGTGAGACATGGCCATGGCTCACAGGAAAGGAGAGAGAGCCCCAGTCTGAATGGAGGGTTTTAGGGATAACATACTCTATACTTCATCCACAGTCTTTGGGGATGAGTAATTCTATGTGCTAACTTTAAGGACTAATCTAGATATCATTGTAAGGCAGATTACCCTCCACGGTGTGGTGGCCACATGCAATGGGCTGGCGATAGGAAGGAAAAAGACTCGGTTCCCTGAGGAAGCGGGATTCTGCTTCCAGACAACCTTCCAACTCAAGCTGCAATATCAACTCCTGCTGAAATTTCTAACCTGTTGACCTGTTTGGATTTCATATTTAGCGGACTCCACAGCCATGAGAGCTCATTTCTTAAAATAAATCTATGTATGTGCATATGTATGTGTGCGCACACACACATCTATCTTATTGGTTTTATTTATCTGAAGAACTCTACTACACCTTCTTATAGAAAGGAAATTAAAACAATATTTCATTGACACTCTTGGGCCCTGGTAAGGCACAGACACGAGAAGATAGTGACTGTCAGTGTTCACAGTTAAGGCTCTGCAGGCAAGCTCTTAAAAAACACTGAGTTTAGCACATAATTGTTATTGACCTGCGACCTTGGCCAAGTCACTTATTTAAGCCTCAGTGCTGTCATCTATAAGATATATATAATAATATCCTTTTGGTCCTTGCGGGAACTGAAAAGGACAATATACGTAAAGTGGCTGCTTTTTTTTCTTTTTCTTTTTTGTCACAGAGCTTGGCAATTGAACAAGCTTATCAATTCCTAGTAATAGCTTTGCAAGGGTTTATGCTGAAAGGGTAAATGTGTTGATGATAAATGAAAACTGAGGGGAGCGTCTGCAGAAAATCTACAAGGATACGTTGATTGAAAATGAAATGGAAAAGGCAGAGAAAGAAAAAGAAGAGGAGGAAAATAGCATGACAGAAAGAAAAAGATGCAGAGACAACCAGAAGGACAAATGCCACCTGTGATTAGCAGGGGGACAAAATGCATGGATTCTGAGCTAGAAGAAATATTACAAAATTATGTCCTGTAACTTCTTGCCATTATGCAAGTCAAGTGTTACCATTTCAGTTTCCTAGAAAAGGCAAAAGACGCAGAGGACATTAAGTATGTTTGGACTCAGCCTAAAGGCAGTGGGTAACAACTGAGAAATTTTAAGCAGGAGTATGACATTTTTCAATTCACATTTTAGGATGATTGCTCTGCGTGCATTGGGAACAACAAGAGAAGAAGTAGGGAGTAAGCTAGGGGTCAGTGGCAAAACTAGACTAGTGGCGTCTGAGTTTGGGAAGAGCCTTAGGGAGATAATTAAGAATTCCTTCAAAAGCATAATATATAAATACAGTCATGTGTCCCTTAACGATAGGAATAGGTCCTAAAAAATGCATCCTTGGTTATTTCATTGTGGTACAAACATTATAGAGTATAATTACCAGACCTAGATGGGACAGTCTGCTACATGCCGAGGCTAGGTGACATGGCCTATTTCAGCCACCACCTGCAGCAGCCGCTGTTAACCAAAATCTCCTTAAGTGCATGATGTCATTGTTGAATGAGATGTTATTAAGACAAGTGGCAGAGAATTTACAAAGGCTCTGCCTCAGTTAGGAATATATTTGACTTAAGAATGTGGGGCCTGTGACCAAAAATCTGACCGAGGCCGGACCTCAGAAGCTCAGTGATGTTAGGGCCACTATGTGAGCCATTATCTCAGCCTTTCGCCAGTAGTCACACAACTGACTCGCAGCCTCACATCTGTTTTCCAGCAGGAAGAGGCAGAAGCAGACAAGGCACTGGGGACAAATGTTGGGGCATCCATGGCTCTGGCTTCTGGAGAGGCTGTGATTTCTCCAGCAGTCTTGGGCTGAGCACTGAGAATTTCTGGGAACTCGCTCACCTCCAGGGGAAGCTACGAAGGATCAGAGTTGGGGATGTGTGGGGTGGGAGGGTGGAGTGAGGAATGCTGGTGATATTTGCAGGGAAGGGCTGACAAGGTGGACCTCAGAATCTAAGCTAGGTAGGGAGGGAGAGGAAGACAGGAGGAGGTAAGGGAGCGGGCAGAAGCAGAGGGGTCAGAGGCAGGGGGACGTGGTGGCATAGTGAGGGTATCTGAAATTGTGAGGTCACACAGTCCCATGTACATGGCCTGTGTTGGGTGAGCATGTGTGGTGAAGGAAGGAAAACCCTTTGGGGATAAGAAGGTCAGGGATTCAGGTGGGTCACTACACTCGGCGAAGTCACTTAGGAGAAAGGCAGGAATGACGAGGCGGGAAACAGACTAAGCGGGTGGATGGCTGTGAGTCAGGTCTCAAAGTCTCCCAAAAGGGTTTGGGAGACCAGGAGATCCACAGATGACAGTGGCGAGGGGGCTTAGAGGCTAGAAGGGTCAAGGCTGGCATTGTAGAGGAGCACTGGTTACAAACCAGCGGATACAGGAAATCAGATAGGAGCCTGGTGACCACATTGGTGCCCTGGGATTAGGTGGGGATTGCAGGAACTGGGGGAGAGGCACCTCCCCTCAGAAAGGAAGAGCAGATGTTACTCTAGGGTCTAAGCTAGGTGCATCTTGTAAGGACACATTTAGAAATGCCAAAATTCTGGCAGTTCCTTTTCCCCGGCACAAGCGCTCCTGTGCTCTGGGCAATCTTGGTTCTTTGCCTACAATGGCGGGGAAGGCTGCTTAGCCTTTCTCCTCTCACCTCCTGCTCTGGGCAGTGACGTGGGACCGTGCCCCACTGAGCCCCCATTACACATGCCTCTGGCTCTGTTCACCATCCTCTCAGAGCTGGCCTCTCAGAATAGCGCATGGAAAGCTAAGAAGCCACCCTTGTTTTTCCTGCTTGGCTAAGAGACTCTTGGTTAAAAACGTCACCCCTCTCTCTAGTCTGTAAATCACAGCCACCAGTGCTTATCTCTGTGCCTCAGAAAAGTGTGCTCAAGATTAATGAAGCTGTTACCAGCTCCCAGGATGAGAGCTTGCCAGCGTGTAACCAGCTCCTTCTGGCTGTGTGGAACATCACACTAGACGGGAAAGTCATTTACCTGGATGGGCAGCAAAGCGCCACAGTCACCCCTGCTCTCGGGAGTCCCACTTAGTTGGGCAGGGAGCTGAAAGGTCAAAGTGGTACGGAGAGTGACGTCTGAAGGTCCCTGTGGATTCCAGCATGAGATGGGGTGTTAATGGCAGGTGTGGGTCATTGCTGGTCTAAGTCAGACCTGAGACATGGCTCAGTCAGATGGGGGTGAGGATAAGAGGGAGGCAGAACACAACAATCTCCTCTTTGGGGCACCAGGTTGGGTTACAACAGAACGTCCAATTCTGTGGACAGTGGAGGCCTGGGTGAGGGGATCTTGCTTATTCACTGTGGGAGTGTTTTCTGTAAACAGCTTCCTAAGAGGTGAATATTTTCTATTTGCGTATGTCACTGTATAAATAAAAGTCTTTGTTCTGTGTTTATGTTAATGTCTTGCTGGATTAACTGGTATGTTTGTTATTATTAGCAAAACAGTAAAATAGCATATTAGAAAATTTGGAAAATAAAGACAAAAATTACCCACAAGCCTGGCACCCTATTACAAATTGATAGACAACTGACATATTTAGAACAGAGAACATATTCCTCCATGGATATTTTTTAATTGATGTAACTTTGATTTATAAAGGAATATAAGTTTAGATATGCAGTTCACTGTTCATCAAATAAATGATAACATACCACACCCATCACCAAATTTCTAACAGTCCTCCATCACTGTCCATCAAAACCCTTTGCTCCTACCTCCCTTCTTCCCATCTGGTGAGTGACTCAGTTTTGTTAATAATCTCCAAGGGTTAGTTTTTATTTTGTCTGTTTGTTTCTTTAGTGAAACAAAGAGTGAGATATTTGTCTTTCTCCTTCTGACTTATTTCACTTAGAATAATTCCCTCTAGCTGCATCCGTGCTGTCATAAATGACAAGATTTTCTCTTTTTTTAATGACCGGATAGTATTCCATTGTATATATAAATACCACATCTTCTTTATCCTTTGCTTTGACGATAGGCACTTGAGTTGTTTCCATCCCTTGGTTATTGCAAATAATACTGCAATAAACATGCTTCCTGAAACCGTCCCCATGTGCTTTTCCTTCGTTATTCAAACATCTGAGATTTGAACAGGGATACAGTTATTGACTATTAAGTCCATTCAATTGTCATAATCTTTTGGATTTGGTCAATGCTATTATGCCACTTATTATTCTCTGGGTCAGTGTCACGTAAAATGATTTTTGCTAATTGATCATTCTGTCGTCAGTGAATTCTTCAACTTGTCACTTGTGTAAATTTCCTCATCTTTAGGTTCCATACTTCTTTAAATGCGTTGTTTCACTGGCATGGCAGCGATGGATGTTTTAGGTCACAGATGTTTCAGAACCCAAAGGCCATCAAGGAGCAGCCATAATGGAACCAACATATGGATGACCCAGGCCAGGACCTCACCTCATCCTGTCTTCTGGAAACTTCCTAGATGATGGACATGACTTACTCATTCTAACTCAACTTTAAACAAAAACATTGAATTCGTGTTCCCTAATATTAACATGAACTACCTGGAAATTAACACCCCCCATTTCTGGTAAGAGGCTCCTAGGAAGTTACACTTTTACTGACCGAAACTGTTCAAACCTGATCATAGGATGAGCTACTGATTCACAAAACTCAGACTCCTTCTTTAGGCTGGGATATACCTTCGTCCCTCTTAGGTCCCCTGTTGGGGTCTGGGCCACTTAAAGGTAATGTTGTCACCTGCATTTGAAGCTTTCCATTTGTATAAAAGAGATTTTGATGATAGTAGGCAAGGATGCTAAGTCATCGGTCTTGTGATGAGACTTGAGTTGCTAATGGTAATTTGCCCATATTAAAATTATCTTAATATTTCTTAGCAGATACATCTTTGCCCCTTGAAAAGAGATTAAATTTTGCCCTGCTTTCTGCTTCCTTCCTCCAGTGCCTCTTTAATCACTTATACTTACTGGGAGCCTGAATAGCTAACAAGCTCCACTGAGCAGAATTTTGTGCCCATACTCTTCAAGCAGCAGGGCCGAGCAGCTAGCACAGTGCTGCCCCTGGACACAGCTCATGTCAAGACGCTTCAGGCTGTGAAAGGGCTGGAACCACATTATCAGCCACGTTCTCTGGAAGAAATACTCTAGAGCGTTAAACTGCAACGACACACATGAATTTAGCTGAAAAGACCAATTATATCTTCCATGTAAGGCTTATGTTAAGAGCTCTCCTTAGCTTTTAGAAAGGTCTTCAGGTTCTGTATGGAGTCTCATCTACTGTAGCAAGCAGGCCAGTCCTAGAATAAGCATTTTGTTCCTCCTAGTCTTACTGAGCTATAATTGACACACAGTTCTGTGTAATTTAAGTTACACAGCATGATGATTTGATGTACATACATTGTGAAATGATTATATAACTTTAATTGACATCTGTCATCACATATAGACACAATAAAAAAGAAAAAGATTTTTTTCCCTGGTGACAGGATCCACTCTCTTAACAACCCTCAAATACACCATATAATCATCGTCTTGTATGTTACATCCCTACTACTTACCTTATAACTGGAAGTTTTTACTACTGAAAACTTTCTCTAGCACTCTTTCCATTCACCTTCCACCTCAGGGAACCACCAGTCTGATGTCTTCATGATTTTTTTTTAAGGCTCCACATGTGACTGTCTAAATGAGATCATACAGTATTTGTCTTTGTCTTTCTGACTTATTTCACTTAACACAATACCTTCAACATCTATCCATGTTGTCACAAATGTCAGGATTTCCTTCTTTCTCATGACTGAATAATATTCCATTTCATAGCATGCGCATGCGTGCGTGTGTATCACAATTTATTGATTCACTCATCTGTCAATGAATACTTGAGTTGTTTCCATGTCATACCTATTAATAAACAAGGGAGTATAAATATCTCTTCAATGTCGTGTTTTTATTTCCTTCAGATATATTCCCAGAAGAGAAATCACTGGATCATAGGGTAGTTCTATTTTTAAGTTTTTGAGGAGCCTCCATACTATTTTCCACAGTGATGATACCAATTTGCAATCCTACAAACAGTGCACACCAGCTCCTCTTTGTCTGCATCTATCCCAGTTTTTGTTATCACTTGTCTTTTTGATGATCGCTTTTCTAGCAGGTGTGAGGTGGTATCTATCACATTGTGGTTTGGTTACCTTTCTCTAACTAGTGATGTGTGCACTTTTTCATGAAGCTATTGGCCATTTACATATCTTCTTTTGAAAAATATCTATTCATGCCCTTTATCTATTGGGTTGTGTGAGTTCTTCATATATTTTGGACATTATTTTCTTACAAGATATTTGGTTTGTAGATACTTTCCTATTTTGCAGGTTCTTTTTCTTTCAGTAATGATTTATTTTGCTGTGAAGAAGATTTTTAGTTTAATGTAGTCCTGCTTACTTTTGTTTTTTGTTTCTTTTCTTCAGTGTCATATCTACAAAATAATTGCCAAGACTCATGTTAAAGAGTATTTTCTTATGCTTCTTCTTGGTATAGTAATAGATATGTCTTTAGAATATTTTGACTTAGTTTTTGTGAGTGGTATAAAATAGGAGTCTAGTTTCCTTCTTTACATGCATACATCCAGTTTTTTTAAGCACCATTTATTGAAGACTGTCCTTCTCTATTGAATATCCTTAGCTCTCTTGTCAAATATCAGTTGACCACATTTTTATGGGTTTGTTTTAGAGTCAGAATGAACACATCTGTAATGTGTGTCTGCACATGGACAGACCCCTCCCAGTGCATATTGAGAGCACTTCAGAATATACTATACTGGTAGTGGCTGGGATGGAAACCCCACAGACTTGAATGTTGCTGCTAAGCTCTGAATCACAGCTTTTACAATTTGCCCCAGAGCTTTTTAATGCTCTTCTGGATGTTTTTTGTTCAAAAAGAGCCATTCCAGTTTTGGTTTTGATGGCTACTCAAGCGTGATCTCTGGCCCTGTCATAAGTCGAAAGTGAAAGGCTTTGCCAAATGGTTTCACCTAGTGTCATTCATTGAACAAACCTATTACATTCTTACTCTTCACTGTGATAGATGCAGGAAAAAAAAAAAAGGATAGAAATGTGTTCTTGATTATTTAGAATCTGGAAGAGGAGAGAGCTGTGTAACAAGGCAAGTGTGACAGAATTGACACATCCTGCAGAAATGTGGGGTGAGGGTGATGAGCACTTGGCCAGGGTGGCAGGGGAGAATTCACAGACATGTTGACACTAGTGTGAGTCCTGATGAAGAAGAGGAATTCTCAGGTGAAAAGGTGGGAAAGGGCACTCCACACCAAAGGAAAAGCATGTACAAAGACACGTAGATCAGGGCCACACAAGGAGGTGTGAGCAACTTGGTATAGTAAGAATGTACAGTGCTGTGCTCAGAAGGGGACTGAAAGAGTAGACTGTGGCCATAGCGTGAAAGCTCTGTTGTTATTCAGGGTCTTTTTTTTTTTTCTTTCATATTTGCTGATGAACAATGGACTGTAGTTTTATGGACATTGGAAGCAAATACATGACTCAACTAAACTTTGTAGGACTGATACAGAAAATCCAAATGAATTCTCTTAGGCAACAATTTTTCTATCTTGAATTCTAATCATTTTAAAGAAAAGAGGAAGAAAAAGGAGAAGACAAAAGCATTCACCAAGATCTTAACTGAACTGGAGAAGTGATTAGACCAGGAGGTAGAGGGAACTTGCTCCAGATGGCAGAACTGCTCTGTATTAACTCATCATCACCATAGTTAATTAAACATTTGGATGAACATAATGAAAGAACATTTGAGAATCTCCACTGAAAGGGTTAGTTAAAGCTAAATTCAGCTGAAAGAGTTGGCTTTGGTCCATATAAGGCGTTATAGTTAGTGAAAGTGGTAGTATACTTTCACCTTTCAGTATGATTGATTGCTGTTTTGGGGAAGCCAACAAAGAGAAATAACTTCACCATACAATGCTACTGCTTTGTTTCTCAACTACAAACTGTCTGTTCTGGAAATTCATAAAAGGAGAATTATAATTAGTAAACAAATACATGAAAAGATTTCCAATCTCACATCTAACCAAAACCATGCAAACTGAAATATCAGGAAAGAATCACTGTGCCCACCAATTTTACCCAAAACATGGGTATAGTAAAAGTTCGCAAGATTAGTAGTGGCAAGTTTAGAAAGCATTCATTCAGCAAAGTTATGATGGCCACATTCTGTATATCAAATATTGAGAAAGTTACTACTATACAGAATAATAGAAGCCTTTATTTCCTTTCACCTAGTAATACTACTTTCAGAAATGTCATAGGAACTCAACTTCACCCTTATACTACTCCAAAGAAATGCCTGCATTTCGTGTGTGTGTGTGTGTGTGTGTGTGTGTGTGTGTGTGTGTAGTCATTGCAGCATTGATTATAAATAACTGGAAGTCACATAAATGCACAGTGAGATCAAAATGTATAGCAAATTACCCCCTTATAGGTCATACACTGATTTTGTTTAAACAGAACAGGTTATGGTAACAGTAACAAATAATTTCAGAAATTGCAGTCACCTAACACACCAAAGTTTTGTCTTTAGCTCATGTAATACCCAATGTAAGTCAAGCAACTCACCAGAGAATTTCCTCTCCATGCAGTGAATTGATGACCTAGGTCACTGCATTTTTGATGTCACCATCTCAGCACATGACTTCTAGGAAGGGGGACAGAGAAAGATGAAAAAAAAAAAAAATCAAACAATCTCTTAATTACTTTGACCAGAACTGACATATCTCTTCTGCAAAACTAGTCACATGACCTCACCCTAGTCTTTCAATCTATGAACATGGTACGTCTCTGTTTAGATTTTTTTTAAAGAAAATGTACAGGCTGAATGAAGGTGAGCAGAGGCACAGGAAGGCAAGAAGAGAGAGGAGGAAGAAACACTTTATTTAGTCATCTTGGTTGTCAGGTCTTGGAGCAAGGACCTTGAGATGTATGTGAACTTCACCCAGTGTACCAAACCACTAAGCAAAAAGGACATGCCTATTTAGGTCTCGTATTTCTTTCTTCAATATTGGAAAGCTTTTAGTATATAAGTCTTGTGTATGTTTTGTTAGTACTGCCAAGTGGGGGTGGAAGTGTAGTCTCTATACATGAGTGACCTCCGCTGACACTGGGGGATAAGAGGCCCCGAAACTTAATCTTCTCTGACACACCCTCTAAAGGGGTGTTGGGGACCTTGTTATGATTTGATGAAAGTGAATGTCTGGGATTCCCACGCTCCTTTGCTGGTGTGGGTGTGAAAAAAAACTGAGCACAGTTTTTCTGTGTTACTTGATTGGAGTAGGGCAGTTATTGTTGAAAGATTTTCTCTCTTGCTAGGGTGCCTGTTCCTGGCCCTTTGGTGAGAGAGAACAAGCTTCTATTAGCACCTCTTCTAGTCTGTGCCCATTATCATTTCTGAGTTGCCAGCTGCTTCAGCTCCAATTTTGAATGATATAAAGCAAACAGTTGAAAGCCAGTATACAAACCTAGAGAACTCACTTCTATTATGTCAGGTCCCGAGATGCCCAGCTTATCTGCCTTCTTCTCTTCACTTTTTCAAGTCTTTCTAATTTTGATTTAAATGTACAATTTAGGGCTTTTAGAAACTTGGTAGGAAGAGTAAGACTCCAGAGGAGCTCTACTACATTTTCCTGGGATGTCTGCTTACTTTTAATTGTCTGTTCTGCCTAACTTCAAGTATTGAGACATTTCTTGAGGGAGAATCTGGCAGGGTGACAGGTCTGGGTGAAAGGACTTCTCTGTCCTTTTCATTTTCATTGAATTAATTGTCCCCTCAGGTGTGAAGAAAACACTCCCCAAACTCTGTCGATCCTCTGTCCCCAGCAGTAGCTTCTGCCAGGCAGAGCCCAGATGCTCAGCCCTTGACCTGTCCTCAGAATCAATAAATGCCCGAGGGTAAACATAATGCACTAAGTCAGCTGATTTCTTCATGTTTTTTCTCTCTTTGGAATCTTGGACCCTCCAACCCTCTCTGCTTCAATGGCTCTCTGATGCATGAAAATGATTTAAAAACTTTTTAAAACCAGATTTTGAAGTTATTCTTGGCAAGAACATAATCTGCCCCAAGGTACTCAATCATACTGAAAGTGGAAGTTTGTTTCTTAGAATTCATGTGATAGTACTGTCTGTGAATGGCTTTATGTCAAAAGTATCTTTTCTATTAGCTAACTGATTCCTAAGGAATAGTGGTATGGTGAGTGAGAGGGCCTGGCATTGAACACTGATGCATAAGTGATTTTTTAATACTTATTAAACCTGGCTTGCTCATTTGTAAAATCAAACCGATAGAACATACATCTTGAGTGGCTATTGTAAGGATAAAATGAGATATTGCAAATACATGGCTAATATACTCCCTGACACATGACAAACAAAGGCAAAATGTTAGCTATTTCTTAACCCTAAAATTCTAAGTGATGGATTTATGTCAATAACATTTTATTTAACTCACAAATGCATGAGTTGTTTAGCTACTTACTTATTTGTGACTCATAGTTCTGTTCTGATTTAAATAGGGAAACATTCCAGTTATTAGGCTTGCTTTTCTCCTTATTCTAGAGTGGGGAGACAGGCCATCTTATGGGCAGCATTAATAGATACAGAAAAGGATGGGATTCCATCCTGTAGACAGGATGAAGCAGATAGGATAAAGTAGGCCAAATAACACTTCTTATTGTATAAATCAAGAACAGTACTTGTTGGAGGGGTATCATTATTAAAAAAAAGACCCAAGAAGAGAAGCAGAATGTCATGCACTAGGAAACCATAAACCTGCTGATGTGCTTGCAGTGGAGAATATTTGGATAAGGATAACTGAGAAGGGAAGATGGCTTATATTTCACCTGAAAGTTCTTGTCATTTTCTAGATTGCATTTGTAAAGTTTATAGTTTTGTTCACAGAAAGAGAATGAATGACAAAGGGAGAAGCCACAATTTGAGAATGAACTATAATGTTAACCAAGAGCAGAGTATCTCCATTTCTGTTTTGCTTCTATCTTCTCCAGCAATGAGAATCATCTTTAAAACAGGAAAGAACAGAAGAGTGATTAGAGCAAATTAAATTCCAAGACAGCCTGAGCTCCAGCAAGGCAACATCCATTTGAGTGTCTGAATCTAGGATTAACCACGTGAACTGCAAGACTTTGTACTTTCAAAACCAGGATTTGAAAACTTTAAAAAAGAAAAAAAAGAAGACCATAGGGAAGCACAAGAGTATAATGGTTAGGAGTTTGGTTTTAGGTCCTATTCTAGCTCTGTTATTTATTAACTACAAATATTGAACAGGAAATTTTCTCTGGGCTTTTCTTCTTTGTCTCTAAAGTGGAGAAAACCTGTGAATTAATAATGAAGAGAGAGAGAGAGAGAGAGAGAGAGAGAGGTAATCTACAAAACTGAAAAAATTTCAAACTTGATAAGGGTTAATATCTAAAACAGATAAAGAATTCATACAACTCAATAGCAAAAATTCCAAATAAACCAATTAAAAATGAACAAAGAAGATGAAAACTAATTTTCCAAATAAGATATACTAATATTCAACAGGTACAAGAAAAGTTTACTCGATCTCATTAGTCATTAAGGAAACGTAAATCAAAACCACAATGAAAGTGAGCCCTGGTGGAGCAGCAATGAGGTCAATGGCTTCTGTAGAAGTAAAGCTACATAGAGGGAACAACTAAATAAAATGAAATATAGATGCTAAAAACACAACAAAGCACAATGAGATATAACCTCATACCATCGAAAAGACAAGAGAGAACAACTCGGTAAAATGCTGTGTTTGTGGGGTTGTAAATTGGTTTAATCACTATTGAAAACAGTCTACAGGAGCATCAAGAAATTAAAAATAGAACTACCATATGATCCAGCAATAAAAGATAACTATATGCCCCACATTCACAGAAGCATTATTTACAACAGACCAGTCATGGTAGCAACCTAAGTGTCATTCACGGATGAGTGAATAAAGAAGTATATGTGTGTGTGTGTGTGTATATATATATATATATGTATATATATATATGTATATGTATATGTATGTATGACATTATTCAGTCATAAAAAAGAGGAAATTCTAACATTTGCAACATTATGAATGAAACTTGAAGGCATCATGCTAAGTAAAATAAGTCAAAGAAAAATATTGTATGGTCTCACTTTTATATGTGAAATCAAACAAAAAAATTAAAAAAAACCCAAAGTCATAGAAAAAGAGAGCAGACCTGTGGTTATCAGATCAGGAGGTGAGTGGATGAAGGTGGTCAAAGTTAAAAACTTCTAGTTATAAGTTAAATAAATGCTAGGATGTAAAGTGCAACACGAGACTACACTTAACACTGTTATATGATATATAGGAGAATCAGAGCTGTCATCTTCAATGTTCTAATCACAAGGAGAAATAAATCTTTTTTCTTCTTTCATTCCTTTATTCTCTCCTAAAGGAGAGAGTGATGTTAGCTGAACATTGTGATAATCATTTCATAATGTATTTCAAACTATGTAAATAAAGTCATTGTACTATATTCCTTAAACTATACAGTGATTTGTGTTGATTATTTCTTAAAACTGGAGAGGAGACAATGAGAGAGAGGGAGGGGGGAGAGAGAGAGAGAGAGAGAGAGAGAGAGAGAGAGAGAGAGAGAGAGAGAGAGAGAGAGAGAGAGAGAGAGAAAGTGAGAGAAGAGAGAGAATAGATCTTCCTCCATTTTCAACATTTGCTGCAGCAAACAACTTCTTCTCGGAAGGTCATTAAAACATAATAATTGGTGCTCCCTGGTGGTCTAATAGATAAATCTGCTGCCTTCAGCTGGCTCAAGTCATGTTTTCTCAAGGATTTGGCTCCCATCCCACAACTGGGTGAAACAACCAAAATGACCAACTAACTAAATAAAATGGATAAAATGATTCTTCCTCCTCTCTGTTCCTTCCGATTTACCTACTTGTCTTCATTCCTATCGGTACCTTTCCTTTAGAAAAGAAAAGAAAAGAAAGGGTAATAATGATTCATCTTGCCTGCCATGCTGGCCATATCGCTTCAGTTGATAAAGGGAAGCTCTAATTTATAGAATACCAGAAAATAAATAAGGAAAGGATGATAGAACTACAAAATCATAAATCTGACATTCCTAATGAAATCATCCTCTAATAATTCTAAAAAGGGAAATTTTGGTATGGACCAGATCAATTATCTAGGCATAAATTTCCTCACAAGTTACAAACTGCTATGAAAATCAAGTTCTTCATTTTAAATGATACATCAAGTGTCCTAGCAGGTAAGCAAAATGGTGATAATTCTCTATGTGAGATGGCCTCAAGCTGCCTGCTTAGCGCCACTGACGCCATAGTGCTGGGCCTAGGGGTGTGCACATGTGCGTAAAACTACTTGTGTGTACTTACACATGCCTGCTGCCTTAAGTAAGACGTTTTGTGTTTTCATTTTAGTGCTTGTTTTGGTTTTCCAAATGGAAAACCATTGCTTACACAAGGTCCTGGAGGCTGAGGCTGTGTTTGCAGAATTTACCTGTGCTCTGAGCCACACTCTTATCTTAATGACTCTTCGACTTAATTCTGTTTTGAGGTTTCCCAGCACCACGCATTTCTGCTGGGGGATTAGGCAAAGGAGGTAAAGGAGAGCTGGCATCCAGACTACCATGAAAGAGTCGAGAAACAGATGAGGATGTTGTGGGTCACAGCTTCTCTGAGCAGGGTCTGGCCAAGGTAGCCCTGATCACAGCTCTCCCAGATGAGGCCCCGAGGGCAGCAGGTTCTCACCGCTGCCCCAGGAAGCAGGAGCCAGTCTGGGGAGCCGAAGGGCCTCTGTGCGTGTTAGCATAAACCCTCCTTCCCTCTGAACTCTGTGCTTTGGCCCGGGGGACTTCTCTATGAGTCATTTTCACCTCAGAACCCCCAGGCTGTGGTTAACAACTTGAGGCTTTATTGGGTGGATGCCTTGGCCAGCATGTTTCATTGCAGTGCGGCAGCTTGGCCGCAGTTTCCCATGGGGGCCCCTTGGGGGCATCCAGAAGTGGGCCTTTGGCCCAAGTGACTTTAACCTTCCATATCTGTAGGTCATGTTTTTATCTTTCTATCGCTTCCTGATTCTAATCTTGCTATGACATGAAGCACCCTTTTGTTTGTTTTACTATACTCTTTGTTTTGAAGCTTTAGATGAATAAAAGTTACAGAGCTCGTACAGAACGCCCCCCCCACCCCCCACCCCCCGGCTGCCTACTAACGTCCTGCATTAGTAAAGTACGAACGACCCGGATTGATCCCCTATCATTAACTCAAGTCTGTGCTGGATTCACCTTTCCTTTTTCTTTTTTGGTGGGGGCAGGGGGGAGAGGGGGCAGCAGATTGTTTTAACCACTGAGGCGTGGGGACAGCCTCAAACGAGGTGCTCTGGCGCTCTGTGGCCTGCACCTCAGCTTCCTGAGCCATCTCAGGCACGAGGGTGGACCGTGCTTCCTTAGTTTTTATCTAATATCCTTATAATGTTGCTCCACGCCCTCCAAACACTGTATTCTATTAGTTGTGGTGTCTCTTCAGATGACTTTTGAATGTGACAGTTTCTCATAATGAACTTCACAATTGTTTTTTCCATTGTGGTAAAAACATTTCCAGTACTGCTTTCAGGTTTGGTGCTAAAATGACTGAAATGGCCAAAATGGTCGAAAGGTATTGTTAGCACCTGGGGGAATTGGAACCCTTCTGTTGAGAGAGAGAGAACTCTGCCACAGGTTTTGTGTCTCCAGTTCACTTAGAATGGGAATTCGCTCCCTCAGCCAGGTGAAAGGAAGTGGACATGGGCCAGCACAGCCGGCACCAGGTTCCTCTGCAGAGAATGCCTCTCCTTCTTTTGGTACCAATCCAAATTTGTGTTCATTTAAGCCTCACCTCATTGAACTCATTGGAGAGGGTCGTGGATAACTACGACAGTTCTAGCAACACCTGACCACACTGTCTCATAAAACCCAGCGGATCCAATGATGCTCAGACTGGAGCAATGACTTCTCAACCGGACTGAAAAGTCCTTGGCATCAAGGGACAGCTTTCTGACTTCTTTTATACCCTTTACAATTGTTTTATTATTTTACAGATTGGGCAAACGGGAGGGCAGATCAAGAGGCTTGGCTAAGTCACAGAATTCACAGAACCAAGTACGGCAATAATGAGCCATAGTTACTACTTCTTTACCAGGGCTGGAGCTGGGGAGGCAAAGATTTAAATTTTCCACATGAAATTTAAGGGCATGCTAAAGAATTGAAAGAATTCAGAAACCAGGATGAGTAACAAAAATGTTAATTTTACTACAATATTTAAAAACAAATGCATGGTGAACAAAATATCAAAAATTGTAAATAAAGATAAGATGCTGTTGTTAGCATTATGACTGTGTTATTTGGCAACCAGACAGTGATTTCCAACCAGCCCAGGATTCCTGGGCCTATGCAGCTCCCTGCCCACAGCAGATAGTATGCGACAGTTGACAATGGCGACACTGGCTTTCAGTGGAGTCATGTTTTTGTTTTGTTTTTCCATTTTTTTAAATTGCAGTAATTTATTCTACAATTAAAATAAACTCAAATGCATAAGTTCCCCATTCTTCAGATATTTGTCATCACACCCTGCCCTCCACCAAATCACCAAGTGTTCTTTCCCATTGTCCAGTGGACTCCACCACCACTTGCCCTGCTCCCTCCATTCCCTATTGGTAACCTCAGGTCTGTTGCCAGTGTCCCAGGGTTGGTTTTGTTTCATCTGTTCCTTTGTTTTGTCTCTTCACATTCCACCTATGAGTGAGGTCATCTGGTATCTATCTTTCTTCTTTTGATATATTTCACTTAGCATTATCCCCTCTAGATTCGTTCATGTTGATTCAAATGACAGGGTTTCATCTCTTCTAAGGGCTATGTGGTATTCCATTGTGTATATGTATCACATCTTCTTTATGCATTCATCTGATGTTGGAGTCATGTTTTTTCACTGTAGAGCTTTCATTAATGTTTTACCCTGGGTTCAAAGTACAGGAGAATGTCAATATGTGCACGTATCGGGGTGCACATTTTTCTTTTCCCTTTTTCTTGTTACATGACTTTTCATGGCACTGCAATTTACAAAGAACTTTGGTATATAATGTTTCATCTAATCTAGATTAGGTAACTAACGCAGTAATGCAGAGCAGCAGTGGAGCTGGGATTCTGATGTTCCTTGACCCAGATCCTGACTTGAGCTACCCAGGCAGATTGCCTTTGGACACATCATCCAACTCTGCTTCTCCCTGCTCAGCTCCATGCACTCATGTTTGTTTCTGCCATTTCCCAGGGCATGGGCTTGTGTGAATACATATGTATGAGTATCTTTGTGCTTACTTGTGTGAATGTGTAGTGGGCATATGTGTGCATGCACACATGGTGTGTGAGAGAACAGAAAACATCCACCAGAAGGCTGAGGGTGCTGTGGCCAGAGTTCCCATCTGATTGACTTGGTCTTGGGATCACATTAGGAGAGTTGGCGCCACTCTTGAGGGCTCAGAGAGGATTGTGCTTCCTCCTACATCCACAGGAACTATGGCCAGGATCAGTGGCAGGGGATGCCTGCCCCACCCACCATCTAATCCCCTTCCCAGCCTGTGTCTCTTCACTGGCTTTGGGGAGAAGGCGCAGAATCATCTTTGGTGATATAGAAGGTGTTGCTAACCCCATAGTTAAAAATAATGTACTGTTTGGAAAGACCATGCATTTTTTTTTTTTTTTCACAGTGAGGGCCTGAGGGACACCTACAAATGTGTTGTCTTGCTTTTGGGGGTGTGAAATGCAGTTGTGGGGTTTTCTTGGGATGCATCAGGAATTAGTCCAGGTAAAGTCAACATTATTTGAAACCCAAGCCCAAGCTCAGCATAATAACCTGAGAAATTCTTATTAGCCAGCCCTTCAACCCTGTTCTAATAAAGGGAGGACCACACACTATCAGCTTTCAGCAGTTTCCCCTGGCCAAATATTGTTCAACTTTGTGTTAGTTTTGAGAGGATTAGTCACAGAGCCCTAATATAAAAGTCCCAGGATCCCTGTTGGCTGGACAGGCTGTTAAAATATTGTTTTATTTTCTTGCAGTTTGCAAGCTCAGGGGGCCCTGAGGGACATTTTTAAAGTATATTGCTTCGTGGCCAGCTTGTTTTAGAACATGACAGCTCAGACGGGGTGGGGCAGCTGCCCTGACCAAGAGACTCCTGAGTGTTTGAAGAAACCCCGTGAGAAGGGTAAATGAGTGGTCACCTCATCATGCAGGCAGGCCCAGAGCACCCCCGCTGGCAGGAGTTGCGCTGTGGGCGGCATCTGGGTGTGCTCGGGCACCTGGTGGGCAGGGGAGCCTAGGAGGCAAACAGACCTTGGTGGAGGAAGGCTCTAAGAAGCTAGTTGATGAGGGCTTTGAGAGGATAGCCTAGTGCATTTAACACAGCACCATGAAATGTGGACCTGTGGTCACTCTGAAGGCGTGAAGCCAGGCGTCAAACATGAGAGCCGACTATTTTGTCAGCCAATTCTGCTGCCTCTGTTTCCTTTGGTTTTTAGCCCATTAAAAGAATGGGAAGAAGGTGCAAGTAGGTAAAAGAATGGTAAGAAGGTGCAGGCAGGTGACTGGACAGCTTGTCGAATCTCTGACCATCAGAGGGGAGGGGATATTATTTGTTTTGAACTCTAATATGCTCAGATTGTGCGGACTTGAACGGAAAAATTCCATCAGTGACCTTAATTAACTAAGATTAATGAATACCCATCTCATGTCTCCATTTTCATTGCAGCGTGCTGTGTGCTTGCTTTTAACTTTTTAGACCGAATGTAAAAGATCACAAAACCATAAGACCAACATTCTTTAAGTTTTGTGTCATCCTTTTCTAAATAAAAGTCTCCTTCATCTTGTAATTTTATGTTATTTTCTTTTTCCCTTGCATCATCTTGCAAACATCCTTTCACAGTATCTCAAAATTCCCTTCTTCCAATGCTGCTCTGACTGTCATTTCTTGGTTCCTGACGACATGTCCTAGTTGGTCAGTGTCCTCAGCATGAGTGAGTGGGAAGGAGAGTGCCGTGCCGGGCACGTGGTAGGTGTGTACCAGTGGACAGATGTTTGAACAGTGTCAATGGTCAGCGTGGATAGGACCTTCTGTGTGGCTCATAATGTCCCATTCCTTTACTCTGCTCCAAGAAAGTCTGCTTGCAGTTCCCTACACTAGGATGTCCAGGAGTCACGCTGCAGACATAACTTGACTGACTGGAATGTCCAGAATCTGACAATCTCTGATTAGACAGTTTGTGTTAGAGTCGCTGCCTAGCAAAGTTTTCCCTGAGTCACTTGGTCTGTATGTTTGCTGATACTGTGACCCCCAGGATAGGACCTCTCTTCACCCTCATGACTTTGTCTTTCATACTGTACGTCAGTACATCTTTTTATATGTATTGTGTCTGTTTCTTCCTCAGCAGGAAGATTCCTTGGGGGCAGGAATGCAGTCCTTTATTTATTTATTTTTTTTCCATATCTTTCTCACAGCCTCTAAGATGTTCTGCAGTTCAAAGGTCCCTGATAAACAGGGTGACTAAAGCATTTGAATGAACCAGAATACAGAGTACAAGGCTATCCAAACAAAGGGCAAGAGAACCCTTAGAGTAAGACTGGCATTCACTGCTCAGGTTTCAGCTTGTTTGTAGAGTGAGAAGGCAGTTTGGGTAGCTGTGTTCCAGTTACCCAGCGCCAGAGGACCCGGGTGCTGACAGCCGCCACTCAGCCGCGTCAGCTGGGGTGACGGGGCCAACAGAGACATATGGTGTTTTGTTTGGGAGTGTGTGTGTGTGGTGGGGGGAGGGGGGGCGCGGTGAACTGTTTCTGTTTTTATTTGTTGTCAACTGGGAGGTGGAGGCTGTGTGTGTCAGGCCAACACAGCAATGGTGAGAAATTTCCACCTGCTTGGAACGAAAATGACAAGCCAGTATTTCCAGGCTGGAGTTTATTTTATGCATTGTGTCAGCAGTGTTGATAGGAGAAAGGAAACCATGATACAGATTGGTACAGATGCCTGCTTATTTAACCCTCAAGAGAGCACAATCTGAATTGCTTGGTTTTGCGTTTTCATTTATCTTCCTGAATTGAAATGATTTGGAGCTTGTAAACACCTGCCGGTATGTGAGCCCTCTGGGTGAGAGGCGGAAGTTTGCATTTCTGAGTTACGTGTTGTTTTGGAACGACTTGTCCCGGTGTCAAGGATATAGGTTAAAAATGGAGGAATTCCCGTAAAGCCTCTCGTTAAAAATAAGCAAGTGGCAAAACTTCTCACAGAACCTGAAACCACTTTTTTCTATACCTCTTCCCAAAGTAAGGCCAAATTCGATTTGGGGGTCAGCTGTCCCATGGGGCATTGAGACGGACTCATTGGAAGTATCTATAGTTGGTGATTCTTCTTCAAAATGCCGAGTCGTGCGAGACCTCCGTGGGGCAGCCCCAAGGAAGAAAGCTAGAGGCCCTCCCTCAACAGGAAAAACTGGGGGACATGTGTTTTGTTTTTTTTCTGTAGGACAGCAGGTGTTCAGCTGCTTAGCAGCCAGACCTCAACCCAACCCCCTCACAAAGCCCAGGCTCCTGCCACCCTCTCTCTTTCAAGCCCATCATTTTACAGATGAGAAAATGGAGGCTAGAGACGTTCGAGAGAGGGCTAGCATCAGGAGCTGGGCTCTCCATCTGGGTCTGGTGGCTTTGTGCTTACTTTTTCAGAGGTTGCTGGGCCTGCGCCCAACAACGGAGAAGAGGTGGCAACAACAACAAGGTGGGGCTGGGGCCTTGCCTCTAGCCTGTTAATCTGTAACCAGAGGCCTGGATAGACTCATCTGGTCTCCCAGGAGCGTCCTGGGCACTCAGAGCCTTTAGTTACAGAACTGACTTTAATAATTCCAGAGTTGATTACAAGGAGGCTGATTTTGGTGAAGTTTTCACTTCCGCTGTGAGCGGTGCTCAAGGAATAAACCCAGAGAATATTACCATGAGGTGAGAGAACAGGGAGAAAAGCCAGACTCAGCCCCATGGCTGGATGTCTGGGGGCCGCAGGAGAGGCCTGTGCTGGACTCACCTCCCTTATCTCCTCCCCATTAGCAGTTTGGTCACCACTCTCACAAAACACTGAGCTGTACTGATTACATCACACACAGTGCAAAGGCATCACGCCATTCCTGTGCGGAGCCTGGACAGCAGCCCGAGGCTCTGTGAGGGTCACGTGGACGGAATGTGGCAACAAGTAGGGATGAAGACTCTCGCTGGGTGGTTTTCAGCATCTTAGGTTTTTTTTTTTTCTTTCCCCCATCGCTTCTTACCTGTATTTACATATCAGGCCTCTATTGACTTTGAATGGGAGCCAGAATTACCTCAGAAGTTGGAGGCTCATCCTGTTGGACATGTGAACAGTCCCGAGGGACCCTTACGTAAGTCATCCTCACCATCTGAGGGAAGGGATAGTCCGGCCTACTCTTCTCCAGCTACAAAGACTCCTGTGGCTTAGTTTGTGATTTAAAAATAGGTGTGTCCTGTGGGCTCAGTGTTCTAGAATCCTGGCCAGAAAGAATTTGAGGCTGTAAAACTGATTCCCTGAGTGATGGCCAATCTCTAACTAAACAAAAAGGATAAATGTCCCCAGTCCCTACCACAGGAGGCTACATCCAAGGACAGTGTCAGACCTGGACTCCGCACCCTAGGTCAACTTTCATTGGTTATCCCCAGTGTTCTATTTGTTTTCGTCTATTCACACTGTTAGAGTCTGAGTATTTGTGCCCCCTCCAAATCCGCATGTAGGAATCCTACCCTACCAAAGATGATGATATCACAAGTGTGGCCTTTAGGAGGTACTTAGGTCAGGAGGGTGGAGGCCCCATAAGGGTAATTCGTGCTCTGATTCAAGAAAAGGCTCCACAAAGCTCCCTCCTCTCTTCTCATGTGTGGACAATGAGAAGGCACTGGCTACGACCCAGGAAGAGGATCTTCACCCTACCATCCCGATGCCTTGATCTTGGACTTCAGACTCCCAAACTATGAGGAGTACATTTCTGCTGTTTATAAGCCACCTGGTCTGACCCCAGTGAGGGGAGGTGGGCACTCTCCTGTGAGTGCCATGTTTCCTCCCAGATCCCATCCTCATCTCCCCACGTCCTGGATTTCTGTACATGTGATTTCATTTGTTCTATCCCTTAACCACCAGCTTAGGTAGACAAGACCATCAGTCCTACCTTGCCAATGAGGAAACTGAGGCTCAGAGAAGTTATGTCACTTGATCAAGATTACGATTCTTCAAAAATAATCAGTCTGAGACTCAAGGTCTTCTTGCTGCAAAGAGTGTTGCCTTCCACCATGGTCCACCATACCTGTTGTGCATTTTTTTTTTAATGATTCAGGTAAGATGCTCGGGCGGTAGAAGACAGCTTGCTCTTTCATGGGGCGTGAGGATGGCAGCTAAGCCCACCTTCTTTAGGACCTACCTAATGGGAGAGGGGTCCAGGGCATGGGGTTGGCAAGGATCATAACAGGTGGCCATGGTCACACTGGGGCATGGGTCTAGGGAATGATGACAAGTGAGTAATGGAATTTAGAGCATCTTTACCAAGTGATTGGCTCAGCGCTCAATCACTTTTTGAATGGAAGGGGAGGGGCCAATTATAAATGCAAACACCTCATCCAAATCCCCATAGAAGAGGCCCCTGGACTCTTAGATACACACATATACACAAGCACGCATGCACACATGCACACACCACTTGTTTTGCTGCACTTTGTTTTTGTCGCCAGTAGGCATTTGTTCTTTCATTAAGTCTACAGTATTTGAATTGTCTATCACTGTAATTTTGCCTAAATTTGTGCTAATTTCTAAGACCTTTTTCTCCCTCATCTCAGAATTGAAAAGATTATGAAAAGAAAACTTCAGGAAAAATTTTTTTTAAACTTTCCAAGTTAGTTGCAAGTTCATCCTGAACTTCAAAATGCTTGTCACAACTGGGGTGATTAGTTGTGTGATTATTTGTTTGACATCTGTTCCTCCCAAAGACTATATGCTTCATAAAGGCTGGGACCAGGCCTGTGATTCCTTCACGTGACAGAAATTTATAGAGAGCCTTCATATGCCAGATACTGCTCCACATGTGGGGATACAAGATAGAATGACACACTGGGGCTTCTGCAGTGAACATTTTCAGTTGATTCTGTGTCCCCAGCTCCTGGGGATAGATGACAGGCATACAGTAAGCACTTAATGACTGCTTGCTGAATAGAGATGTATATATACTTCTGGCCTATTCTCCCCATCCCAGATAATACAAGATTTTATTCTCCCCTTGATAAGAGATTTGAGGGGTTGCACAGTCCTGTAGGGCCAAACTGCACTAGTCAGTGCCCCCTGAACTGAGTCTTGACACACAGCTGTGTGCCTGCAGGCCAGCACCTCTCTGCCTGCTCTAAGCACAGACTGAGGACAGACAAGGAAAAAGCACAAGGACTCTTCCAGCAGAGGGGAGGAGGGAAGACCAGGGCTGACCCACTTTTCAAGCCCAACTCTGAAACTCCCCACTGTGCCCTGAGGCTCTGGGGAGGGTGAGCCTGGCATGGCGCCCTGACCCCTGCTTTGTGCTGCATTATTTGCGAGGTAGTGACGTGTATAGAAGGACAGGTGAGTCATCAACAAAGCTGCTGGGAACAGACAGGAGAAAGAAGTGCAGAGAGCTACGAATCCCCTGGGCTCAGGCAGAGGGGCTGAGTTCATCGTGCCTGAAGACAAAACACTATGGGACCCACAGGGCCCTCGTCCCACATTCTGGGGACGGTCCTACTCTGCAGAGCTAGTGAAGAAAACCTGAGCTTTAATTTGGGTGAAAAGTGTGTATCAGTACTAGGGCTGCCTCTGTACCCCCAAACCATGGAATCTTCAAAATATATGGACCAATCTCTCCGATTCTCTAAACGTTCATTTTCTTAGGCAGAAATGAGTATTTTATAATATCTACCCTCAAGAAGTTGTTGAAAGATGAGAACTGCAACCTGTACAGCATCTGGCACTTCATAGATGATGGGTGTCACTTCCTAGGCCTCACAATTGGGATCCGGCTCAAGTTCATGCTCAGAAAGGTATCACAGATCACCCTCTGGATCCTGTCTCTCCACGTTCGCTGCGGCGGGGAGAACAGAGGATTAACTCACCAGGCTCCTCCTCTTTGGGGCACAGATGCACAGCGAGTTGTGTGGGTCATGCTGGTGTTGGGGTCAGAACCGCCTCCTGCAGCTCCAGCATGAGCCCTCGGGAGCTACCAGCCCCCTGTGCTGTGCTCTGATGCGTCATCCACCCTCCGTGTTCCTCGGACATACCCGGGCTCCCTGCATTTCCGTTCTTTCCCTTGGAAGTGTCTCCGATTCTTCCCTCAAGCTCTGGAGTGCTCCTGTTCTTCCTTCTTGGTTTAAAGGAAGAGATGGCCCATTTTCACAGATGGAAGCCTCCTGGGCTCCCTTTCCCCTCCTCCAGAGTTCTGCTGACCAGGTGTCCTGCCTCTCTCCTGTTTCTTCCAAGTGTCTTTTCCATCAGCTCCTCTGTGAACCTCACCTGGGCCTGCCCAGCCCCACCCTGGGACGCTCAGACTGCAGCTCTTCGTGGGTGTGGCTGCTCCTGCACCACCCGCCCTTCCATCGGAATGCAGAGTCCCAGTCTTCACTACCATCTGCTCAGAAAGAACGGGGCCTGGGAATCTGAATTTTGTTTGGAAATTCTATCCTATAGAAGGCATTTTCTTCATCAATTTAAAAATGACAAAAGTGACACAATATTTCTGCATAGGGCCATGTGAAGTCACAAAACCCTCATTACCACTCTATCCTCTTCTCCCCAGATAGTCAAAGTCAAGAGATTTTGTCTGTCCACATCTTTCTCAATCACACAAGCATATATGCACAGAGAGAGGATATCATATTGCTGAGTTTTGCGGAAATGGGATGGTGCTAAATCATTCTGCAAATGGCTTTCTTCTTGCATCAGCACGTAATGGAGCTCCTCCAGGTCAATGTGTGGTGCTCCCTGGTTCCCTTCGAAAGCTGTGTGAGCTTGCATAGTGTAGACTGACACGCTTATAAAACCACGCATCACGGTGCTTCTAGTTAACACAAACCTGCTGATTTGCTGCCATTAACAATAGTTAGTTAACATCCTTGTAAATTTCCTTATATATCAGTGCTTTTATTGCTGTAAAATAGATTTATAAAAATGGGATTGATTTTGGGATGCCCTGGTGACTTACTGGTTAAGTCCACTGGTTACAGTCCACAGGCAAGCCAAGGACCCAGGTTTGTGACCCAGGCCAAGTGGGGGGCACAACCAGGATGAACTACTAAATAAAATAAATTAAAGGCTTCTTCCTTTCTCTTGGTGCCTGCCTGTCTCTGCTTGCCTTCATTCCTGCCTGTACTTTTCCTTAAAACACACACACACACACACACACACACACACACACACACACACACTCACACACGAATAGATCTGTAAGAGGACAAAGGTAACTCTTAGATAATGATGCACAACTTTCCAAATCTGGAGCAACTTCCCCTCCCCTTAGCAATATATCTCATTGTCTTTGTCAGCATTCTTGAGAGCATTAGCTGTTAGTCTTTCACGTTTATTTTTAATGTTTATCAATAGCATGATAAAGGGGGCATATCATCACATGTTGCTTTATCTTATATTTTTCTTCTAAAATTGAACATCTTTTGTTGTGCTTACTGATCTTTCGGGTTTCTTCTGTAGAAAGTTTGTTCATGTCCTTTCCCCACTTTCATAGTGAACTTGTCTTTTTTTTTTTAATGAGTTTGTAGAAGTTCTTGGAGTATTAGCCATACTAAGCTTTTTTTACTGTAAGTACTGAAAGAATTTTTCCAGTTGATTTTTAAATTATTATGTTAGTTTACTTAAAACACCACCAACAACAGCATGCAAACCCTGTTATTTTTATTTAATCAAATATGTCTGGCCTTTTTTAACTGTTTCTAGGTCTCGTGTCTGGTTTGGACAGAGCTCCATACTATAAGATTATACAGATATTCTCCTCTATTAAAATGGTTTATCACTTATATTTTATTTTTAATATTCAAGTCTTTGCTCTCTTTGGAGTTTTTGTGTATAAAGCAAGGTAGAAAGTTAGCCATTTGTTCTTCCAGATGAAGAACTAATTATGCCAGCACACTTACGATTAAAGCTATTGTTTTCTCCCTAAATGAAATAGAACCCTGGTTTTCTGTGAAGTTCTTGATGTCTCTTGAATCTATCTTGAGGCTCTAATAGCTTCCACCAGTCCATTTAACTAGCGCTGTCATAACGAACTTCATTAGGTTATAGTTGTGTTGTGACCATTTTTACCGTCATGTCAACAAGGAGGAAATGTGTCACTTTTGAAGCTGCTCTGGCAAGTCTCACTTACTGATATTGCCATGAGGGGCAAAGTGGTTAATTTCTGTTCAGGGAGCTGAAGTTTCTTTATCCAGAGAATTCAAGGCTGACCTCTGGTCCCCTCATAGCTTGTTTGTAAGATGACAGTTTGTGTCCCTTTCCTTCCCCTCCTGTGGGCACCAACCCCTCCACACTGGGGCCAGCCTTCCCCACTCCAGGAACCCTGCTTGTCTCTGGGCAGGCACCTTCTCAGCCCTCCCCTGTTCTCTCTGCCTCTCAAGTCCATCATCAGTGATCAGACAGCACACAATTTAATTTCTTACTTCTAACCCTGACTTCTCACTTCAGTCCATTTCTGAATTTTTTTTTAGGTGACTTTTTTTTAGTTTGGAGAGTTTCTTCCTTAGTTATTTATGCTTTTCTTTCTGCCAAACAGGACTTTCAGTGGCTCAAACCTGATTCCCCAGCTGCATGTTGAGCAACCCCAAAGAGCCTCATGCATTCCAAACTTTCCCCCCCACACACTTCTGCTTCTTTTGCAATTATCCCTCAGCCTGGTACAAGCAACCTCCTTGTTACTAGACTGGACATACCACAGCTATGATCTGTCACATCCAACCACGCACTGAAACACAGGCCTCCCCAAGATGTGCAGACGTCCCCAGAGTACGCCTTCCTAAGAGGTATCACCACGGCATGTGATTTTTTTCAGGCTCAGTTCAATTGAGGTCCTGCAGACTCCAAAGAGAATTACTACTCCCTTAACTACCCAGAAGAATGAAAATTTGGGATAGTACCCAGAAATAGGATTTTTACCAGAGATAACCTTTCTATAAACAAGATTATAGGACATCTGGTCTTTGTCCTATGAATCACTCTCCCTTCATCATGTGAGTCCTCGCCTCCCTTCTTGAGGTTTCAAGCCCCTATCTGATTTTTTTTAATTAATCCTATTGAAGGGACATCATATCATAACATCATATAGTTTTAAGGCATACCATTTCTCATTCTTTAGCTCAAGATATATAGCCCTCTTTGCCCCAGGCCCACTGACTTCAGAATCTATATCAGTATAGATTCTCCAGACACATGTAATTAAATTTTTTTTTTTTTTCCTCCTACAAATCTGTCTGATGTTAATATGATTGCTCAATCAACCTGAGAAGAACCAAGGGGTGGCGGCGCTAGGAAGAGATTTTTTTCTCTGTCCCCCAGAACAAAGTTCCTTTGATTTCCTCTACAGCATTTCTCTATTAAACATCTCTCTAGGCCCCGTGGCCCTGACTTCAGTTGGGGCCCTCAGTGGTCTCTTCCAATGTGACTCCAGGTTCTCAGTGGCCATTTCCTGATCATCCATACCTCCTTCTGTGACTGATCACATCACTAGCTGATCACCAACACTCCTTCTCTCCATAGTTCTGTATCGACAATAAATACATTGGAGGTCCTCGGAATAGTATAGGAAACTCTGTAGGTTCTGTCTGTAAAGCTGTCTTTTGGGTTGGTTTTCAATTTCTAAGACTATTTTGTTCAAATGTGTTTTAAAGTGATCAAAAAGGCAAGGCCTCATCCTTCTGAAGGAAGTTTTTAAGTCTCATGGGAAAATGCAAAGGTCAGTAACAACAGCTGCCTTTCCTTTTAAATTATTTGAGAAATAACGTCAGTTTCAGAGGCTGGAGTTCTAGGTGAGGAGGTCGCCGATTCTCCTCACTGGGCTCACCACCCTTGCTGAAGAGAGGAGCTAGCTGGAGCAAAGGGCCCCTCTCCTGCTGAGAGGGTACAGCACAAAGGATAGGTACAACAGGCAGGAAGGCAATGAATAGGACACTCAAAGTAAGTGAAAGGCAAATGAACGAAACCACTGGCAAAGAATCACAGAGAGCAGGTGAAGGTTAACAGGAGCAGGTGCCTATTAATCACCGCGTCTATTAATGGTGGCAGCCACAACTGAGTTTATTATCTGCCAGGTCCTGGCGCCCATTGATCAGGTGGAAAATTGTCCTGGGTGTGAAATCCTTCGCCCTGGTCCTCACACTGGGGTAGAGGGTGTGCCCATACAGTGCCTGTGTGTTTCCATGCTGTGAAGTTGTCATCCCACACATTAGAAGGACATTACTTCAGTCCATGTTGAGATAATGTTACGCAGAGAAGAAAGTCTTTCTTTCTAACAGTCCCAGAATGTGTAGACGGATTCACCACATTGAGACTCCTAGCCTTCCCTTTTAAAATTGTGTCTCCTGCGGTCTCCCCAGAGTGAGGAGCCAGGCTTTAAGGGAGTGCTTCCACTTTTAAGGGCTTTCTCCTCAGCTTGAAAGACCAGGTGGTCACAGCTTTGCAATTAGCAGGTCACAGCTGGCAGGGACACAACTGCATTTTTAATTTTTATTTGTTTACTTTTTTTTGATATTGCTTCATCCTTTATTAAATTAGGCAAAACCTAAAACCAGTCCCAATATCAAGTTTTTCCAAATTTTACATGAACAAAAATATTCTGAAAGCCTAATTCTTTTTCTTTTAAGTTTATTTTATTGTAGTAATTATTCTACACATTAAAATAATTTCCTATGTATAGGTTCCCCATTTCTAGATATATTTCATCACACCATGCCCTCCACCAAATCAACAAGTGTTCTTCCCCACTGTCCAGTGGGCTCCACCACCATTTGCCCCCGTCCGCCCCATTCCCTTTTGGTAACCTCAGTTCTGTTGCAAAAATTTCAAGGTTGGTTATGTTTTGTCTGTTCCTTTGTTTTGTCTATTCACATTCCACCTATGAGGTCATCTGGTATCTGTCTTTCTTCTTTTGATTTATTTCACTTAGCACAATCCCCTCCAGTTCCACCCATGTTGATTCAAACGACAGGGTTTCATCTCTTCTAAGGGCTGTGTAGTATTTCATTGAATATATGTACCACATCTTCTTGATCCATTCATCTGATGTTGGACACTTAGGTAGTTTCCAGTTCTTAGCTATTGTGAATAAGGCTGCTATAACCATGGGATGTATACATCTCTGAGGATAGGTGCTTTTGTATCTTTGGAATAACAGGATTGTTTGCTTTTAATATAATAATTTTATTATGATTTCTTTGGTCTACACAAGAACCTTTTTCCTTCCGAGTTTGCCTCTGAGCATGGTTGTGGAGTCCTTCGCTCTCCCCCTTACATTCAGACTGTGAGGCATGCATCTTCATTGCTGTGAAAGCATGGGTGAGGTCTCAGTCCTCGCTGCTGCAGATTACATTTAGTCATTTTAATAGCATTGCGCTTTCATGGCAGAAGCATCTTTCTCTGGTTTTTGTAATTAGCTGGCTCGGACAAACCTGAATTGTGGAGCTTCCTACAGTGGCCTTGTTCACCCGACTGCAGGACTGTGAAACAGTGGGCAGATTCAGATAACAGATGCTCACATCCTTCTTACAGATGTCTTTCAACAGCCTGAAGGTCGGAGTGACGCCTACCTGCGGCTTTGTCCCTCAGGGCTAAAGGACACATCCCAATTCCTTTCTTGGCTCATCTATTTTCTACTTTGTAATCATCTTAAAAGCTCACTATTTCTTCTTTTCTTATCCTTACAATCTTTGACAGATTTGATCTCCAGGAAGGACCCCACAGCACATGCTGAGCAGCATGATGCCTCCTCTAGCTTCCCGAAATGCAGAACTGGTAAACAGAATCCACTTAAATACAGCAAAGAAACTTTCTCTTGAAAATGCTCCTGGGAATCCCTTTGTAAGGCAAAGAACCCTTGTGCGATGTTGAATATGTGAATTGATCTGTTTTGCAAATCTGTTATGTCAGATTTTCTTGCAGTGCAGCACGCAGGGGAGAATCACAGTAACAATACAAGATGACATCCGGCTGGCTGATGTCTCTGCTTTCATTCCTGCTGCCTGTGAAATATACATCCCTTCCAACCCTGGTGGTAGGATTTGGATCTGAAGAATAAAATTTGCCATGACATCAAATACACAATTGTGACAGCCCCCTGCTAATTTAGAAGATTTCTTGTTAAGCTTTTAAGTCCTTTGAGGGTTCTTTTTATCCTCTTATGCAAGGAATGTGACTCTTGACTCAATTAACCTGGTAGAAGATTGAAAGAGACAATTTCCTTGCCAGGCTTCAGTTGTATGAAGACATCAGTTTTCAGTGCTGGATGCTATTTGATATGGCTTACATGGCAATCACGCACTTTCAAGAGCCACAATTAAACTGAAGTGGATTATAGAGAGCTTCATATTTTACAACTCGTTCTTCATTTTGGTATTTTTTTACTCTGCTGCCTTCACTAGCAAGGAAGCCACAATTCTCATCAGCATTTGTTGGGTGATAATGGAACAGATTCTAAAGTTGTATTTTTATTTCATCCCCCCCCTCATCAGGTGCAGACCTGATATGGTGTCGGAGACTTAGAGATTAGACTGAGCCTCATCCACATCGGTGTGAGGGGTGAGACTCCTCAAGGACAGGGGTGGGAGAGGAGGCCCTTGGCCTACAGCCCTCTGCTCTCCAGACACATAGACACACAAGCCAACACACACATCCACACAAAACACACCTACACACATTTACACATCTAACACACACACACACACACACAACTCCCCTCACACATAGTCTCACAGACCAACACACATTCATACTTACACAGACCTCCCAACACACACATACTTCTCAATATATATTCACATACATACACCCTAACATACAGATACACAGACCAACTTGCACACTCACACACATACAGCCCCCACCATACACACAAAGATACACGGATCAGCACACTCATATGTAGCTCTCCATATATACTCATATGTACACGCACACATACACTCGCACACACACCAAATACTGTCAGAAGACCTACCCAGGTTACCTGGCACATTTCCCTGGCTGAGGGCCATGAGCAGTGCTAAATTAATTAAACAAGGAGGCCATTAGACTGGGGTGACTCTGATGCCATGGCAATCTAAAGTAAACAAATCAAAACTTAATCCTGTAAATGTCTCTTAGTTAAGAAACTGAAACCTAACGACAGTCAATCACAAAGAACCCACTAGTCTTAAAGTCATAACTCATCCAATAGTTTGCTTTTTCGTGTTTCTGCATCTTTGCTATATGTCTTTCTTCTGAATCCTATTGGCAGAGCGTATCTAACTACTTTGGGTTCAAATCAACTTTTGCGCGAATAAGCTTAAATATTTTTAATATGCCTCAGTTTATCTTTTAACAATAGAGATGGGCAAAATGCAGCACCCAGTCCTGGTGGTGTCAAGTCAACCCTACTGGGTCAAGAATGGCTCTAGGTCAGTAATCTTCAAAGTTTTTGCTCATGTTTTCCCTAACATCTCCCCCCATTAAATTAGGTGCCTGTAAACCTTAATATATAGAACCTTGACTTGAATGGGTCAGGAGACCAGAAAGAAAACACCCCACACGTGGGTAAATTCGCAAAGTGCAGGACCCAACATGCCTTACACCTCCCATGAGAAATGATGCTTTTGCCCCATCAGTGGAACTGAGGAGTCCTACACAGGTCATAGAAGGAATCGTTACTCTTTGATTGAGGGACACACATGTGAATCTTTACATAAACATGCACTTTCCAATCTGCCCTCCTTTCTGCTTACTTCCTAATACACCCATTATGTCATTGGAGTAACTGCTTTTGTTTGCGGTCAACATATGCATACATTTTTTAATTGTGCCTAAAATTTTCATATATATTTAAATAGTCATAAAGAAGAATTTTTGATCTTACAAATGTTGATGTTTTAGAATGAAACTCATGTCATTCTTTTAAAGGACTCCACTGCAACCATTTGTAATCACTAATATCCACTTTCAGGGAGATATACTCAATTACTCTTTAGTAATGGGAAATATAACATCAACATCCCTTTAAATATCTATTTCTTCTTCACCACCACCCCCGCCCGCCCAGAACTGTATTCTATTCATAATCCTAAAATTAAAGTCTTTTGTTGATCATTCTGTCTTTGTTCTCTGCCAAGCACATATAAATTGAAATTTAAAGATTTTAACTTTCTGGTAACCATGAAATGCTAATCACTAAACTTATTTTCTGGACTGCATTTTCATGATAATCAATTAAAACAATCACACACCACTCATTTTGACAAACTTAAATAAAAGACGAAAATTTAAAAAAAGAGAAGCAAAGCATAAGAACAACCAAACAAAAACAAAAACACTTAAATTATGAGAAGAGAATGGTGATTACCCGAAGGGAAGGGGCTTAGAAGGTGGGCAAATCAGGTAAATGGGGTCAAATTTATGGCAGTGGATGGAAACGGCTTTGGATGGAGATAATCATCTAGTACATACAGATGTCAAACTGTAGTGCTGTGTATCTGAAATGTATATAATGTTATAAATCAATATTCCTTCAATAAGTATTAAAATATTTTTCTCAATTAAATGTTACATTGTCTAAAAATTTGTAGTATGCATATTCATGGATGATTCTTTGTGAGAATTAGACAGAGTTCAGCATTAATTCTATTCCTTTATTTCCTCCTTATATAAGAAAAGAGTAACAAACATTGGTCATGCAAATAGGTGATAATGAAAGGGGTTTAATATTTCCCTCAATCCTTTAAACTCTGAGTTATAGGTTAATGGTCACATAATAATTTAACACATTCAAAATTATTTCTAGTGAATGTACAGGGTAAGATCATTTTTCAGCTGTATTGAGAAAAAAAGGATTGCACATTCTGAGAGACCCTCCTATGTAAAAGTATTTGACACTCAACCGTCACATAAATGGTCCATAAATGGTCTCGTAGTTGTCTGAGAAGTTTATATGCCCTGGAAACAATGCACCAGAGCAAGCTGCTGGAAGGGCAGCTTTGTGTGGGGTGGTGAGAAGGAACTCTGCCTTCCCTAGAGGCACATTCTCAGGCAGATCAATTTTAGGGAAGGGTAGTTAGGGAAATTGGGCATCTGAAAACAGATTTCCTTAAAATGACTACATGCCCATATAGTTCTTGGAAAGTCTTCCATTTCCCCCAGGAATATGCAGTTCAAAAATTGTTCCGTAGGTTTCCCATTCAAAATGGGAAGGGATTAGTAAGAAACACAAGATCCAGACTCTTAAGATTGTCAGTATAGATGTTATTCCACCTTGACCTACTGTGCTATTTAAAGCAATAAAAATAATAGCTATAATCCATTTAGCATACATATGGTTTTTCTGATTCTGTCTGTATGTGTGTATCTTATATTGAGATATTAGCTTTCTGTTGAGTGTGAAATTAATTCAGAGCCTGCGTTCTCTGTTGAACTGGTTGGGTCTCTGTGTCAGTAAAATTTGCATTTTAACATTGATGTGATTTTATTTATAACCACAGGCCCATGAGGCCTGAGGACATTTGAGTTACACTCACAATAGTCCTACAAGAAATATATTATAATTTGCATTTTTTTTTAAGAGAAGGAAACAGAAACTCAGAGAACTCAAGTTACTTGCCCAAGACAACAGAACAAGTAAGCAATATAGTCTTAAGTTGTCATCTGAAGAAACTTAAAGGAAGATCCTCTGAGTGAATGAGTCACCTTCACTCGTCTATACACCTCCCGTTGCAGCTAGGCAAAGCAGGTCACAACCATGAAGGAGTTCTGAATTTCAGTTTTATATCCAGGAAGAAATGGAGTTGCAAAGCAACTGATCTCAATCACATGATGGCAGTCAAATCAAACCACAATAATGAAAGTGCTTATTGCTCATCTTGGATATTAGTAGAACATACTGGCCGAAAATGAGGAATCTAAAATCATTTTGCTTGGGTTGAACGCAGATCCACCACTAACAAAGCTCTGGGACCCTAGATAAAGTGCTTAATTTTTCTGTTCCTATTCTCTTATTTTGAAAAAAGGCATAATGATAACAGCTGCTTCATAAGATTATTATGGTAAGTAAATAAAATAGCACAGGTGAAGTACCTGGCTAGTACATAGACAACATTCAATAAATGCAAGTAAATAGTAGAAAAAATGGAAAGACTTAAAAAGGTCTTTTTTACAAATTGTGCTAAAATATGCATCTAAAATTTACCTTGCTAGCATTTTTAAGCGTCCAGCTCAGTGACATTAAGTACATTCCATTGTGCATCCATCACCACTGTCCATCTCCAAAATGTTTTCATCTTCCCAAACTGGAACTCTGTACCCATTAAGCATTGACTCTCCATTCTCCCTCTCCGGAGTCCTTGGCAACCACCATCTACTTTCCATCGCTATGAATTTGCCTGGTCTAGTGACAGCATATAAGTGGAATCATGCAGTATTTGTCCTTTTGTGGTTGGCACTTTTCACTCAGCACAATGTTTTCCAGATTTTGTTTATATTGTAGTATGGGTCAGAGTTATATTCCTTTTTAAGGCAGAATAAGAATCCATATATGTATATACCACATTTTAAAAAATCCATTCATTCATCTTGGACATTTGGTTTGTCTTCACTTTGGCCATTGCAAATAATGCCGCTATGAACTGAGTGTACAAATATCCATTACAAAAGCTATTTTGAATTTTTTGGGGGTATAAAGTCAGACTTAGATTTGCTGGACCATATGGTAATTCTAATTTTTAATTTTATGAGGAATAGTCATATTTTCCCCACCAGTTGCATCATACCAGTTGCGTCATTTTACATTACCAATGACAAAGCACAAGGGTTCAGTTTCTACACATCTTTGTCAATATTTGTTTATTTGTAATAATCAGTGATGTAGAGCATATTTTGTGTGCATATTGATCATTTGTATTTATTCTTTGACTCACTGGTTATTTAAATTGTTGTTCAATTTTCATAATTTTGTGAATTTTCCAGTTTTCTTTCTGCTATTGACTTGTTATTCTCAAAGAGTTCTAGTTAGCTTATTGTGCTGTTCAAGTCCTCTACTCTGCTTCCTCACTTATCTTCTGTCTTGGTTTCTCTGTCTATTATTGAGAGTGGAATATTGAAGTCTCTAATTATTATTTCTTCTGTCAGTTCTATCAGTTTTTGCTTCTTTTATTAAAATGGTCTATTATTAGGGGCATAACTACTTACAGTTAGTTTAACATTTTGCTGTGTTGAATGTTTTATTAATATACAACGTCCTTTCTTCTTTGTCTCTTATAACCTTTTTGGTTTAAATTATATTTTGATATTAGTATAACTATCCCTGCCCTATTTTGGTTCTTATTTGAATGAAATATAATTTTCCATGCTTTAACTTTCAACTTATTTGCATCTTTGGATCTAAAGTGAATCTCTGGTAGACAGCATACAGTTTGGTCATTTTTAAAAATCCATTCTGTCTTTGGTTGAAGAACTTAACCCATTTACACTTAAAAGTGATAACTGATAAAAATATTACTTGTCATTTCGCTATTTTTTCTACATGTCATAATTTTCCTCATTTCTCACATTGCAGTTTTCTTTTGTGTTTAATGATTTTGTTGGCAGTAAAATTTTTTAATTCCCTTATCTTTTTCTTTTTTGTTTATTCTATAGTTTCTTTGTGGCTACCACGGTGATTGCCTTTAACATCTTAAATTTGTAACACTCTAATTTGAATTTAGACTAACTTAACTTCGACAACATAAAAAATACTCTGCTCCTATACCATTCTGATCCCATCCATTTCAGTTACTGGTGGCACAAAATTACACATTTATGCATTTTCTGTCCAAAACAGAGACTAGTCAATATTCTATTTCAAATGTATAGTCTCTTAAATCATGTAACAAACAAAAAGTGGAGTTACAAACCAAAGTCATAATATCATTAGCTTTTCTAATCATCTGTGTAATTGCTTTACCTAAGATTTCTATTTTGTTAATATAAATTTAAGCCACTGTCTAGAGTTATTCAGTCTGAAGGACTCTTTTTATCATTTTTTTCAGAAAACATTTAGAGGTAACAAATTCAGCTTTTCTTTAACTGGAAATGTCCTAAGTTTACCCTCATTTTTGAAGGAAGTTTTGCTGGATATACAATTCTTGCTTGACAGGTTTTTTCCTTCAATACTTGGAATATATCAACTCACTTTCTTCAGTTGTCCAACGTTTCTCATGATAGACCTACTGATATTATTAGATATCTTTTGTATGTGATGAGTCACTTCTCTCTTGCTGATTTCAAGATTATCTGTCAAAAACAAAAACTCTGTCTTTTTCTTTTGAAAGTTGAGTTACAATGTACCTCCATGTTGGTCTCTTTGAATTTATCTTGCTGGGAGTTCACGGGGCTTCTTGAACATTTATTATATTCATGTATTTCATAAAATGTGGTAAGTTTGGGACATAATTTTTTCAAATAGTCTCTCTGCCCCTTCCTCACTCTCTTCTTCTGGTACTTCCATAATATGTACGTTGATCTGCTTGATGATGTCGCATAGTTCTCTTAGGCTCTAGTCCTTGATCTTCTTTTCTTTTCATTCCTCAGATTAAGTTCTTTCATTCTTGATTCTTTTTTGTTGTCATATCTGCTTTTGAATCATTCTAGTAAAAATTTCATTTCAATTATTGTAGTTTTCAGTCTCAGAATTTCTTTCCGGTTCTTTTTTTTTTTTTTTTTTTTTTTTTTTTTTTTTTTTTTTTTTTTTTTTTTTAATATTATCTATATGATGATATTTCCATTTTGTTCATACTTTTTTTCATCATTCTGTCCATGTCTTCTCTTAGGTCATTAAGCATTTTAAAAACAGTTGTTTTTCTAGTAAATTCACACTGATCTTTCTTGGGTACATTTTCTGTTCATGTATTTTTTTTTCCCCTTTAAATGGCCATACTTTTCTGTTTCTTGGTATGCCTTGTGATTTGAGGTTGAAAAATGGACATTTTATAATGTAGCAAAACTGGAGACCCAATTCTTCCTCTTGTCTAGAGTCTGATGTTAGCTGTTGCTGCAGTAGAGTGTCTCCATGTGAGGGTACAGCCTGAGAAGTAAATTTAAGGTCTTCATCAGTCTTTTCTGAACTTATGCTTTTCCCTGGGCATACACAATGGCTTTCTAAATTCTTCCACATAGTGTTTCTTTGAAGGTCCTGGTCCTTAAATGTTTGATTCTCAAAAGGGGAAAAGAAGAAACATGAAAGAACAAAAGGACTCCAGTTCTTCAAATTCCCCTTGAAGTCATTTCTGCAGAGGAGGGAGGGGCTTATAACAGTAGCCACCCACCTCTGTGTCTGAACCGCCGTAGTGAGAAGCAGAATCAGTGATAAGAGCACAGATTCCATTATTTGGAGAGCAGGGAACTTGGTGCTCAACATGGCTCCCATAGCTGTGTTTAAGCTGATGGAATGTGTGCATAGCTGGTGGTCATGGAGCTGAATGTTGGCAGAGGAGTGGCTACTACTGTATTAAGGGCTGAAACTGACTCAAATAATTTTTTTAGAGAAAGGTATAGGGAGGAATGAAAATCAGCAGAGGCAGGCAGAAAGACAGAGAGGGAATACACACTTGATTTATTTTATTTTGTTGTTCATCTTGGTTGTTTCCTCTGGCCCTGGGATGCAAACCCAGGTCCTTGGGATGTATGTGGACTGCTCTGACTAACGGCAGCAGTTCTAATCGCTACTCCACTATTTTGGGTGTGCCAAATTGGCCAAAATTAGCTGCAAATTACTGGTTAAGTATTACTCTGGAAGTTACAAAGTTTCAGTAGCCTCTTATTATGGACCAAATTATGTTCTCCTCAAAATTTATTTGTTGAAGACCTAACCATACATGAATAGAGTGCATGGGACAACACAACAGGAAGACAGTCATCTGCAAGCCATAAGTAGAAGTGTCAGCAGAAACCAAACTTGATGGCACTTGGCTCTTGGACTTCCAGCTTCTATTCTGTGAGAAAGCAAGTTTCTGTTGTTTATGTTACCCAGTCTGTTATTTTGTTATGGCAGCTCAAGCTGACTAATACATCTCCTGAGTTCTAAAATAGTTACACCAGACAGATTCTGTCAATGCAATTATTGTCTAGGTGAGGAGATGGAGTCTTGGTACTTCTTTTTCTGCCATCCTTCCTATAACTCCCTATTGAGAGAAGATTTTTGAACAGAAAGATGCTATTTGTCTTCAGTAAGAAACAATGTGCTTTCTGGTACACTCCATTGTGAGTTTTATGATTCTATGCAGTTTGCCTTTCATTGCTTTTGAGATTTTTTTACATTTCTGTAAACCATAGATAACTGCTCCAAAGCAAATTATTTTGTTGCTAGATATATACATATCTTTTGTCTAGTGAAAGGACAATTGATTTTCCTCATCACCACTACCTCCCTCTGTGTTTCAGGGTTACTGTATATTATATCTCAAGATTTACCCTCTATAAAAATTATGTTTCCTCATTGTAAATCAGACTTAAAAGTCACTGATTTCTTTAAAATTCAATTTAATCACTTAAAAACCTCTTGTCTAAAAATTTTTAGAGTGGTTTTATCTTCTTTGCTTTGCATTTAAAAGAAACAAACAACATATATTTAGATGTATTATACTTATTATGAACTCTCATCAGATGTTCTGTTTTTAAAAATGATCAGTAACAATTTAGCCATTGTCATTAAGTCTTTAGTTTTAGTTATACTTTGAGCTTTGCCTGAGGCTTTGTGATAAACCACAGACCAAAGACTGTGTCTTCAACAAAGATCATCTCAGTGACTCATGGAAAAGAACTGTACCAGGTAATTGATACTATTGCCACTTCAAAGAATAGAATCTTGGGTACAGGCTTTTGAGCTGACATCACTTAGACAACATTAGACTATGCCAATAGCCTGTCAGGATTTCCAGAACTTTTTAATTGAGACACATGACTTCACGAGACTAAAAGCCCACAACCCACCAGAATAGGAATTTCATAGGACTGAATGAATTAGTGGGGGAAATTTTATTGTGGTTATCTGTTTGGTATATTGTGAATTTACTTTTAATGTTCTAGTTTTTGGATATACAAAGATACTTTTTTCTATTTCTTTTTAAGCTATCCACAGTCCACAATAGTTTGGTAATTTCTATTTGTATAAGGTGAAATAAAACATTTGTAAATGATATTAGACTTTTATTGATCTCACAGAATTCAGGAACTTACTAAGTCTCTTTATTATTCTCTCAGAAATATAGTTATTTGCGTGGACTCAGTAAGAAGCTGTCTTTGTTGGCACCAGGATATATTTATATTGATGATGGTACAATCGAGGCTTAACTGGAATGTCATATTTGAGAATGATGTTCACTAAATCATGTACGACTAGTCAATTTTAAGCAATACAATCACACTTTTGAACACAGTATCTACATAATCCTTCAAGAAACGAAAAGAAACTGACCTGGTAGCTGAGTGCACGCGTCCAATCTTTTGGGTGATGTAGAGTGTCACTTTCTAGCAAGTTGGGGGCCTGTGGATATTTGGGAGTCCTCCAGAAAAGAATTTGCTGAAATTCATAGGATTGCAGGGGAAGTCTGGTGACACTTTTGGGCTTGGTTTCCTAGCCTCAGGATAGCATATAATAGATGCTATTAAAATTCACTCTGATCCTATATGAAAACTCCAGATAGAAAGCAGTTGTGTGGTTGGCTCTAGATATTTCAAAGCACTCCCAAGGAGGCCCGTGGGAGGTGGCTAGCCCTTCTACTGCATCCTTGGGAATAACAAAGTCATACTTGATGAAAGCCTTATTGTGTGGTCAAGAATAATCTTTCTCTGATATTATTATGATTGCCAAGGAGACACAGGGCCAGGAAAAAATGGTGAAAGAATTTGAAATTCACCAAAAAGATTTCCTGGGTGTCCCGAGTAGAAAACTAGTGTTTTGCGTACACTTTTTGAGTTATGTGATTCTATGGGGTTGGCATCTTTCATTGTCTCTGAGCTTGTACAGCTTTGAAATTTGTAGGTAAATGATAACACGGCAAATAATCCTTATCTATAAATATATAAATAAATTCTGCTAGTGGAAGACAACTGATTTCCACTCTCATGGGTAAAAGCAGTTTTGCATCTATTTGATTTATAAATTCATGCAACACTAATTTATATATTTTTCAATATAAATTAATATTATAAATTAATTTATGCTATTCTGCTCTTGCAACTGGTGTAACAGCTTTCTTATTTCCTAATTAGTTAAATAAGATCTCTGACTTATGTTTATTTTATATTTGTATGAGAGCAGTGCTTTTACCTTTGGTACACTGCTACTTTTATTTTATTCAATATTCTATAAACATTTGTGAGGTGATAAATTCTGAGAGTGCCTAAATTGGTCCAAGATCCTCTTCCTAAGGACCCACAATGTATAAAGGGAGAGAAAAATTGCTCAGCACTTGTATGGTGTTTAAGGTTTGTGACAGAGAAACCGTACAAGGATTTAGGAACACTGAGTAGGGCTGAGCACGTGTTCTACTCACGGTGTGAAGATGTGTGTCTGAGTGGGGAGGGGTGAGAAATATGGTTGCTGGGACACAAACATGGGAGCACAGGGTGTTAATGGCCTCTTCTGGCAATATAGAATACCCATACCCTTTCTCCTAAGAGGCTTTGGTTATTTGGAATTTTTAAGAACAATGTCTTTGAGACTCCTCACTGCCCCATGGCCAGGGACGTGGACGACTGTGATGATTAATTTTATGTAACTTGACTGGGCCACAGGGTGTCCAGACTTGGGCCAAACCTTACACTGGGTGTGTCTGTGAAGGTGCTTCTGGATGAGATGACCGTTTGAGTCAGTGAACTGGGTAAAGCAGATGGCCCTTCTCACTGTGGATGGGATTCATCCAATCAGTTGAAGGCCCGAATGGAACCAAAAGGCTGACTTTCCTGCCAATAGGAGGGGACTCTTCCTGCCTGACTGCTTTGAGCTAGGTCATGGATTTTTCCTATCTTTAAACTCAAACTAAAACATCAGCTCTCCTGGGTCTTCAGCTTGCTGACTACAGAGCTTGGGACTGTTGGACCCTGCAATTATGTGGGCTTCCTCTTTAAAATAAACCTCTTTCTGTGTATGGACATCCTATTGGTTTGGTGTCTCTGGAGAACCTTGGCAAACAGAAACTTCAGGGCTCTGACTGGCTCCCTCTCTTCGCTCTTTCCAGTGCCATTTGACACCTTTTTACTGATACACATTTACATTCCAATTTACTGTAGAATAAATGTCAAATTCCCAAGTTCTTTTTTCACTAGAACAAGCTGATAAGCCTAGGTTTCAGTATCTGCACTATATAAACAGTGCAACAAGGATGGGACGAAAGTACAAGCCACTTTAAAATGGATAGCTCCAGTGTGCTCTGGTGAAGTAGCCATAGATCAGTCACCTCCCAAGGATCACAATCCACATAGACCCCAAGGACTGGGGTTCACTGCTCTGGGGGGCAGGAGGCAGAGAATTACCAACGTGAACAATTAAATAAAAGTAAAATTTTTAAATGCTTCTTCATCCTCTCTTTTCTGCCTGTCTGCCTACTTGCCTTCATTCCTGCCTGCACCTTCCCTTAAATAAAAAAATAAAAAATAAAAATAAAAAATGATTAGCTCAAATTACTGGATTTCAGATATAACGTTAGATCTCAGTTGAGTCATATTTTAGCTTGCTTACTCACTATCTTGTCATTCTAGGTTTTTCTAGGGAGTCCTGCCCAAACTAGCTCTGTTGGATTCAGATTGTCATGCCTGCTAGGTCAGGAGAGTCTCAGCCCCTCCCAGGACTTACTTATGGATGTCTGAGTGTGGTTCAGGCTGCCTCTCTGTGCCAGGTTGCTCTGGGGTCCTTTTCCTATCCAGGGTGCCCACCTGCTGTGGCTTCTCACTTAGGGTGAGTTCGACTTCTTTCCTTATCTCATTGAGACCTGGCGGTCCTCAGGAAGAATGGTTCCACAAAGGTGTCCACAAGGATGTGGAGCCTAAAACTATACTGGTTACATGGCAAAGGGGGTTAAGGTTGAAGAGGGAATTGAGATTGCTAATCACCTGATTTTCAGATGGGGAGATTATCCTGGTGGGCCCAAGTCATTACTGGGAATGTGAAAGCTGGAGACAGAAGAGTGAGTCAAGGAAGATGCTGTGAGAATGTCAGGGTGATATGATGTGGAAAGGACAGGGACTGAAGTGACTGGATTTGAAGATGGAAGAGGGGTCACAAATCCAGGAATGTGGGCAGCCTACAGAAGATGGAAAGGCAAGGAGAGGTGTTCTCCCTTGGGACCTCAGACATGCTGCCCTGCTGACACCTTGATTTCAGTCTATTTTTCAACTTCTGACCTCCAGAACTGTAAGAGACTTAATTTGTGTTAAGTCACTAAATTTGTGGTGATTTGTTGTAACAGTGACGTAAAATTACTCCATAAACCCCCTTCTGAAGTGGTTTTCCTTAGAGGATGCTGGACTTCTGTGGCCAAGGCCCAGTCCTTGATCATGATTTTCACCAGCAATCAGTTACAGACTGTACTCAGTTCTGGCTGGGGCAGCCCACCAGGCTCCTGTCTTCTTGTCTGAGGGCTCGATTCTCAAGCTTACTGGTCAGGAAGTTCAGCCTCAAGGGTTGGCACCAGAGCCCTGTGTGCAGAAGCCCTCACACTTGGGAATGTAATGCTCCACAGTAGCTGTTAGAAATGTGTAATAACTTTGAATCTGTGCTTTACAAGTGAATTCTAGTGGGAGTGTGGAGTCTGTGCTGGGGCTTGGAGCCTGGGCTCCTATGGGGTTCTACCTCTATCACCTTCCCATCCTTGGGAGGCGCCCTCCGTCACTGCTTATCCAACTCTGGAAACAGGAACTTGGTTGTAGGTTTGCTGAGGGGCACGGTCACGACTGTAGACCCACAGAGTCTTGGGGTGGGCATGGAGCTGCAGTCGCTGCCTTGACCTGGCAGAGCCTTGATTTGTTTGGTGGAAGGTGGTATGATCATCTCCCTCGGCCCTGATCCAGGTACCTGGCACATTCTGCGTCAGTCTCCTGTGGTTGTGGGTGGTGGGCCAACAGGAAATGGAGACTCCCTGTTCCCAGCCAACACCCAGGATAGTGGTTGGCAGAAAGGATGCTGGCACTTGGAGTCACAGTAGGCAGAGCTGCAGGCCAGGTTTGGCATCGGTGGGGGTCTGCCCTCACCTATGACAGATTGAGAGAGAGGCTGTGGGAAAAGGAGAGGAGCTTTATATTTTAGAACATTTTGTTTTATTTAAAACATTATTTTAGAACATTTTTCTCCTTCTCAAGCAAGGAGGCCTGAAGTGCCATTTTGCTCTGGGGCAATTCATGAAACCAATTCCAATGACCCACCATTCTTGACGCTGTGCCCCAGAACAATGACAGCTTCTAGTTAGTTTCATCAGCCACTGCCCCACGTTTACAGTTTGTTAGACAGTGATGGCCCATTACACAGGTCTATGAGGGGAGAATGCCTGATGCACAGGAGCATCAGCAGAGTCTCAGAGCAGGTGTCCTGGCTGGGAGAAAAGATTGACACAGGGGAAAACCAGCTAGGGATAAGTGTCAGCTAGTGAATCTGCATGGTTTTGGGTCTCACAGGTAAAAGGGACTTTTGAAAATAGTGATCTTTAAAAGCAAAGTAAATCTTCATTGTTTTTGGAAGCAGCTGAATCCAATTCTAATCTGTAATTTAAGTTTTATTATTTTTTTTCTTTTTTTTTTTAAAGGAAAAGTGCAGACAGGAATGAAGATGAGCAGGCAGTCACGCAGGAAGAGAGAGGAGGGCAAAGCGCTTTATTTATTTTGTTTAGTTATTCGTCTTGGTTGCTTCCCTAGCCCCAGGATGTGAACCTGAGTCCTTGGGACGTATGTGGACTGCACCCAACGGCTACTCCACCAGGGCAGGCCTGTCTGTTTTGAAGCTGACATAGGTAGGAGCAGTGTCTGCTAGAGTAACAAAGTTGAAACCTGCTGATGGTTAGGCAGGGTCTTCCAAATCCTAGGGTCTTCTTGGATCCCATTGGGGTCAACCGTCAGCGACACAAGGACTTGTGACGAACTCAGCAATCACTGGGCAGTGTGAATGTGTCACATTGAGAACCGAGTCCTTTTCCTTCCTTCTTTAATACATCATAGGAGTCACTGAGTGGTGGGGAGGGGATGAGGCCACCCAGCTTCTCCACACTGGGCCCACCATTTAAGTGTGTGGGTGGGAGAGAGGGCTGCACCCAGAACCTGGCTGTGGGCGGCTCTGCAAGACCCTCCCTGTCTTCCATGGGTGCACAAACAGCGACTGTAAAGTTCTTTCACGCATGATATCTCCGTTACCCCTTGAAGAAGGGATGATAGCTGCACTTTTCTTGTAAAGAACCTGAAAGATAAGCAATGTGTGCAGAGAGTAATTTTTGAAGTTTTGAAGTCAAAAAGAGAAGGTGCGTCCTGGCTGCTGGCCCTGACTAAACGTCTAATCTGACTAGTTCTGCACAGGGCGTCCTGCCCTTTCTGGGCACAAGATGTACCAGGCGCTGTGTGATCACTGCAGGCCTGGAGCATGGTGCTGTCATCTCCAGCTAACCGGGTCTTTGGGAAGTCTCTACAGGACTCTGATACGGCTCCGTAGAAAGTAGACAGAGTGACAATGAAAGCCCAGTGAAGCATTTTGGACTCAGCTCTACTCCTGTGGCTGCCTGCCTGGCAGGGCAGTCAGCATGCCTGCATTCTTGCCATGACTCCGCATCAATAAATCAAGCATCAGATACCAGCTGAGTAAGTGGAGCAGGGTGATCTGAGCTGGTTGCCCTGGGTCCCAGTGTCAGGGCACTTGGGTTCACCCCTGCTCTCCGGCTCTCTGTCGGTGCCTGCTGGAGCTTGGGGTGTCTCCCAGGTGTTCTCACCCAGCCATGACATCCTGGAGTGACCCATCTTGTGAGGCCATTGGTCCCAGCATGTCTGCCATTGCTGGCATCTGCACAGATGCCAGGGTTAGGAAGTGTGGGTATTAGTTTTTAAGAGGGAGGACTCCACAGAAGGAAGGAGCTAAAGGAAAGTTGCTCTTGCCTGGACTGGCCTGAGAGCTGACCCTGCTTTAGAACTGGAGTTGTCTCAGCAGAACTACAAAGTGGCAGGGAAGGCTCGTAGGGTGTTTCCCTCCAGTGCACCCTTTCCAGTGTCACTTTTTTTTTTCCAAAGGGAACCACCTCTTTGACACTGATTCTGCCATTTCTATTCCAAATTCTGTACTCAAAGGCCTCCAAAGACTGGACCAGAGGAAGGGTGTACTTATGAGAACAGACATAATATCAAAGTCAGGTTAAATCTTAGAGCTGCACTGTCCAGTTCATTAAATATTAATCAAGTTATTAAAACGTATAATCCAGGGAAAACAGTTTTACATGCAAGGGAAGTAAGGTGTATCATCTGTAAGAAAGAAAACATTAGAGATTCAGATATGATTTTATAAGGTAGAAATACTTTCACTCTGTTATACTAGCCACCTTTCAAAGTCCTATGTGGCCAAAAGGTGACCGTACTGGACAGTGCAAATCTATGACATTATTCTCATCACAGCAAGTTCTCTGTGGATGGTGCTGACTCCAGACCAAGGGAAATGCTACCTTCTGGGTGGGGAAACTGAAGTACAGTGGACCGAGGCTGGGCCTCCAGGCTCAGTGCTCTGATTAGTGTATCAGGTGAAGTCTTCAGCAGGTAAGGATGGAATCCATGCATTTCAGTGGCAAGAAGATGGCTGAAGTGAACGATTTTCTTTTGGTTTTGCCGGGGGAAAGATCTCTAAATTCTTGAGCACAGTTGCATGGTTTTCTTGAAAGCTGATGGAAGGGAGGGAAACCCTGTAGGGGCAGTGTCCCTGAGTAGAGCAGGCTGGAATGTCCCCACCTAAGGCCACTTTGGGGGCAGGCTCTTGGGAAGCCGCTAGAGGAGGTTCTCAGGGGACTTTATCTGAGGGGGGCATGGAGAGGAGTTGCCAAGCCAGGCCGAGGAGAACCTGGCTCCTTAGCCCTCATATCTCTTACCCCTGAGTTATTTTTGGAGACATTGTCTAATGGAGCCTCCTCCTTCTGACATCCCACCAGGTTGCAGGGCAGAGCCAAGGTGCTCACCTTCACTGCAGGGGAAGCTGCAGGATGCATGGGTCTGAAGGACTTGACCGGAGGCTGCTTTTTCTACCCCAATAATCACTGGCAATTGCCAATGGGCTATTTGTAAAAATGACAATATGCGAACTAACTTCTCCCACATTTCCTCAGTAAAAGCTCTCCGTGATTTTTGCAGAAAAGAAGGGGATGGGGAGGCGTCGGGAGAAGTGGGGGATTTCCCTCACCTCAAGTTTTTAAAGTGGAAGGAACGAGGGCCGCAAAGTCCAAGGGTCTTGCGCGCAGCAAGCTGAGGCTTCTCTGGTCACCGCCTCCTGACCTTTCCTCTCCTGAAGCCGCTGGAGGCAGAAGCTGGGACTGCTCACTGCTGACGCCCGTGCAGACCACCCTTCAGTGCTGGGGTCCTCCAAAGACAGGGGCAAGGGGACCCCTACCCCTTTCTAGCAAAAGCCACCTTTTCCGCTTGTTCACCTGCGCAAAATCTAACCATTCTGATTTTGGTAAAGTACATCACCAGGGAAAAGAAGAAAGAGAAGGGAGGGAGAGCACGAACAGGAAAGTGGGGCAAGACCTCGTTCCCCTCCTCCCTGCCAAAAAAATCCTGGGAAACATCTGGAAATCCAGGCTTCCCCTCACAGAGCACTCGAGGTGTTTATATTCTTCCAGCGCTGGAATCATGACAGATTATTTTGCCTACAGGGTCTCAACAGCATTTTGTAGGTGGTCTTGTAAAGAAAAGCAAATATTTAAGGTTTTTCTCCTTCCTCTCCCTGATTGTTTATGTGGGGAGAGATGTACCAGTTGCTCCTGATAAGGACGGGCACAGCAGCAGAGCACGGTCGTCGGTGCTGCGGTGGCGCTGTGCACAGCTCTGGCCTGCTGGGCCTGAGCCGGGCCTCCCGGCTCCCGGCGAGGGGGCCCTGTCAGTGGGAAAAGCATACTCAAGAATGTTGAAGCAGATTGCTTCTAGGTCAGAGCATTTGGGGGAAGCATCTAGGAAATTTTGTTTGCTTCAGATGTCGTTTCATGCATCTGCTTAGTGAACCATTTAACCGGCGCATGAATATGTACACTTGAATGTAAGTGGCCTGGGGTATTTGCAGTCTCCACATCTTCATAAGGAAAAGCCAACCGATTATGTGGTCCACGTTTTCAGTTTATACATATGACATCACCCTAGAAAAGTATTTATGGAGTCCTTATGAGGAGTTCTGTTAGTTACTGTGCAAAATACTCTCAAGGAATTTATAATCCAGGAGAAACAGTTTTACATGCAAGGGAATTAAAGATGTATCTTTTGTAAGAGAACATTAGAGATTCAGATATGATTTTATAGGGTACAAATGCTCTCACGACATGCTAGCATATGAGCCTCACCAAATCCTATGAAGTGTGCTGCTCAAGGTCACACAGCTGTTCAGAGTAGAAGCGAGTGGACCGTCGAGTCATGGGTTTCTGTCCTGTCTCTCCTGCCCAGGACACCCGTCTTCGGTACAGGATTAGGTGCAGGGGTGCATAGACGGGAAACCTGGGAACCATGCTGTGAGTTATGTGAGGGGCTCATGGTGATCTCTGTGGTGTGGAGAAGGGTCCGCATGGGGCGGGGAGAGGGAAGGGGAGCATGACTGACGGATTGGGTGCAGCCTGTGATGTGCAGGTTCAGCTCCAGGCCTAGGCTCGCCAGAGCCAGGGCAGATTCCGCTCGGGCTTGCGATTTCTGCAGGGAGCGCTCTGCTGGGTGGCCCCTGGTTGGGGTTCTGCCAGGTGGGTGTAGTTGAGGAAAAGATGCCGGGAGGGGCAGGTACAGGGTGCCAGTGATGATGTGAACTGCAGCGAGAACTACTGAGTGCTTTATGCCCGGACACCGACATCACCTCGTCTCATGTGTTCACCAGTGAAGCCTTTGTTACCCTAGTTCCACCGCTGGGGGAACAGAGGGTCAGAGCGTTCAGAACCCTGTGCGAGATCACACTGCTTGACAAGTCAGAGCCGACTCCAGCTCCGTCTTTGTCCTCTGGAGCCCAAGTCCCTGTCTACTCACAGGTCATCCCAAGGCACAGACACTTGGGGAAGGGCAAGAAGACAGAAGTGAGTTCATGAGTGAGGGTCAAAAGAAGGAATGGAAGCCTGAAGATATCTGAGGTTGAAATTCAGGCATAGTGAGAGGCCAACGCTGGGAAGTATTTTTAAAAGTTGGCAAAAATGGCAAAAATGCACTCTTGTAAGAAGCACACAGGAAAAGGGATTTGGACTTCCGCAGTCATATGTGTTAGCTTCCAGCAGGGATCCTCAGTTTCCTTATCTGCAAAATGGGATAACTCTAAAAGTTTTTGTATATGTGTGTAGTATCATAAAGATATAATCAGTTAATGGATAACAGACTCTGTAATGGCAAAACTGTAAACAGATACAAAGTAGCTTTATTATTTTGACACTTGAAATTTAATTTCAATATTTGATATAATCTTGAAGGTTTCATGTTTAAAAAGAGCTTATAGAAGTGCCTTGTCCACAATTGGATGGCTACTGACCAAACACAAAACAAAACAGAATCTATGAGATAACAAGTGCTGGCAGGATGGGGAGAAATTGGAACCTTGTTCCTTTGCTGAGAATGTGGATGCAGCTACTGTAGAAAGTAATGTGACAATTCCTCAGAAAATTAAACATAGAATTACCACATGATCTAGCAATTCCACTTCTGGGTATATACTCAAAGGCATTGAAAGTGGGGTCTGGCTCTCATAATACACCCATGTCCATAGCAATATTAATCACAAGAGCCAAAAGATGGAAGCAACCCAATGACTATCAATGGATAAATGGAAAAGCAAAATGTGGTCAGTGTATGTGTGATGGAATATTATTCAGCTCTGAAAAGACAGGAAATTCTGGCACATACCATAATACGAATGAACCTTGAAGCTACTGTGCTAAGTGAAATTAACCTATCACAACCCCAAATACTGCGTCACTGCGCTTATGTGAGGTATGTGTATGGTGGCTGCTAGGGACTGGAAGGGGGACGATGAGGAGTAGGAGCTTCACGGGAGCTTCCGCTTCGTGTGGTGGCCGTTACGCAGCATGGTGAATGCAGTTACTGTCACTGCTAATGCATTTCAGAACACCGAAGACAGTGAATTTTTCGTGAGGTGTATTTTACCGTATTAAAACAAAACGCAGCAAAACAAAAGGCTGATGGGCAGCAGCCTGGAGGCTCACAGAGCAGAGACCACACTGAGCACCGTCCCTGTCCCTACTTCTTCTTGGTCCTGGGCCTGGTTACAGCCTCACAGCAGGGGCAGTCATGCTGCTCAGGGACCCTGCTGCCTCTCTGTGGAATCGAAATCATCTCCTCCTGTGATGGGGCTGCCCATCGGAGCCCCTCAACCTGACTGTCAGTCCTGGACAGGATGCCCATTTAAGTGCAGACTCTGTTCAACCCTGTTTTACGCAGTTTTTGAAATGCAAGTGTGGCTAAAGAAAACGGCTAAGGGTTTGTTGCTTCACCTTTACCCTGGAGATGGCTGCTGTGTGAGGTTTTCAGAGATTTACTGGAACTTTGCAGAAATAGCCATCTTTTTTGTGTGCAAGAAATAAGGGACACTTTATGTCTCGAAAGTAACAAAGTGAGTTTCAGGAGAAAAATCTGCCGTATGTGCCTCTATTTTAAACTCAGACTGGGGTCATCTGTGGCATTTCAGAGGACAGGTGTGTGTGCAGGCTCTCTAGGAAGTCTTTCCCACCAGAAAAAGACTGGGAAACCATGTAGACTCCCCACAATCCCTGAAGGCCCTGCCTGCAGGGAAGGGAGCAGCCATCAGGGCCCAAGGAGAGGGTGCTGGAGTTATCCAGGAGACAGGTGGCTTCTCCCACACTGGGCAGCTGAGTTTTGCTTTTTTTTTTTTAATTTAGCAAAAGCAAAGAATAAAAAAACAACAAAACAAAACAGAAAAACAAGTGAAAAACCCTCTCCCATACCCGACTCTCTGCCTGTCTTCTCTCTGGTAACTTCAGTTCTGCACTCAAGGTCCACAGATCTAGTCTCATTTTATCCTGTGAATTCATTTGCATTATTTCTCCATAGACTAGATACGGGTGAAATCACCGATATTAGTTTTTCTCCTGTGACTGATTTCACTCAACAAAATACACTTGAGTTCCTCTCATGTTGTCATGAATGTCAGGATTTCACCTTTTCATGTCCTAGTAATATTCCATCATGTCTGTATTCTAGATCTTCCTTATCCCTTCATTCACTGATGGGCCCTTAAGTTGATTCCATGTCCTGGCTGTTGCCAGCAGCACTGCAATAAACACAGAGATGCCTGTATCTTTGGGGGTGAACATTTTTACATTCCTTGGATAGCTACCTAGAACTGCGATGGCTAGGACTTTCTAAAACCCATTTCTATAATGGTTATGCCAATTTAGAGTCTGCATTTCTAATGAGCGTCCAGGCACTGCTATGCTGTGGGTCTAGGATCCCACTTTGGGACCACTGCCTGAGGCCATGTGAAGACAGGCAGGTAGGGACACAGCGAGGTGTCTTCTGGCTCCCCTGAAATCTGCAGTCTCCTGAGCACTTCCAGTTACCCTCACTGTGGGATATTTAAGCCCCCTTGGTGGGTGGAGTGGGGGAAAGACATCTTTTCAGAATTGTCACTGCTCTGGCCCAGGGACCATGTTCTCAGCCTCCCCTTGGTGGCCTGGGACACAGTGACATTTCAGTGGCTATTCAACATGCCAATTGGTCTAACACATTGGAATGCCACCAATCCCTTGACCAGAAGCCCCATGCTGCTGTCCTGGCCGTTGTAAGGGGTGTCCCCGTCCTGGTCCACGGACCCCTAATGTGCAGCCCCTGGTCTCTTTGGAGGTTTTAGAACCCTGCTGACATTCAAAAACACCCATAGGATCATTAACTGTGGTTGCAGCAGAGCCCGTCTCTTCACTGGACTCTAACCTTGTGTCCCTGTAAGAGGGATATTATGGTGATAATTTTGCAATATATACTAATGTTGCATCATTTTATTGTATACCTGAAACTACTATAATTTGTATTATGCTTCAATATTTTTAAGTACTCTAATTTTAAGAATAAAATAATAATGCCATTATCAGTTAGAAAACACTAATATGTTGGTCAGTTGGCATCTTGAGCACCACTTCATTTAACAAAAGATACTGTCTTTAGCCATCTAATAACCATCAGACATAGCATATCAGGTAAGTCTTGAAGCTTGAGTGTTTTAGAAACAAATGGCAAAAAAAAAAACCCAGAAAAACAAAATAAAACAAAACAAAACCGAACCCTATACTTTAGAAGATATTTCTAGGAGAAACTCTGACGCTTCTTGGGGACTGGGTTAAAGAGACAACATTTCCTCCAGAGCCAGCCCCTTAGAGATCTATTCATGTTCAACATTTCATATTTCAGTGAGGTGGAGCCAGCAGCTGACAGCAGGTGCTTGCGGGGCCCCTTCATGTTCGTGTCCTGTTTATCCCTGGTGTTCTTATGAAGACGAGTATGCACGTTAAGTTACTTCTCTTTTCCCCTTAATCAGCCATTGGTTTCTTTTCCCACTGAGTGTGAGATTTTTCCCTGCTTTCCCCGCCTGTTGCTTCTGCCAGCTCCCTCCACATTCCACTGCTGGAATGGTCTCAGGTTCCCATTTGCAACTTTTTTGCTTGGTGATTGGTTTTACTATTTTTGTTTCCTTTTGCTTGCAACTGCCCATTTTTTAAAGAATAGCATGGATGTCAGTAACACTGGGGAAACGAGGGAGGGACACAGCTGTTCCTGGCTCTCTGGCTTGCTCAGCCCCCTGCTCTGCAGAACAATATAGACTCAAATTTCATTTGACTCAGCAACAGCACATTCACTTTGACCACCCACTTGCTACCCTGCCTGACCACCTACCTCCTGGTAAACCCACTTTACCCCGACGGCATCCTGTCGGGCAGGTGGCTTGCTCTAAGCAACATTCATCGTCCCCAGGACTTCTTTCTCTGACCTCTCCAGAGAGCCATTTCCCTCAATTTCCTCTTTCTTTTTCCATCCTGCAGGTATCTTCAGAGGACCTACTATGGCCCAGCTGTTATGCTTGGCACTGGAAAGATAAAAGTCAGACCCACGTCTGGTCTTTGCTCCCGCGGAATCTATCATCTAGTGAGGGAAACACATCAACACGAAGTAAACAACCAAATGAGTAAAAGAATCGCGAACTGTCAAGAAGGAAATAAATGAGGGAGTGAGCTGTGACCTTCTAAGCAAGATCTAAAGCAGCCCAGGGCTAGTCACTGAAGGGAGGGCAAGTCGAAGCCAGGCAGGGTATGCCATCTGGCTGGTTCTGGCCTCTGCCTTTTGTCCATGGACCCTCCTGGCTGTCCTTTCTTCTCCCATTCAGATTTGTCCAGACTTGTCTCAACCCTAAATCTCTAGACCCTCAAAGTGAACTTAGGGGTCAGCCATAAGTTGACCTGGATGGTCCCAGGAGGCTCTTATAGATATTAAAACTTACTAAAATTTACTTACTTAAGATATTTTTATTGCTAAAATATCCCTAAGATATATATTTATGCAGAAAAAATCATAAGCAGAATGACTATAATCTCATCACTTTTCACAATCATTTTTATACCTCTGCTCATCTTCTTCTAGAACCGCTCCTATGAAATAAAATAAACAACACATAGGTATCGGGTTTTGATCACTTGCTTTATTCACTTGCTAACATAGCTTGATCACCTGTAACTACCTGCCACGTCATTTTCCATGATTTTATAGCTCTTGTACCCCAGCTTTATCTGATCTGTTATCCATGGACAACCAGGATATTTGATACTCAAAACAATGTTTTGATTAATACAATAGTCCCTCCTTATCTAAGGGGATGCATTCTAAGAATCCTGTCCCCAGTGGATGCCTGAAACCACATAGCGTTGAACCTTATATATACTTTGCTTTTCCTGTCCCTACATACCTAGCATAAGGTTCAATTTATAAATTAGGCACAGTAAGAGATTAACAATAAATCATCATATAATAGAACCATTATAACAAATATGCTAATAAAAGTTAAGCGAATATGGTCTCCACTTTTCAAAATACCTGTGTGTGATATTTTTGGACTGAGGTGGATCTCAGGTGACTGAAACCGAGAACAGCAAAACCATGGATAAGCAAGGGATGAATGTATCTGGTAGCTGAAGCTTTCTGTGCATTCCTAATATTATGCACGTGCACTGCTTGTAATATGCTGCTTGGCTGAGTCTATGAAAATCTGTGAGTCCGCACCCTCCCCCTCCCTGGCCCCCTGCTCTAGTGAAGGCAGGATATATGCAGGGACATGGCTTCCTCTACACGGGAGAGATATTTGTCCACTCATTCTTGCCAACACATTGCCAGCAATGAGATTTCTCCTAGACCAAGGCTTCTGGACTAAGAGAGAAGGAAACATCATTTCAGGCACTGAGCATTAATTGCCTTAGGCCCTCTTTCAGATGGAAAGAAAAAAAAACAAAACAAAAAAACCACCCCAATGTGATAGAAACCTGGATGGAGAAAAGTGACCAGATGGAACTCCAGAGTCTCCATATCTGTGCATTTGTCCTCAAAATCTCAGTGCTTCTTACACTTACTGAGGCTTTTTAGTGGTGAGGGGAAAGAGGAGTTTCAGCATTGTCTTAACTTTTTCTTTTTGGTTGCTATGTTTATAAGAGATGAAAACACTGTACTTTGCAAATTTTATTTTGTGTTAGGACAAGCTGGGACTAATATTTCTGTTTCCCTGGTAGTTTGATCATGATGATCAATAAGAGTGTAGGAGGGGAGAGGGTGGGTGTGCTGCTGAGCTAGCAGCCTTTACTAGCTAAAGACAAGAAGGCTTTTTTCTTCCCCCAGCTTGGCTGAGCTCTCGTTGACACAGAACCTTGTGCTACTTTAAGGCGAACAGGGTGATTCGATAGACATGTATTATAAAATGATAACCACAATTGGGTTAGTTATCATCGCCACCACTTCGCGTAATTACCATTTTGTGTGTGTGTTGTGAGAACTTCTAAGATCTACTCTCTTGGCAACTTTCAAGCACACAATACAGTGTTGTTAATGACGGTGACGGGCTGTACACGAGAGCCTCGGAACTTACTCACCTCGTAACTGGGCATCTCTACTCTGATCAGTCTCTCTCCATTTCCCCCACTTCTCACTCCCTGGTATCCGTGTTACCATTCTACTCTGTTTCTATGAGTCTGGCTCTTTTAGATTCCACACGTAAGTTAGAAAATATGGTATTTGTCTTTCTCTGTCTGACTTACCTTATTTAACCTAGTACCCTCAAGGGCTAGCCATATTGTAAATGATAAAATTTCCTTCCTGTAGAAGTGGGAGTGGAAGTCTTTTCATTCCTGTTGATTGTCAGAGACGGTCAGTGTCACACAAAAATGCCCTTAAACGGAAGCTCTCGCTTTACTTAACTTTGGGATCCATGTGAGGGACTTGGCTTGATCAGATTTCCTTTCTTGGGTGGGGTCTACATAAGAGATACAAGTCAGAGCAAGAGGAGATATCACTAATAGCTACTTCTTTTTTACCTCCTTCCTGTATTATTCTTGGAAACAACAGCAAAAATTGTCTCTTCTGCAATAGAAACTCACAATCATTTAACTTTCACAAAGGATTAGCAGATCCTTTCTCATTTTGGAAGTGGAGAAAGGGGAAGGGGGTGTTCAGTCTTCTCAGCAGGAGCTCTAACATGATGGACCGCATCCCAAGTAATAATCAGGACCCACGGCGCTTGATAGATGTTTTCATTTTCCATTGCTTGGTCACAAACCACCTAAAACGTAGTGCCTTAAATCAGCATTTATTTTGCTCAATAATCTGCAATTTGGACAAAGTTCAATGAAGATAGCTTATTTATCTCTGCTCCATAGGGCAAAGGCTACGGATGACTGGAAGCTGAAATGCAATCACTTGAGGACACTTTTCATTCTACACGTGGAATGGTGGCTGATGATAGAATCCCACTTGGGCCAATAGCCAGACTAATTATAGGCAGCCTCTCCATGTGTCACATGGCTATTACTCATGATTCCTGAGTTCTAGAAGACAGAAAATGGCAACTACCAGTTGTCAAAGTTCAGACTTCATTGTCCCTTTACTACACTCAAGTGGTCAAAGAGTCTCATAGAACCCAGATTCAAGAGCTAGGTCATACACCTCAGTGAGAGAAATGTTAAGAATATTGGGTCATGTTTTAAAGTAGTCACAGTGGTTTCTTTCTCAGTCACAGAATCACAGAATTAACTTACTGGAAGTCATCACACTTGGAAGGAATCTTATCTATGGCACCTTGACATAGGTCCATTGTGGTCTTGTCTGGGAGATCATCTGGGAGATGGTATGAGCATTATGGAGCCATTCTATGCCCAGAGGACCCAGAGATATCAAGAACATAAACATGAGAAAGATCCTTCAGGAGAACTCTTCTCTGCACTAGTAATACACCTTAAGTCTTTAGTTTCAACTTTTTCAACTTGTCATTATCACTATCATCTGCATCTTCACAGTACTTTGAAGTACGTCAGCACTTTTTAACACTTGCCACTTGACATTTTTTGTTTGGTGTGTGTGCATATATGTGTGTATGTGCATATGGACTCTATCTCCCCAAATGTGCTTCATGAGGATCAAGTCTCTGTATGAATTTGCTCGTACTGGTCTCTTGTGCCGAGAACCATGCCTGGACCCCAGAGGCATTCAGTAAATAGTTTTGAGGGAATGAATTATTGCCACCATCACCATTATGTCTCCTCATGACTTTGTTCATCACCAGTCATCAGTGGTTGTTAAATTTTATGCTTTCTTCTAGTCTTTTTTCCTGCTAAAATAGATACAAGTTGCTAAATTGCTCAATCGGCAGTTGGAAGTCTGCTTTTCTTTTTCTCTGCCAAGCAAACAAATGTCAAAACCCTTACTGGTTTTTGGCTTTGATAGTAAGATGTTTTCCTTCTAAGTTTACTTATGGTTCCAAAATATTAACACATAAGCCCTATATGACAGCGACTTTGGCTGCTTATGGCAAAAGTTTTCTTTGCAAATGACTTAATGAGTTTGTGTTAGTTATAACAGATTTAAGAATGAGACAAAATTGTGTTCTCTATGGGCCTTTAATTTAGAATCACGAAAGTCATGATATGACTTTCTTAAAACCAATATGCTACACGACCTTTACCTTGAAATGAAACCATTCCGTGGTTTACATTATGAGAGAAAATGGAGGGAAGAGAAATGCTATGAATTTAACACTTTAGAAAGAGAGGGATCTTGCCCGAGTTTCTCCTTTTTGGCTTCTCCAGTATCTCCTTGCTCACTAAGTACTGTCAACTCTGCCTGCAAAAAGTCCCTGGCCTTCCCTTTCTGTTCCCCATGACAAACACACAACCCCATGTCTGAGAGGAAAGACAGTTTCCAGTGTCAGCTTGACTCAGTCCAGCCTTCACCCCACTACCTGCAAGCTGTTTTGTCAGTGTTGGCAAACAACTGGGAAGTCCCCGTGGCACCGCCAGCCTGCAGGCTGATGAATTCTCTTTTGTGAGGCTTCACAGCTCAGTCTGGTTCCAGCTTTATTTCCCGCTTCCCACCTCTTACTCACACCGTGTTGCTCTGTATTCCTCAAACCCTCTGTGAGCATGCTTGCTCCTCATACCGTTTCCTGTGTGCTGAACACCATCCTCATCTATTTAACAAGTACTTACATTGATGGGCTTGCAAGGGGGAGACCCACAAGAAGAAAACTCTAAAGTGATAGATGCAATTAAGCACAAGGGACGTCCTCCTCCTCTTGTGTTTTAAAACAAAAGCTTCCTACGTCACTGCTTCCCATCCAGCTGTAACACTCGCTAAGGGATTTGGGGCACGTGACTCATAGCTACCTTTGCTTTGATTTTCTCACTCAAAATGAGATACCAGATACATCAACGTTTTGGACAAGAACTAAACACTTCCACATGCTCAGGAGTATTAAATCATGTAATCATCATTCGACCTTAGGAGGAAGGTATAGATGCTACCCCTGGTTTTTGGAGGACACTGACGAATGAGAAGCCAGGTACCAACCTTGTGCTGAAAATCACAGGATCTGTAGTCTGGAGCCCAGGTCAAGAGCAGGGTGACTGTGCTCCTCTCACTGAGAGGTGCTGCCTCCTAAGGAGGAGAACTTAGTTGCTGGGAATCTGAGCGAGCTGCTGCATGTGACAAACACAGAGCAGAACCCAATGCAAAGTAAACGAGACGCTGTTGGTTCTTGTGCTCCTTTCAAGGCCCTGTTCCAGGTTTACCTGCTTCAGAGTGATGGCACAGCTACCAAATCCCTTGAGCTCTGATTGTTCGAACTATTGATTTGCATCTTAGACCATTTCCATTTATTCTTAGCTATCGCCTTATACTCATGACTTATAGCTCCAGAATTCAAGATGCAGTTGTTAAAAATGATAGTGTGTTGGCTCACCTGGTGGAGCAGCAGTTGGGTTTAGTCCACCTACACCCCAAGGACCCTGGTTCATGACCCGGGGCTGGTGGGGGTCGGGGGTGGGGCCACCACGCTGAACAACTAAATAAAATGAATGAAAAAGTATGTAGTGTATTAATAGAAAATGTGAGGCATAGTAAGCTAACAGATCATTAAAAAGATAGCTGGTCACGTACAATTCCCAAAAGAAGAGGTACCTATGCCATGCGGGGTGGGGGGCACATGAGGAAGAACCAGTGTTGGTGAGGAGCAGAGGAGAGCGGGGGGACCATAGGCACAAGCCTTTACTGTCATTGCTGGTGGAAGGAACAGGCAAGGCAGGTAAGCAAGCCCAGGACGGGGCAGCTTGAATCATTTCAGGGCTCTGGGGCATAGGAGCTGTCCTTAGTTGTCTGGGACCTGGATCTGGATCTAGGTCAGAAGGAGAGTGGCTGGAGTATAGTTGGGAGGTAGGCTCTGAACTAGTTAGTTCATATTTGAAATGTGAACTTGAGAGGTGGTGGTTTACTCTCTCTGGGAATTGACTAACCTGGGAGGGGCAGTGCCTCCCGGATCAGCAAGTTCCCAGATGGACAAGCGTCAGAAATACAGAAAGTGAAAGACATAATTTATACAGCTAACTAAGAAATGCATTTATTATCTCTACTCCTAAATCAGTATTTCTCAAAATGGAGCCCAGAGAAAATTTCTATCAGATTCAGGGAGCTCACTAGAAATGTAGATCCCTGAGTGTCTGCCCTAAACATGTCCCATCAACATCTCTGGAATCAGGACCCAGTATTTGTTTAACAAGATCTCCAGGCAATTCCCATGTTCACTGTGGTTTGAGAGCTACTATCACACATCTCTTGTCTCCATATTGGACCATGAAGGATAGGCCTCCCCAAAATGTTCAAACCAGCCTCCTCAAGATGTTCAGAACAGGTGTTTTTATACATGTCACCTAGGCATGTTAGCGAAGGTCGATCAAGACCCTGTAAGATTTAAGAGAAACTGTTAGCATTACCGTAACTACCTAGAAGAATGAAGATTACCCATATTGAGAGTCATCCCCAGAAATAAACTGTTTATGGAAAATCTATCTATATCATAGACATCTAGTTAAGAGCACCTGGTCACCTTCTCCTTGTCAAATGAACCTCACTCCTTAACTCCTCAGGCCCCTTATCCATTCATTGGCTCAACTACAAAACCTCTCAGTCTGTCTCATTTACTCTATATTTACTCAAATATAAATAATTAAATGTGTTCTTTTTCTCCTGCTGATCTGTCTGATGTTAATTTGCTCAACTAGCTAGATCAACACCTAGAAGAGTAAGGGAAAATGTCCCCTCTGCTCCTACGGTCATGCGTCAGCTCCGAGCTCAGAAGACCAAACTAAATAACTAAGAACCTGAACAACTTTTCAAACAAAATGTACCAGTGCTTCCACCTCCCTGGCTCAGCTAGAGAGAATTTCTCCTGGAACTGCCAAGGGCTTCCCGGAGTGCTTAGGCTAAAAGGGTTTCCTCTCTCAATTAAAGAAGAAGGTAGGGTGATGGAGAAAGAGTACTCTAGCCTTGACTTTGGCTAGCATTGTAGGAAAACCCATTGGGTTTGGCCAGGGAAATTTAGACTGGAAGGCAGTGAACATCAGAATGTTACTAACCAGGTCTTCTGCTCACTGCCTCAAGGCCAATACTTGAGAGGATGAATGTTGGTGTAGGAAAAATAGGTTTGTTTTTGAGGGGTGCACATTGAAGAAGTAGGAGACCTGCTCTATCTCAGATTCACTTTCCCAATTAAAGGGGTACAAAAGTATAGGCAAAATATATGTGCAGGTGGCAAGGTGGGGGAAAGTGAGGTATTTGGAAAATTCAGCAGCAATTGATGATTGCAGATAATTTGTCACCGACAGCAGGCCTGCTTGCTTATCAGGCCAATCATAGGTCTGCTTAACTCAGTGGAAGAAAACTGGTTCTACCCATCATGTGTGTCTCTCTCAGTTTAGTTTATCTGAAACTAGATTAAATGTCATCAATTCCTCAGTTTTGCTGTATGGCTAGTTTCACTGGGTCTTGATTTATTGCCTTGTTACAAGAAATGCACACACACACACACACACACACACACACACACACACACACACACATGCACACTCAGCACTGTGGTGTGGGTAAGTGGCTGGGATGAGGTTGGGGAATATGACCAGGGGTAGCCATTCAGAAGAGATCTAGTCCAAGGTGTGTAAAGGGGAGGCATACAACTTATTGGGGGCAGTTTGATTCCCAAATCAATGGGGCCATTGAGTAGCTGATGGGAACTCTGAATAAAGGAATAGGGCATCTGGAGTAATTTCCTTGGAAGAGTTTGATATATTTATTGTCAATTGTTTTAAAGGTTGAATTGCTATCTCCAAGGTTCAACCTAGTTTTATCCTTTTAAACTTCAGAAGGCATTTCACTTGAGGGACTATGTGCTATGTGTTGGTCACCATTCCTGGATGTGTGGCTTTTCAGCAGGATTGTCTAACCATCTTACGGGGGTTCTGTGAGCTAACCACTAACCTTTGATAAACCTCTAAGAACGTGACTGATACTCATCCAATGAATTTGCTACTGAAATTATCAAGTGGATTCCAAATTATGTGAGGACCCACCCAAACCTTTTTTCCTTGTGAGTAAACACTGCTCTTCTAATCTTCATCCCTGATTTTTTCCCTTTGACTCACTCAAAGGAGAAACTTACATTAGTTTTGAAAAGTCCTACTCAATTCCTTGGAATGGAAGCTACCAAGTAAGAGTGAGGACAATAGGATTTATCTTTGTATTACTGGTAATCTCGCCTCTCCTACTAATTGTTTTGAAATCCTATCCTTTGTGATGCTAACCTGGCTGTGTCTAATTTTCTAGAGGTTTTAGGTCACTTTGTTGTCCAGACTCACCATTCATGTGCAAATGATAGACTTGAGAAGTCAAGGACATTTGGATCCCTAAGAATAAAGTTAGAAGACAATAGAGACACACTCATCACCCCAGGGCAGTCCCACTGGGGACCCCTCAGTATCCTGCCATATGTCAGCCCTACACAGCTCTCTGCAATCTTAACTCCAAATTTTAATATTGAAATCAGAAGCTCAGCTCATTTTAAATTTGAGAAGCTTGTGGTTTTTCTGGTTCTGTTCAAAGCAAATGAGCATTTTCCTTTTAGTGCTGTTTAGACAGTTTTATTAATGGATCTGTCAGTCAGATGGGACAAAACATACAGCCCCTTTTTTCTCTAGAAGATGATAAAGATCGTAAGAATGATAATGATGATTGATGGCCATGGAGCCACCCCATCTTGGTTGCTCTCTCCAAGGGTTGCTAGGGGTTTTGCAGGGAACATTCCTCCTCCTTAGTGAGGGAGGAGCTGGGTGTGACAGGTATGAGGGAGATGAATCTTTAGTGTTTGAGAATTGTTTGTTCTCCCTTGTAGAGGTGGAGAGGACATTTCTTCCTACCCCTCTGGGTTCTTAGGCTGGGTGAGAAATCAAATCAGATAGATTAGTAAGAGAAAAGGACAAATTTAATTATGTCTACATGGAGAATCTGTGTGGATATAGACACTAAAGTCAATCAGAAGCAAAATGCACTGAGCTAAGAAGTGGGACTGCAAGGAACGAGGACTCATGACAAAGACCATCCCTAATTATACATTTGCCTTGCCACATAGAAAGTCTTCTTGATGGAATCTGGTAAAAATTCTGATGCTGGGTAAAATCCTGTAGGGGAGCAAAAATCTGCCACCTCAAAGTACATTTCTTCGGCCTAAGTAGTATTTCATAGGAGGAGCTCTGAAGGTTGACTGGAGGTCGCCATTTTGTTTGAGATATATACATATGTACAGGAAAATGTCTTTCAGTAACAAGTCTTCCTTACTGTACTGTGAAGACCTACTCTCTTTAACCCTGCAGTCATGTCGTTTTTTGCTGTGCTGTTACTCATGCCTTCCCAAGGATAGCCTTTCCTCCCTAATGTCCTTTGTATTAACTGAGGTTATTCAGTCACTGAAGCCATGTGAATGAATGACTTCTTTTTAAAATTGGGTTTCTCCCATATATACAAAAGATATGCAAGCTATCATTAACCTTTTTTTTTTTGCTTTGATTTTTCCTCATCAATCTGTCTGATATTTGCTTGTTTTCTTGCTAGAAAAACTCAGAGGAGATACAGGGGATTTCGCCTCATATGCTACAACCCCTAAACTTTATTCCTCTATGTGCTTAAGGGAGTGGTAAAAATGTCAGTGTGAGAATTTCTGAAGAGACTGGAGCCCCACTCCAGGTTCTTGCATCCCATGTGTAAAATTAACACACAAGACACAGCAGACAAAAGGTTTAGTGGGAACTTACTAAAGCAAGCAAAAGAGACAATAATCTTCTCGAGTTTTTGAGAAACAGACAGGGTTCAAAAGGATACCGGCACTATCTCACTCAGGGTGCAAATCTTTGTAAAGAGGACCCCTTTGTTGTCCTTCCCCATTCCCACTCCAGGGCATTCATGGGGGAAGATTTCCAGGAAAAGGCTGGAAACTTCTAGGAATAAGCATTCCCTTTACTGCTTATTAAACATGCCCTTTACCCATAATTCACTCTGTTATAATGAGCTTAATGTATGTGCCCATATACAATTTTATATTAAGCAGATTATAATGAGGCAAAGGTTACCCCAAGGAGGTTACAGCAGTCAGTGCACCTGTGCAGCTCATTGGTTTGAGCCAGTTCGACCAGGTTGCCTTTTTGGTTCCATTTCTTGGCTGCACGAATGTATGTGCTGCTCTCCCATTAGAATTTTATCTGACCATTTCCATTTCAAGATCTGGTCTGCTGAGGCAACCCTGCGCCATCCCCCCTCCACCCGTACCCACTCCCCCACCCTGCCTTCTCCTTCCAGTCCCTTTCTAGGCTAACCTACCTAACAAAAGCTTCTCTTGCAGAGCTTCTATTGACATCAGCTTAAAATTCCCCACATGTCAAAGTTGATGTGGGAACAGCTTAAAATCTATAGGGCAGTATGCAGATGTATGAGTAGAAAACTAACTGGCAAAACATGAGATTTCTAAGTCTTTTGGGGGAAAAGCAGGGACCCCACCTTAGCAACTTCAGTCTAGGACACACCCCTAACTGCTTGCGCTGTTTTTCACTCCAGGTAACCTGGACACACCCAGGAAGGAAGACACTCCTCATCCCGTATGCAAGAATCCATCTTACCTGAGTGAGAGGCAGGCAGCACGGGTCGTACACACGTGTGTGCATTCCCTTCATGCAACTTTCCCGGCCCACAGGGAGCTTCAACTCACTGTTGCTGCTTTTAATAAACTTGCTGTGTGTTTCTGACCTAATGGCTCTCTCCACGAATTCTTTCTGGACAGATGCAGCATCTCATCAATGTTTCAGTCACCCTCATCGGCATCAAAGTTACCCATCTTGGGAGACTGTTCTGAGCTTCTTGGGGAGGCCTCTCCTTCAGTCGGAATACTAGCGAGGAAAAACTGGAGCTGAGAGTGTGGCACAGAAATTCACTCACATTCTCAGGGATACCATGTGGATTCTTGCCCTTAGCACTGGGGCTGCTCAGGAAGATCTGGGGCTGATTAGACAGAGAACCAGGTTGTGACCTGGGTGCGATGGTCACGCCCAGGAGTTCCAACTGCATGTCACCCTGCACAGAGCCTTCCTCTGGTGTAAAGTGCTTCTTCCCCACCCTGCCTACTCATGGTGCTTGTGAAGATCAAAGAAAACATTACCATGGAAATACTAAGAGATGAAGAGAATGGTGCATATTTTAAGCTTTTGTTTTTTTGGAGATGTGGTTCAATTTTTTCTCATGTTAAAAAATAAAATACATCCAAATAAATCTGCTTATAGAGTTGACTTTTTTTCTACCAAGTAGACAGGCATTCTGAGGAGTTGTACATATGGAAGATTTTTATGGTCAGAAAGAGGGTGGGACAAGGTTATTAGTAAAAAAAAAAAAAAAGAAAAAGAAAAAGGATTATTTTAGGCAATACCACCTTCCCTTAGGGGAAGGCAGAGAGGTCTCAGCATGCGGATTATTTCAGTAGTGCTGGCCAGGAAATTCCAGATTGATTGGTTTAACATTCCACTTTTTGGGGAGAGGCTGAAACCTCAATTAAGTTGGACATTAAGTCTTGGTGGGGTTTGGCATGAATGACTTCATTTAGGGCCTGTTGTTTCTTTTTAAACACTCATCAAAAATGGAAACTATAAGGGAATGGATGATGTAAGCTAATGGGGGTGCCAGGCAGAAAGAGAGTCCTTTTTCTTTCCCTGTCTTTATCAGGAAGCACCCCTGGGGCCATTACATTGACCTGGATGGTGAGGTTGCCTTTTTCTGAACCTGCCTCGATGGCTATGCCCTTGAATGTCTCTCTTCCCTGGAACAGCGTTTGCAGTCTGTAATTTCCCCTTCTTGACCAACACTACCTTCTTGTGTGTTCTCCCTTCTTGCCAATTAAACCATAATAGGTTTAACAGGACATGGTGTCTGTTTTGGTGTCCGCACACTTCACTCTTCAGGAAAATGCTGTTGTGGCTGGAGACCAGGCTTTGAGCATCAGCCAGAAGCGACCTTAGAGACCGCAAGTGAAATCCGGCACCTTCTTCATGCAGTGGAAGGAAATTCACTGAACAAACTCCGAGTTTCTATGGCACGTAACAAAGTGATAGAGCTACTTCGTAGGGCCAGGAGGACTTCCATTCTTGGTCCATTTTGCTTGGTGCCTTTCTTAGAGTCAGCTGTGATAAGAGGAAAGTCCTATTTTCAAAAGCACAATTTCTCAAACTTTACTGTGCTCCCCCAGCTGGGGGCTGTTGCAGGAGTTGGTTTTTTCGTTCAGCGCTTTAATTTTAGGACATGGCTCCGTGCAAGAGTGAAAAGTGCCTGTATCTCAATCACAGAAAATTAGGCATCCATCTCGGCTAGTCACAGACATCACAAAGCCAGGCCAGGGTCTCCCCAATAGAGGGGCTGCCCCGGCAAGACTTAGACAGAGAAGAACCGAGAACTCATGCTTTCTGCAGGCTAGCTTATCCCGTTGGGGACGAATGGTGGGGCTAAGAAGAGAAGGCAGCTATTCATTCTGTATTTACCCGTCAAATTAAATTATTCCTTCCTTAGGGCAGAATGAGAATATATGGGAACCAAGAGAAGCCAGGAGTGTTACAGGACCAACTTGGTGACTTAACCCACTGCGCTTATTCTTAGAAGAAAGGTGTCTGCTCAGGCCATCCCACACCCCTCCACAGGAGGCTCTGTAATAGGAGGAATTTGAGGTGACCAAGTATACCATCCTATAGGCAATGTAACCAATGAAATCCTGTGAAACCATATATGGAAAAAGGGCTGTGCCGCACTCATTGGAAGGCATAAAAGAGAGCTTTGGCGCCATCAGGGCTCAGCCTTTGGATGCGAATCCACTGAGCTCTGTCTGCAGGAAGAATAAACTTTGCTTCCTGATAAAGACATGGTGTCCCGTTTCCATGCTTGTTGGGCCTGCAACAGCTCTTTGGAAGTTTCTTAAAAGCCACAGAAGCCAGGCCACACCTCAGAAGTTATGATCAATGGGTTTGGGGCAGAAAGAGGGAAAATTCTATAGTCAGACTTACCAGATTCAAATCCCAGCTATCCCAGTTTCTGCTATGGTATTCATTTACTAAAATCTATCCAAAAAAATCATAGACTAGGTGGTTTAAACACCAGAAATGGATTTTCTTGTAAATCTGGAAGCTGAAAGTCTGAGGTCAAGGAGCTGGAGGTGTTGGTGTCTTCTGAGGCCTGTCTACTTGGCTGTGTCTTCACAGGGTCTTGTGTGTGTGTGTGTTCTCATCTCCTCTTCCTATGAATCAGATTAGATTAGGGCCTCCCAATCTACCTCATTTTACCTTAATTACCTTTAGAGACTATCTCCAAATACTGTCACATTCTGAGATACTGGGCTTGGAACTTCAGCATGTGGCTTTTAGGCAGGGGTGAGGGGGGTGGGGGCGGGGACAAAATTCAGCCACTAGAAGTGCCTTCTCTAAGCTCATGTCTTTGTCTATGAACTGGAGATAAGGTCGTGCATACCTCAGGAGGCTGTCCTACTTCCTTATGGGATATTATCTCTCATGATACCTGGTCCTGCCCTGGAGCGCCCATCGAGCTGATGAGGGAGGCAGTCATCCCCTTTTTCTCTGCAGCTCCGTCCCTGTGGACAGAATATTCTGGAGACTTCTCAGGACCCTTCACATCGAGGGTAGCCACAACTCAGCTACGTTTGGCAAGCCCAGGCTATTTGTATTTTTTTGACTTGAAGGAAAACTTAGATTGCATTTGCCTTCCTGGGATTAAGGGTTGCCTTCCCGGGTTAGTCTGGTGACCCCCTTCCCGTCACCAGGGCATCTCCACAGGAGGGCTGCCTCAGTCAGCTCCACAGGCAAAACCCGTTTTCCTCTCGGTGACGAAGAGGGCTTGCTTTCTTCCCTTTTCCTATAAGCCGCTACCTCTAAGGCTGAAGGGATTTGCGGCGCTGAAGAAAAGCAGCATGCAGTACTGTGCGCACCAGGCATAGACAAAGTGCAAATAGGGTGGTCCCGCCTTACCCCTCCCACATGTGTGCGACTTCGGAAGGGGAGATGAAGTGAATCTCTGCAGCCAGTTTTGACATAGGCTCTTTCTGGGATCAGAGACTGCCTGTCATCCACATGCACTTAATCAGTATTGGTTTCATAAGAGCAAGTGAGTATGGAGAGCATATTCCATCCCTTTTAGCAAAAAAAGTATGATTCGCTCTCTTTAAAATACTGATTTTAGAACCTAGATAAAATATCTGAATGAGGCTATTCTCTTAATTGGAGAGCATCATGAGTTCATTTCTTTAATATTTTATGGGGATACTTTTTAGGGAAATAAAACTAGTCCTGTGAATAGCATAGGACTAAATAAGGATTTCTGCCTTCAGAAGGTTACATTGACTAGGGAGACAGACCACACACAATGCCGATATGAAAAACAATAAATAAAATGCCGTGAAACCTCAGAGGAAGGCACTGATGTGATGGGGGGGCATGTGAGTTCATGGAAAGGCTCGTTGGAGCTGAGCGTGAGAGGAAATGCTGGGGAACAGCAGATGAAGCCTGGGGACATGAGGCTGTGAGCAAGGCACAGCTGGGAAAACTGGGGGTAGGGTGGTAGACATGCTGATTTGGGGGAGGACTTGGGGACTCTGGAAGAAGAGCTCAGAGACATGGGCAGGACCCGCTGTTAGAGAAATGAGAATATCAGGCTGAGTTTTCATTTTACAGTGGACACAGGAACCATGGTTATACCATCATCAGAGCAGTTGCTGATTGGCATGTCCCTAGTAGGCGGATTAATGTGATAATGATCTGTAGGATGGATTGTGATGTGTCAAGATTAAGGAAGCAATATTTTTGACAAGGTGGAGTGAGTGCTTGAAGTAATGACGAACCAGGAGAATACAGGCACATCATACAATAAAAATTGAAAAAAACTATTATGATAAAAAGCTTGCCTCATAAGCCAGCTCCTGTGCATATTCTTTTTCTCTCGCCCCTGCTGCTACAACCTGGAAGACCATGTGCTGGGGTTGGTAGCTCCCCAAGATGGAAGGAGTCAGGTCTTGGAGCACCTGTGTATATTAGAGGCCTCCCCAGCTTCCGACTACCTTATTTTTTAATAGTTCTTATGTGTACCTTGTACTTACAGGCAAGGAATATGGTATTATAAAGTCAAAAATGTTAGAAAATATATGTATTTTATATAGTAGTATATTTCCACCATCCAGATATGAGACTTTGAATAGAGTAGACATATCCTTCTGGCTTTTTTTTTGTTGTGACCTGTGTACTTAGAATTTTTTAAGCCCAAATAATGCTGCATATGTTACAGGTATGTATGTAAGTATAGCTATAAGTATAAATATGTGTTTACTCATTACCTATTTTTTATCCAAATGAGATTTAACTGTAATACTATCCCAGTGTGTATATGTCTGTATGTCTATATAGTATATATATGTGTGTGTACATATAATGCATGTATACATACACACACGCACCACACATGTAAATGTCTTTAACCAAAATGAATCAACTGCATATTCCATGTTGACACTTTTTCAATTGATCTTCAGTCTTCCATTTTGCTAATTTTGAACTCATGCATAAGTAATAAGATCATATTCAATTTTTTCCAGTTTTTAGCTACACAATTTTCAACCCAGAATGGCAGCTTGTTTTTCTGTCCCTGAAGATTCTTTTATTCTAGAAAAGCCCCTTTTTAAAATGACACTGATTTGTGTAAGAGACTACACAGCTGCCGTCAGGATATCCCATTTTCTGCTTGCTTTTCTGGTGACTGCTGTATCTAAACATTCTTAACTAGACTAGGTCCTGGCAGGTCAGAAGACACTTAATGCCTGTTTGACCTGCGACTGGATTAGGATGATCACATTCTGATCTCTCTGTTTCACAGTGGTAGCTTCCCCTTGTGGCTACATTCTCTGTGATATTTCTGAATGTCCAGTCATTTCTCCATCAACTATTCACATATGATTTTAACATCAACTGATACAAATCTAAAACTTATGAAATGACACTTCAGTGAATTAATCATTCATTCTTTATTAGCTGGAATTCCTAAATACAATTTTATCTCATTACCCAGAACTACTTGAATATCCCAAAAGATAGTTTCTACTAAAGGCAGGAGACATACTTAACTCTTTCCCGTTAATTACCCATTTTCAAAGCAAGGCATTGTTTAATAGCTACCTCAAATGTGCTTTCTTGACTTTGCATTTCTGTAAAATTTCATTATGAATTCATAGGTTTTTTATTGATTCAATACACTTCACTTTACTATAATCATACTTTTTCATGTTAAAATTATCTTGGCTTTGGAAGGTGGGTCCTCTTTTATGCTGTCTCCTCATCACCCCATTACTGTTTGAAAGTTTCCCTACTTTCTAGTACAGTGAGGTGTTTCAGGCTCATCCTGAACCCGATTCAGACAGAATTGAGTCATTTCTCCAAGGATCTTTGATTCTTATAAAGAAAATGATGGCAGACACCATGCTTTAAAAGTTAACTTTATTTGTGATATATTTTTATATACTATATCCATATTTAAACAAATATGTATACTCATGGACCCATCATCAGACACAAAACAGAACATTTCTATGACCCCCCCCAAAGTTATCTTTTGCTGCTTTGCAATCAGTGACCTCCCCAATCTCACCTCTAAGCAACTGATGATTTGTTTCTGTCACAAGAGATTAGCTTTGAATGTTTTAAAATGTAATATTATATAAAAATATAAATGGAACTATAGCTACTCTTTTGTATCTGTTTTTTTCTTTTCGTCTGAGAAAAATATTTCTCATTGGGATGGGGATAATTTTTTAAAAACTACTCTGATAAAAAAAATGAAAGCAGAATCCAAAGAATCTTTTAATTCTGAACCATTTCAGATTAAGTTGCATCATGATGTCCTATTCCCCCAAATACTTTATTTTATATTCCCTAGACTATCAAAATCAGGATACTAATGTTATTACTATCATCTACTCCTTCGATCCTATTTGAATTCTAACAGTGTATCAGCATTAAAAGAATACAAATCAGAATTCTATGTTCCATTTAGTTGTCATATCTCTTCACTTCCCTTCATTTTGGAAAGGTTTCTCATTCTTAGATATAATATTTTAAGGTTAAATGCTGTTTAATTTTTACAATAGGTCTCCATGTGTACTTGTCTGGTATTTCCTCACATTTGGTTTCAGATTATTCAGAATATCACAGAAGAAATTTGGTGTTCTTGTTGCACCCTACCAGATAGCACAGAATATCTATCCTGCTACTGACGAGCTTTATGTCTTTCATTTGGTTGTTTTGGACTCTGCTAAGTTTCTCCACTGAACTTACGCATTTTTTACGCTTAACAGAATGATAATAAAAACAGTGTATCAAAATTTGTGGCATTGGACTAAAGTTTATAGTTTTTAATTTTAGGCATTTGTATGTGAAAAGCAAAAAAAAGTCTTAATTATTAAGCTCAAGAAGCTAAAAAGGGGGATGTCAAATTATATGCATGATATGTAGAATCAAAGCAATAAGACATCAATGAAATAGAAAAAAGACAGTGAAAGCAAAATGTTGACTTTTGAAATGATTGATACACCTTTAGTTAAACTGAGGGGCGGCGGGGGTGGGAGGGGGGGGAGAGAGAGAGAGAGAGAGAGAGAGAGAGAGAGAGAGAGAGAGAGAGAGAGAGAGAGAGAGAGAGAGAAATGAAATAAATTTCTTGAAAGACATTACCAAAACCGCCCAACGAAAAAAACAAAAATTCTTGATACCTCTTATATTCATTAAAGACATTGAATTTAAAGTTAAAAATCATCCCAGAAAGAAAACTCCAGACCCAGAAGGCATCTGCCTTGAATTTCATTGAACATTTAAGGAAGGAATAATACCAAGCTTCCACCAATTCCTTCCAAAAACAAAGGAGGAGAGAACATGGTCAGCCCAGCACCACCACAATGCTGAAATCTGACAAAGACACCACAAGAATGGAAAACTAGAAACTATTTTCCCTCATGAATATAGATGTGAAAAATCCTCACTAACATTTAGCACCATATTATGTGGAAGACTATGTAATTATCTCAAGGGAAGTAAAAACAGCATCTGAAAAGATGCAGTCTTCTAGGGCTTAACAACGTTTAATAAGCTTCTGCATTCTTTTTGGCTGGGCTTGAATGTGTCCTGACCTGGTGTGAGCTCAGCTTACAGCACCCCCTCTGGTTTTTTTGCCCTGATTATGGAGCTCTTTATTTGCTCTGGCAAATAATAAACCCAAGAATACCCCTATGCAAATTGGTGGACTCTGTCTTCAGAGGTTCCTCCTGTCCTTTGACCATCCCTCCACTTTAGAGCCCACCCAACCTCTTCATCGTCTGGTCTTCTAGGCCTCATCTCTGCTTGGATTCCTTCCATCTGCTGGAGGCAGAAAGTGCCTTCAAGCAGAAAGCTGGGTGGAGCGGGGTTGCAGACTGGAGGCTTCGCCTTCCTCAAGGAACTGCAGGCCTCCTGCCTGCTGTTAATTTCTGAATACAGCTATTTCATATATTTTTCTCAGATTCCTATTTGTTTACTCTGACACGGTCAGAAGTGAGGTTCTTGGTAAGGGATATTGAAGGTAGAATCCCACGAGAACTTGGTAATAGTTTACCCAGAACACAGGAATATTCTTTTAGAATAAAGAAAAGAGAGCTTAAAAAACAAAACAAAACATGAGTTAGATGCCTGGATGAAAAACGCTGGACAGTGACTGGAGTATGTACAGGAAATGTTCAAATGGTCACAAGTGCAGACCTCTGACTTGGGCGCCATATCCAATCTGGAACATCCACTGGGGTGGGCTGACAGCTACAAGAGGAGAACCCCTGAGAGAGATGAAATCACCAAGGAGACAGGAGAGAGGGAGGGAAAAGGAAAAAAGATGGGATCTTACATTGTAGGGAGGGTGAGAACCAGCAAAGACAGCAGAGGACATAACTTGATGGAGTTTAGATGCTTTCAAGGAGTAAGCTTTAAAAATCGCATCTGGCAATGAGAAGGTCATCTGTGCCTGATGATGGGGGTGTGACCTCGTCTGCAATGGGTTAATGGGGAGTGGGTGGTGAGGAAGTGGAGGCGAGGGAAAGAACAGGTGAAAGGAAGAAAAAAGATCTCAGGGCAGCTGGAGGGTGATGAGTAGGTGTCCTTTGTTTAGGGAGACCTAACCATGCTTTTTAGCAAAGGGAGTCATCTTTCCTGAAGTTCTGCTATAAATCTAACTTGCTGGTGGCGTGGGTGTTTGGATACTAGAAATGCCATTTCATCTATTCATGTATTTATTGACTGCCTGCCTTGTTCCAGAAGGGATTCCAGTTGGCTCAGTTTCCAGACTCCACCTCCCTCTTTGCCCATGTTTTATGCTGTCGAGATGGTGCAAGTCTGCTCATAAATCTCCGATTTCCACAGGGAATGTTGGCTCTCAGAGCACAGCGGTGAGGGGACTATAACACAGACATACAGACACCGTCTTCCCCTCCTTGGGGACCATAATAGCAGCAGCTGGGTCCTTTTTGATTCAGCTGCTCCTACAGATTGCAGACCAGTCAGTTCATCCCAAGTGTGTCCCCTTGGTGCCTAAGGAGCCTCACAAGAGCTGGTCCATGCCACAGGCTGGCTGCCCTGGCACATGGCATCGCTCCTCCTGCTTTGCTGGCCCTGGTAAGGGTCCCCCACACAGCGAGAGCTCCCGTGTCGTACTCTGTTTCTGACTTCAGAACTGTAGAATCTTGATGTCCCATGAGTCCCTATTTTGTCTCAACTGTGCTGTTGGGACAGTGCCAATGGAGTGGGCACAGGTGTCTGAAGAAAAGACTGTCACCTCAGCAAATCCCAGTTCTCTTAAACAAACAGCCCTGTAGGGTGTTTTAACCAAGAGACTTCTAGATCTCCACAAAAAGCTCTTATCCTTCTGGGCCTGCTTAGACAGCATCAGCTCTGTTTTTAAATTTTTTTTCTCTGAAAAAAATCTGGGCAGTTGCTAAGAGCTCATTTGCTTTCAGGTAGTCAAACTTCCTTCTCTGCTCATTGTGTAATCACAGGCCTTGAGAGGTCACATGACATGTCCAGGGTCACATGACTTGTCCAAAGTCACAGGACAGGGACACACACTGATGGAGAAGGGACTGGTATCAAGGCCTCCAGCTTCTCACTGAATTCTATGGCCTTGCAAAGGCTCTGGATCTTATCATGACATAGTATTCTTATAAGTCACCAAAGTATCTCAATAAATATTCAGTACAACCCAAAAGAATCCCACAGTCTTATGAGGCATTTGGGGGAATTCTGTACCTGCAAAGAGACTGAATGGTTGATGATCTGGTCCCAAGACACTGCTGGGCAGGGACTCTGAGATTACTCCTGGTGTCACTGGCCTTTTTCATTGGCAGAGACGACCAAAGGACAAAGTGCCCCAGTGCTGTGCCCAAGTATTGCAAAACAGATACTCCTCTCTTTCAGAATCATCCACAGTGTAGACTTGGTGTATTTCAGGCTCCTCGGTCCAGGTCTGCTAACGCTTTCTCACAGTGTTTGATTATTGCCCTTGATCTGGGAAATAAAGTCAAGCATCCAGGGCATGGCTTTGCCCCAGACCAAACTGAAAATCAGGAGCACAACTGGCAAGAGTCTCCAGCCTGCTGACTCTGGACCGTGGAACTTACACTGCATGACATTATATATCTTCCCTCCCAAATATTCTCCTCACTCAGCAGGTTTAGCCAGTTGGCTTCCCCGGCTACTCTTACCTGTTTCCTGCTCTGAACAACCTGGAAATTAACAGAATCTGTTATAGACTGAACCCTGGTGTCCCTTCCTCTCCCCAAAATTCGTATGTGAAAGACCTAACCCCTCGTGGGCCTCTGTTTGGAGATGAAGCCTGTGAGATGACACAGGTTAAACAAGATCATAAGGATGGGGTCCGATCCAATAGAGTAGGTGCCCTTAAGAAGAGGAGGAAACACCAGTGTCCTCTATCTTGCACATGTGTGAGGACACAGCGAGAAGTGGCCGTCTGCAAGCCAGGAAGACTGTGCTCACCAGAAGCTGACCGTGCTGACCTTAACCAGACTCCAGGAATGTGAGTCACTTTCTGGTGTTTAAGCCACCTAGTCTTTGATACTGTTTTTATGGCAGCCAACCTGATGAATACACAATCCTGAGTTTTATTTAAAATCTCTAATGTCGAAAATGAGGAAATGGAGCTTCTTTATCAATTGATGCATGTCTTATGGCTTTTAAGTGACAGAGTCAAAGCCAGAATCATGGTGTCTGATTTATAAGTCCAACATTTTCTCAGCATGCCACACTGTATCTTTTAAATCCAACTGATAGACTGTGCTGCCACTCCTGCTGCTTCACTGAGCCTCTGTTACCTGCCTTGTCACAGGACAAGATCACACAGATGGGAAACATTCATCAAAAGGGATTTCAACACAAAGCTTTTTAGGCTTTGCAAACTCAAATGTTTAATGGAGCTGGGCAGGTAGATGTGAGAAATGAATGGGGGTAAACAATAGGGAGTGGTAGGGAGTGCGGCAAATTGGTGTGCTCTGTAGGGCATTTACATTTCAATTTTAAAGTGTTGCTCTATCCAAAATAAAACACATCTAAATTTACAGGTTATGTGTTTGCCACCTCTATCAGGTTAGGCAAAGCTAGGCCACTAAGATAAAGACATTCTGAAATGTTAGTGGCTTATCACAATACAAGTTTATTGCTCACTCATGTCGCATCCTGATGTGGCTGGAAGTCGAGAAGGGTTTTGCTAGAGTTGTTCCTCGAGCTGGCTTCTTCCATCTTGGGAACCACTGACCTTCAGGTCATCACAGAAAGTGACGAATGAGTGAAAGGGATCTGGGTATGGGTCAGCCTTGGAAGTGGGATCTCTCATTTCAACCCTCATGCCACTGTCAGAAGCAGACCCAGGGCTCCACTACAAATGGGGGAGCTAAGTCTAACCTTATGAGTCAAGAAGGAGCATGAAATGGTTTGTGCTCACAGAGCTTTGTCTTCACCTCAGCTGCTCACAGGTGCTACACCTCACCACATGTGAATCTCACAACTCACTCTGGGAGGCGGGCATAGTTCCTTTGTTTTCCTGATGATAGAAACCATGGACCAGAGAAGTCAAGTTCCCTCTCCAGAACACACAGCCCCTGAGATGAGGTCGGAACTCCTGTTCTCAGATTGCTCCTTTGTCGCCCAGTCCCCCAAGAAGTGGTGTGAAAAAGCCATTCCTTCAGCTAGAGTATGCAGCACTCTTCTGGTTAAAACCTTCAAAAGCCATCAAAGAAGTCACAGCTTCTCCTCTGTAATCAGAGGGCACCTAGATGTGAATCTCGGGCTGGACATCATCCCTTGGTCCAAAAAAGTCTGTGGATGCTCTTGGGGACATGCTGGACATCTAACATTAATTAAGAATTAGCAGTGCACCCTGGTGGAGCAGCTGTTGGACAAAGTCCACATATATTCTAAGGCTGATGAACAACTAAATAAATGTTTCTTCCTCTTCTCTCTTCCGGCCTGTCTTCCTCTGCTCCCCTTCATTTCTGCCTGCACCTTTCCTTAAAAAAAAGAAAAAGAAGGAGAAGACGGGTGGTAGAAGCAGCTGGTGGAGTGGAGTGTGAAATGAGTGGTGCAGTCAAGATATAAGCATGCATTTGTAGGATTTTGGAAATAAGGATGCAACTCCCAGTGGCATCAAGCTGGAGAAAGGCAAACAAAACAGGAGCTGTGTTTTGGGGTTTTGTTTTTTAATTTATTTTTTATTATGTTTTGTTTGTTTTTGCTTGGCTCCTTTCATCTGGGAGTCTCAAAAGACAATTTCTCGATAAACGGAATTTGAAAGCCATAGGGAGCAAGGTGCTCAGCAAGCCCTGCCTCTTAGCGGGGAGAGGGTGATAAGGAGGCACTGAGACCGCTTTGCTCAGGACCCTCCTCCAGCACAGAGATCTCTGGCAGGCCTGGCCACGGCCACTGCACTGTTCAGACTCCAGGCTCTTATTATTGAGAGGAGCAAAGTCTCATTCAGGTCACCTCCACTCATGGGATGGAGAATATTACTTTGAGGACACTTACGACCTCCTGGGAATGAGGAAAACATGAACCACTGAGGCTGTCATGGTACCTGGGCGTGGTAACGGGTGGGCCTCACCATCTGGCCTGTTTTAGCTGCTCCCATAGGCCCGCTCTCTGCACTGTCTCCTTGCCATTTCCTGGAGGGCTGGGGAGGACACACAGAGGGGACTGCTGCCACCTCGTTCAGCAGGAGCAGGTGGGGCATTTCCTCGGTGAAAAACATTATTTCATGGACATGTCCAGTCATTTAAAAATGTCTAGGAAGGGTGAAGTGAGGTGAGATGGAGTTCTTGATAAAAACCCAGCGGGCTTTTTAATTTGTGGGGCCTGAGGGCTCTGGGACCTCCCTAATGCTGTGCGAGGGGGAAATGTGTGTGTGGGCAGGAGGCCTTTTTTTTTTTCTGGGGAGAATAGTCATATTTTGATCACATTCTCAAAAAGAATTTCGGCCTAAATTTGATTAAAAACCATGCCTGCAAAGCACCAGGGGACCTGTCCAATGAGATTTTAAAACATATCTATTGATGTTTTTTCCCCTGACTTGAAAATCAATGGATGTGGACACAGGGAAAGCAGAACACACAATTGTATCTCTTGTATCCACACACGGACACTCAGTGAGTCTATTTCATGTGCTGGTGGCTGAGGACACAGCCACAGTGACGAAAACAGATCCAAATTGGTTCCCTCGTGGACATTGCGGCCTAGCGGCATGAGACATCCTGGCAGCAGGGATACAGAGGAGGGAACCAGATTTTAGGTGGTGTTACATGCTAGAGAAAAAAGAAAAAGTGCTAAGGTGCGGGGTGGGACATTGCTGAAGCAGCACCAGCTGGGGGCCTGCAGTGGGGAGGGCAAGAGCAGGCGGCTCTCTAGGAAACTGGGTCCAAGCAGAGGGAGGCAGGGGCAGAGCTAGTGAAAAGGCCCTGGACCTGGTCCTGGGGACCAATGGCTGAGTGAGCCAGCTTGCCAAGGTAAAACAGAAGCTTCCAGATGCTCCCCAGTGGAGCCTGATAAAGGATTGAGAGAAGGCACAACTCCTATGGGGGCACAGGAGCCCCCATGGGAGACCCACTCTGGGACCCTCCACCAGCCTAACCTGCACGTGACCTAGAACATGGGCAGATGCGAGGGTGAAAGGCAAAGAAAGGCCTGCTGGTTGTGGAAGCTGCAGAAAACCAACCAGCCTGAAAAGAAGGAAGGTGGGTCCCGGATGCACAGGCTCACTTCTCTCAGCTTCAGGCCGCTGGGGCAGGTGGAGGAATCATTATCAAGGGCTGCTGGCACAAAGCCCTGACTGTGAGCCCATCTTCTCTCTGCTTTCAGAACAGCTGCATCTCGAGGCTTTCCTTGAACTCCCGAGCTCTGGTCATTGTTAAATGCAACCAGACACGTGACTGAAAAGCGGTTCTGAGGTCTTTCCTCCTGGACTGTCATAGAAAATACTCCAGGGCGCTCTGGTGGGGGTGGCTGGCTCATTTACACAAAGACCGGCCTCTGTGGTCTCAGTCCCCTGTATCCCTGGTGCATCTGAGTGGGGCACAGGCCCTGAGTGAGGTGGGGATTTGCTCATCCTAGCAGACAGTCTGTTTTTACTTAAGGTGCATGAGATCATTATCTAACAGCATGGCCCCAGAGGAGGACATTTTCCAGGTTTCTGAAAGGATGAAAGATCCCTTTCTTGACAAGAAACAAATAGGAATAAAAGGAATACTTGGCCATTATGGCAAGCTGCAATTCCAGTCAGCATGTCGCTGAGCTACAAAAACGTACGTGGGACTAGAAGCGCGTAGAGAAAGAAAATATTCTGGCCATCTAGAAAGTGGGTGGTTTTGTCTTTATAGATGTGTGTGTGTGTGGGCGTGTGTGTTTGAAATAAGATCTTATTTCTTTTATAAAAGCATGCTAACTGTAAAGACATTCAGGAAACATGGTGACACACCTCTTAGGAAACTCTCATACTCATTGGGTACAAGCAATTTGAAAATGTTGTGCATAACACAGACCGCCAGTAAGGATCAAAAATACACCCCCAACCAGTTGTACTGGCAGTTATTCCTTGAAAGGTATGAGGAAGAACCAATGTCACCTGGAGCTGGATCTTTTGCAAGTTCCGGACTTGGACTTGGAAAAAGAACGACGGGTTCTCTCTGAAGCTTGGTCACTAGCTCTTCCGGACTGTGACTCAGGCTCCAAGGGACTACACAGAACACGGAGTGAAAGACAACCAAAAAAAGGAGGGAAGGCTGTTGACATGTTTGCTTAGACATCCCATTGGTTTCCCCTGCCTTTTGGTACTTAGCATTTCCTGGTGAGCATTTAGAAAGTAGCATTTAGAAAGCATCTTGGATTTCTAACAGGCCTGCTCTGACGTCACGCCACCACTGAGCAGCTCGAATCCTTTCCGCTGTGGTCACCAGTGGAGTGTGGCTGGAGGGTGGGCCCAAGCAGGGAGCTATGGAGCCAGACTCACATGTCAGTTCTGGAGAGCCACACATTGAAGGACTGGGTTTGTCCCAGGTTCCTGCAAGTGGCCAGAGCTTAAGGCTTTAGTATGGTTATTCCTTCCAATCTAGAATGCTCCATTTGTTCATGGATTCATAACTGAGATTTATGTTGGGCCTTACAGTTAATGCACATTTTCAGAAAAAATATAGAAATCTAAATTGCCAAAGCCAATATTTCCATCTGCATCTTGCCTTTCAGACCCTGTCACCTCAAGCAATGCCCAGGAAGGAGAATGCTGTCAGTGGAGTGCAAGCACAGCTCAGTCTCTCCTGTGCTGACAGTCTCTTCCATTTGAAACAAGCGATTGATGCTTTGGCCTCTCGGTGGCCATCGAGGTGCCCCCGCACTCATCGGAGGCAGGGAAGTTGGTTCTGTATACGCCGGCCTGTTTGGACTTGCATCCACACTCAAGACTTGCACTTGCACTGCCACTGACCTTGATCCCAGTGTCAGACCATGGGTCTCATTTAGGGTTCAGAAAAGATCATTGCAAGAGTAGAGAACCTGACAGTTGCTTCCCCACATGCAATGCACACGCCTGCAGGGTGAGTGGTCAGAGTTGATGGGGGGCCTGGTTGAGAGGGACTCAAGAACCAGCATCCCTGGGTGAGGATGTGTGTCTGAGGGGCATGGACAGAGCCTTGGAAAGGGAGCAGCAACGTGAGTTGTTTTCAGGAAGGACTGTGTAAGACTTGGGGAGTCTGCCATCTTTCTTCAGGATTCAGATGAGATAAGGCGAGAAAGTGTAACAGCAGGAAGAGGGCATTCTTCTCTCACTTTTGCACAGGACTCAGTATCACCCAAGGGCCGTGACATTAGAAGGGGATGTTGTGTGTTTGTGTGCTGTGAGTGTCCTTCAACTTCGACAATACGCAGAGTTGAGCAGGACACAAAAGTGAAGGGAAATGTCTGCAGCCTTCCTGTAAGGTTTCAGTGCCTCCAGCAGCTTCTGAGACACTGGAAGAGCCAGAGGGGAAAGGGAGAGGCACGGAGGTGAGCATGTATGCAACTGTGCAGGCTCCCAGAATGAGCGGTGACAGTCCACATCTCTGCCGACTAGCTCTTTACTTAGCGTCCCTGTCTGTCACATCTGCCGATATCACATCCCTCCATCCATCCATTGTCTATCGGCAGGCTTATCCTGAATATCTGGCAAACTTTTCCAGTATGTGTCGTTGTGACATATGCGGCTAAAGTTAATCAAGGCTCTGAGAGTCTCAAGAGAAACTCTCACCACCACTTTAAAGAATGAAGTTTACCTCGATTTAGGGTCATCTTCAGAAATAACCTTCTTATCAGAGAAATCTATCTTCAAGCAGGGCAAACATCTAACACAGCTAGTTTTGTCAGATGAAGTTATCTTCTCCTTGACATATGAGACCCCTACCCCCCGCCCTTTTCTTGATGCCTCAGGCCTCTATCCCATTCCTTTGCCTAGGATATAAATCCTCAACCTGTCTCATTTACTCTGAAATTTACAGCCCTGTAAATTCTCCATATGTATATAATTAAATTTGTTCTTTTTTCTCCTACTAATCTGTCTGATGTTAATTTGTGTGCTCAACCAGCCTGAGAAGAACCTAGAGGGACAGGAGAATTTCCCCTGCACTCTTACATTCTCTCTCTCTCTCTCTCCCCCCTTATCATGTCAATCTTATCAAATCATCCTATCATATCTCTATATCTAGTGATAATTAGATATCTATCTAATGAGATACAAGATAGATATCACATCTATGATCTATCATATCATGTCTACCTATAGCTATCACCTCTTATATATCCACATCACATTTATTATCTAGCATATCTCTGTCCTACTATCCATCTGTACCTATCATCTGTTATATCCATCACCTATCTTGGATCTTGAGCATGTGAGCTCAGTTGAGAACTTGCTGATAAGCACGCAGACGCTAAAGGCAGCTGACTTGTCTGGGGAGGCCACATGTCCTCTCTCTCTGGGGCCCACCAGCTGCTGAAGGATTTGGGAGCCCTTTAGCCACATGGCAAATAGACCTAAGCCCTGACTGTGAGTAAGTGGCCTTTCAGATAACTCTCAGCCCAAGGGTCAGGTGAGCGGGTAGAGATGAGGTGCAAAGGAGAAAGGAATATTTCGAAGCAGCAGTGACCGCTGCACCCCGGGTAACAAGGCAGCAAATGGCAAGGTGCCCACAGCAGGGCTTTTCCCAGCCTCTCTTTTCACATGCCCCAGGAGACTGTGTGCCAGAAGAGAGCCTCCGCTGGCACCGCTCCACTGTTTACATTTGGTCATTTATTCCCAATTCCCATGCGTCAACCGGAGCGCTCTGCGGGTGGCAGGCGTCCTGCCGGGCTGTTTTATCTGGCTTAGTGCCATGGACTTGAGGCTGATATATTTTCCCTGAAGGAGAAAAGGAAAAGATAGCAGGCAAAATATGTACATATTTCATGGGGGCAGCTGCAAAGCAGCCGGAATGAGAGAACTAGTTCGGCCAGCACAAGAGTCCACCCAAACCCTGAACCCTCACCAGCCCAGGAGGTGCTGTGAAAAGGGAAAGACATAGGGCATATATTTGAGATCTTGTCTCAGAGTCAGCTGGGCATTCTCCAGGGAGGGCTTATCACCCCCATGATGGTCCCTTTGGACTCCAGATACAGAAGTTGCACCTTCTCAAGGATGATGACGATGATGGTCACCAGGGGCTGATTTCTCCAATTCTCTCCCCACCATCCCAGTGAGCTCTCATCTACCCAGAGTCTCGAAAGCTAAAACCTCCGGTTCCCTGGCCTGGTCTCCAGAGGGGACCGGGCCCAGCTAAGCAAATTCCCCCTAGACCTCATTTCAGAACTGAGTTGATGAGGCAGGAACCTGGACAGAGTCCTGCAGCTTTGAAGTGTGAGATAGTAGTAGAAAGATCATCTAAAACAGGTTTCCGGTTTCCTGCTTCCTCCTGGAGCAGAGGTGGGTAGCTAAGGAGGCAGCTCTGGGGGTGGCCTCCTGGGTCACCAACTGCTGCAGCTCCATAGACCAGGCCTGCCTGGTGGCTTGGGTGCCCCTTCTAGAAGCTTAGTCTCCAGTCTGTTTCACCTATGATTCTGTAAACCATGTTTAACCCCAAACAAATCCGTCTCTGCTTGCACCAGGTATTGTCTTCTCTGCAGCTTTAATGGATTTGCCTTGTTCATCGCATAACAACTAGGACGGCATGGAGGCCCCAGGGAATCATGGCAAATTGTTCATTTAAGCAGAATTTTAATAATAAAGGAGAGTTTGTCAACTTTTCAGCCTGCCCACTTTCACACTTTTCGCTAGCCCTAATATTTACACTATTTGAGATCCAGGAGGAATTCTCCACATTTTAAACTACACCAAAAATACGGGCCACATTCAGCGGCTATCTCTATTTTTAGTAGAAACGTCCTTGGGGACCAGTAGGTCCTGGACACTCTTGTCGCTAACGGAGGTTCTTGATGTCAGCCAGTGCTCCCAAGAATCCTGCCAGAGTGATTTCTATGTCTCTGCTTGGGTCAGGAAGCCATTCAAAAGTTGATGCTCTCTTCTTCATGATCTTTGCAGTTCTCATGTTATCCAGAGGGGGAGGGAGAATGATGACCCCCTAACCCCCGTCCACCAACACACGCTAGAAATATTCAAGTCTTTATCTTTAGAACCTATAAATATGTTCTGTTTCATGGCAGAGACAGTTAAATTGCGAATGGTATTAAGGTCGCTAATACACTGATCTTAAAATAGATTATTTTGGACTAGTTGGTTGGATCCTTATCACAAGGGGTTTTGAAAGTCAAAGAGGGAGGCAGAGGCGGATGCATTTACTGAAGAGTAATCCCAGATGCAACACTGCTGGTTCTAAGGAGGAAGGAAATGAGCAAGGAAATGCAACCGGATTCTAGAAGCAGGGAAAGTGGCTTCTAGAAACAGAAGCAAAGAAGTTGATCCTCTCCCAGAACCTCCAGAAGGAAGCAAGCCTGTAGACACCTTGATTTTAACACAAAGAGACCTGTATCAGACTTCTTGTTATTATTTAAGCCATAAGATTTAAGGTACTTTATTACAGCAGGAGTAGGAAACTAACATCTAGGCCTTCATTCATCCGTCAAACTTCCATCAAACTCATAAGTGAGTTCATGGCCAAGCAAGCTGGCTTGGGGTTGTGGCTGCTGGAGTGGGAGAGTTTGGAAAAAAAATTTCCTATTTCTGCAAAGACTGGCCATGCTTCCCTTCCTCAATGATGAAGGGACAACTTTAATAACTTCAGTTGGATAAACAATGTATAAGTTATATATAAATGCAAATTTCTCAAAATGTATTATAGATACATTAAATACCCCTATACAAAGCAAGCTTGTGTGAGATATTTTTTCCATCTTTTTCCAGTAAGATATGTTGAAAAATTGGAGCCTGAATCTGTTCTGTGTAGGGAAGAAAGCATATAATTGAGATGTCACAAATTGTTCTGATAGGACCTTCTAAATACATTATTAAAATTTTAATGTACTCTCCCAAACACTGCCTAAGACTTAGCAAAGCTCCTCTAGACCATTGCACACTGTTCTTCTGGTCAGAGGTCATGAGTCAGGGGTCAGGGGTGCTCTCTGATGAACTTTTCTCGAGGACATAGTGACATAGCTCCAGAGAGTCCTTCAGCAGCTCTACTCACTGGGCCCAAAAGCAGAACTTGAAGGAATATTTGTCCAACAAAGATACTCCCTTTGTGACTACATGTGATACAATCTTTCTCTATGCATTAATTTTGTCTTTATACTAAAGAACTAATGAAGCTTCACAGAGTGTTCAACTAACGAGTACCTAAGGGCACGTGGGGCCTCCAGACGCTGGGATGTGTTCCAGGATTGACAGGTGCTTTGGAACCAGGGGCAGGTACCGGCTTGGGGCAGGCGGGGTTATTGCTGACAGAGAAAACGGAAAGTGAGCAAGGTCTTCTGGGAGTAAGAGGATGCCACCCAGGCGGTGACAATGGCAGGGAACCCAGATGCTCAGACCCTAGGACAGAGGAGCAGAAGGGGTCCTGCCGAGGAGGGAGCAGGAGGGCTGGGTTGCTCCTCAACAGCTGGACATGGTTTCCTCTTATCAAGGACTCAAAGCACCTGAGGCTCAGGCCAGGTGGGAGCAGAGTGGAGGTGAGAATTGGGAGGTGGGATCATAAAACCAAGAGGGTCTCCAGCCCCCTAGACTGGCTGCAGTAGAAATGAGGAGACACCGAAGTTCATGAGCAGGTCACCCTTTACCAGATTTTACACATTTTAAGAGCCGCATTTTTTTCTATTTTTAACATCAGAAATAGGACTGTGTGCTACCAATGACGGTGTTTCTCATCACGGTCACCATCTCTCCAGGTGTGAAGTGGTTGTTCCTGGCACATGACTGGGGCCATGCAACTCTTTGACGTTCCAATCAGCCCATAAGGATGCTTAGAGGAAGGAAGGAATAGGAGGCCCAGCTGTTATTAAAGCCTTTCGTGGAATTGCATTTCAGTGGAAAACTTTTTCTAAATTGATCATTTCTGCCAAGATCATGCTAGCAGCAGAACCAAAACTCACAGAACGGGTCTTAGGGGCTTGAAAGAAGACTGAAGAGACAGTCATGGAACATGTGAGGGAAACAGAGTCAACAACTTTGAGCTAAAATGACCTTGAAGAACCAGACTGACTGCAAAGACGTTTGAGGGTCATTTTTAATCAGTTTCTTTCAATCAAATTTTCCATCTTATACTGGAACAAATGTGATGTTTCAGTATAGATTTTTAAATGTGAACTAACATTCTAAGATAGACAAGAAAGCATTGTACTGTAGCTTAACTGGTGACATTTTTTCTGCCTTAGAGTTCATAAAACAATGATGCATCTTACGGTGTCTGGATTTTATGAAATCTAATCACTCTCCTTTCAGTTGTGTTAATCTACTGTTACAGCCAACAAAGAGACTTTAAGTTTAGGCACTGCATTTTTCTTTTTAGAAGTTCCATTTGATTCTTTTTCATATATGTTGGATCACATTTTATAGATTCCTGTTGTCTGCAGCTATTTAGAAGTCTGTTTTATTTCTTTAGACACAGAGTATAGCTGTCTGATAATTTTCGCTATCTAAATAACAACAGTATATTTATTCTGTTTATTGTTTGAGTTGGGTTTTTGTTTATAACGTCTTCTTTCTTTATATGCTTAGTTATTTTTGACTATTGTATATTGACTATTTGCTCATTGTATATGGGTCTACATTGAAGAAACTTTTAACCCCAGAAGATTTGTGGCTGATCCTCGCAGGCACTACCGGGCCTGGGACCACATTAAAACAAAGTCCTGACTTGAAGTTTCCCATACCAGACAATGCGTGGCTATGATGCAATCCTTATGAGTCATTTTGCAATCTCAACTTCTTAAGGGCTGTTTTTGTTCTCTTTTTCTTCTTTCCCTTTGCTCTGCTTAGCACCCAGGCAACCTTTTCTACAGTCTTTGAGAGGTAGAGAATGGGGGTCCTTTTATATCTGGTTCTGCTTTATCTTAAGGCTGTAGACCTTTGAAGTTTCAAGTTGCATGGAGTAAGTGTCCTATTTGACCCCCCTAGCTTAGGTCTTGACTGCAGTCTTCTGGTTGCTCAATCTACCAGAACGGAAGTCCATGTTTAGCAAAGGACTTAGGGCCCAAGTGACCTCGGTATTCCTCTTAGCCTCTGAGTTTCCCTCCCCATGGGCTTTGACCTTATATATCTTTACTAGCTTTACTAGCTTGTTGTGAAGGAGATGAGATGTTTTGAATATTTAACCTAGAGCATTTATTGTTTTCATGGAAATTGTTGGTTCAAAAAACTTGGCTGAAGTTTCTGGAAGGATGAATTTCTCTTATTATTTTTCCATAGGTACTATGCCCCCCACATGTGGGTTGAGAATCAGATGCAGAGAGGAGAAATTGCTGGAGAGAAAGAGGAGATTGAAAGAACAAGTCTCTTTGGGAGTAGCTATCACAAAAAAGGATGAACTCAACAAAACATGTTGCTTTCCCCTGTACAGACCATTTCCTCATGATTGTTAGAGGTAAAGAGGCCCGCGTCTTCTTCCCACCTGCAACTTTGGTCCTATGACTCTTGGAAGTAAAACATCTATTTGGTGCCCAATCAAATATGTAGTAGTCTTTCTTCACTCTTTCACAGGCATACCCCTTGACCATATTGTAACTCTGGAGGGTAGAGTTCTGTCTTGTCTTTCCTTTTGTCTTCCCTTTAGTATGAAAAAGAGTGCTGTGCTCTTGAATTTGTGGGACAAAAACTTGATGAATTGGTTTTCAACAAGTTGGTTTTCTTACTTTGCTGTTTCTACCAAAGTTGAACTTATAGATTCAGTAATCTCATTTGTTGAAATAGTCTCCCCAAATACTTACTTATGTTCTGAAAGATATGAACAAGAATGTTTACAGCAGGCATGCCCTGGTGGCCCAGCAGTTTAGTCCACTGGGTGTAGTCCACAGACATCCCATGGTCCCTGGTTTAAGACCAAGGGGAACAACCAAGGTAAACATTGAAATAAATAAAACTCTTCTTCCTCCTTTTTCTTTCTTCCTGCTTGCCTGCTCACCTTCAATCCTGCCTGTACCTTTCCTTTAAAAAAAAAAGAAAGAAAGAAAGGAAGAAAGCTTATAGCAATATTTGAAATGATTCAAATTCCCATCTGTAGTAGAATGGAAAAGTAAATGGTGGCCTGTTCATGTTCATGAGTGGAATACAATACACCCATGAAAATGGACATGCTGTGCTAGGTAAAACGTAGAGGGATCTCACAATGTGACAAGAATACCTCAGAAATAAGAGAGTTCATGTTGTTTGGTGCCATTTAGATAAAATTCAAAGAGAGACAAAACCGTTCTGTGGTATTAGAAGTTAGGGTCATGGATCCCCTAGAGGAAGTGAGTAAGAGAGGCCAGGGTTGAGTTCTGGTTGTCTTTCCTGTTCGTGTTTGTCTCTCCTTCTGGCAGCTCTGGTGTACTGAATTTGCGAATACCTATCCAACTATATATTTAGGCTATGTGCCCTTTTCTCTCTGTATCACATTTTAATTAAAAATATCAAAGTTATAAAACAGCATTGCATGTCAAAGACCCCTTCTGCTCAACTTTTGCTTATAGAAAAGCACGAAATGGCTAAATGGCTGTGGGGCTTTCTCTCTCAGAGCTAGTGTTGGGGGAAACAGTACCTCAACTCTGAAAATTAACCCCAGAGCTGGTTTCACTGTAGTGACTCAAAATAATTCCAGAGAGCCCAGGGAGAAAAACACATCAGTTTACAAACACATCAAGGACTCTGCTCATTATCTCACTTTCCCCAAGTGAATCTCATTGTGTTTTATTCATTGAAAATATAGATTTTTATTGTTTGCCCTTCCTTCCCTCTGAAGCAGTGATTATGGTGATCTGTCACCAAAATTCAGCCTCAATCCCTGGGGGCCTTTCTGCCCCTCCCCCACCAGTCCCAGCCCTTGACCCCCTGCCAGCTACTCCTGCTGGGACTGCTGGGAGGCATCTAACTGGACCAAAGGGAAGGGCTTTTGTTTCCCATTGTCCACAGTGGGGGATTCTGGGTAGAAGGATGATGTTAAAAGGGGTGAAAGGACATTAAAAATGCACATGGATTAACCATTGGTTTTCACTCAGGACCCAATTTCTCTCTGCACAAACCAGTTTGATTTATCCTCCAGGCTCCACAAATTGCCAATAGCTCCTATGTGGCCCTGCTGGGGTGTAGTGCACACAGATGGGGACAGAGTGCAAGGGCAAACTCGCTACCTGTGTCCCAGGCCAAGGTAGGGTGAGAAACTGCACAACTAGAGTTGGGTTGACCTCAGGAAAAATTAAGCAAAAAGAAAAACCCAACAACAAATTTTCATCTCAACTGAGGCAAAAGTCTCCATTTTTTGTTGTTTCATTTGTGCTGAGCAAATATGTTTTTGACATGCTCTGTGGATAGCTGCCTTCTTCTTGAAATGTAAAGTTGGACATGATTAAGGTTTAAATTTTTATACCCAATTTATATTCTATGATTTTTTAAAGGAATGAACATTTTTCACAAGTTGAGAAGGAGCCTATTTTTAAGAAATTTTGTATTATATTCTGTCTCTATGAAAGAAATAAAAATTCAATGCAATAAAAAGATAGTATAAACAGTGGGAAATATTTAGAAAGGGACATGGGACTGGAGAGGGTGAGGATGGAGAAGATATGGAGCCACTGACTTGATAACAGATATTCTCCCCATTTTTCAGATGAAAAAACATTTAGAAATTACTAAGAGAGGATTGAAACACCTGGCTTTTCAGCTCCGCCCTGATTTACAGACAGGGCAAGTCCAGATTAGATGGGCTTGAAGTTTATAAAACTTGTGGTGGGCTTTCACTGAAAACAATTTAAAAAGCAATGCAAAATTATAATTTCAAAATTGCTAATGCCTTTCAGGGTCTTGGAAAAGAGTAAGTGGGGGACTGAAGATTTAACTTCATTAGCTCCGTTCACAGAATACTTTCTTTATAAAAGCAGAATTTTTTCTGCTGGTGTTATAGGACAGATACTTATCTATAAAGTTAATGTGTAATCTAGGATGAGTCTGAAGACAGAAGGTAAAAAAAAATATATATATATATGTTATATGTAAATATAAAAAGTGATCATTACAGAGCAGGACAGAGAATAAATACCATCACCCATATGGAATACAGGACACAAGGCAATGAGAAGGGAAAAGAAGACTTAACAGCGTCAACATGGAAGGCACAAAATCCAGCTGATTTCTTCCAAAAGCCGTTGGATCAATAAACTCTAGGAAACATATCCTTAGAGGATTCCTAGGAGCCCTCTTTATTTTATTAATGCACTTCTAATTGAGTAGATAGCAGTTTCCTCTCACCATCCTCTCCCCCAATCAAATCTACTGTCAGCTAACTTTCTACTCCTCTCACCCTCTCAGACCTACCCGCCCCCTCCTTTCTCCCACCTTGCACATCCCTGGTCAGGCTCTTCCCACATCTTATCTCGGTTTATTTAAAGAACTTCCCACTGGGTCTCCTCCAGGTTTTCGTCTTGCCGCAAGCTCTGCATGGCTGCTAGTGGCCCTGTGGGGGGCTTTAAGTCATTTTAAAGTATCACTCTAACTCTTACTTATACACTTTGAATTTCAACTTATTTATCAAAATAAAAGAAAGATATTGTTGTTAGCTATATTAATGTGTTATTGGAACACTTCCTGAAATTTGCATTTGTAAGGAAATAAGGCTAATGGAAAATAACTGATTTAAAATGGAAGAGAAACAACTCATATGTCCATTGATAAGTGAATGGATGGACAAAACACGGCATAGCCATATAATGGCATCCTAATTAGCCATAAAAGGAGAGAAATTCTAACACATGTCACCATACGAAAAAACCTCAAGAACTTGCTGCTAAGTGAAATAAGTCAGCCACAAAAGGACAAATGTATAATTCCACTTGTGTGAGGCACCTAGAAATGTCCAATCCATAGACACAGAAAGTACAATGGTAGTTGCCAGGAATTGTGGGCGGAGGGGAGAGAGCGGGGTCAAGTGTCTAACACGCAGAGTTTCCGTTTCGAAAGATGGAAGACTTCTGCAGTTACATTGCAAGCAAATGGAAATGAACTTGATACCACTGAACTGGACACTTAAAAATGGCTTAAATGGTCAATTTTATGCTATCTCTATTTTACCACACTTGTAAAAATTGCAAGAGAGACTTGTGGCTACAATTCTTACTACCTCCTAGCGGGGAGAGACTTTCCAAAAACAATTCTTGTGGGCTCTGAACTTTCCAAATAAAACATCCTCAAACATGGAAATGTTCAAAGATAGACACTTGTTTTCTGATTGGGAACATCAAAATGTGGTTAACCTTGTTTAAATGGGGAAAAAAAGAAATCAGAAGACGTTTACTTTCAAATGATTAAGAAGTAACATGACCCCAGAATCTGAATCAGCCTCCAAGACACACATAGGATCCTCCTGGGGAGCTCCATTTCTGCATGAATAATCCAGCGAGGCTGCTAGGAAACCTGGTGGCTCCCAGCATGCTGCTGTGTGGGGAGATTTAAAGATCTGCAGCACAACCCTCTCTGCTGCAAGAAGTGGCAGAATGACAGCCGCTTCCTTCTCCCCAACCCCAACCGTAAGTCTGATCAGGGCTAATGGCACCCTGCCCGCCCTGCAGCTATGAGAGGGTGCGGAGAAGACTCACACGGGAAGTGGGATGGGAAACCCAGGGAGCTCACTGGTAGGAAGCAGGATATGACACAAGGCATTTCTGAAATACCCACTAACCTGGCTGTCGCAGTCATTTCCATACAGCAGAATCTGGCCTGGAAAACACAACCACAAAATAGGCTGGGTGGGTGGCCCCGGACCCCCAAAGAGTGAAAACTGAATGTAAGGATCTGACAGCTCGGCTGATCCGTCTCACTTCCAGGAAATCTACTCTTCATCGATCAGTTCTCCTAAGTGGATTACTTGCTGGGAGATAGATCCAGCACTTTTATGATGCTCGAAGTTATGATTTTTATTTAATGATGTATTGGTGGGAGCCCATTATGAAAACTACCATTTATATGTATTTATGACAATATAATACATATCCGTAAATTTATACATATTGATATCATCATAGAGAATACATAATATCCATATTTCATGATAAAAATAAGAATGGCTTTGTAAATAATGTGAAGTCCAGGACAAGGTTAATTTTTTTGTTTTGCTTTTGTTAAGTTTTTAATTTCTACAAAAACTATTTTTTTTCCTTTTGTTTGTTTTACGGCCTGGTTCACCTCCAAAGCTGCTGATTTTTCCGATATAGAATATGGAGAATTACCTTTAGAATTATGATTTCTTTTAGAATTAAAGCTATCTTGAGGCCACTCTGGCTACCTCATTCTCATCTCACAGATAAGCACATTGGGGCCATAAGGAAATAAAAAAAATTACCTAAAATATATTTGGTTCCAGGGTTGGGATTCCCACTCTGAGCCTTGTTAGTCCCATTTTGTGTTCTTTTCCATATATTCTCCATAATTCAGGGCTGATCAAACAGTTTTACCACTATTCTGAATCTGTTCTTACTTTTACCCGCACCCCCAGTCCACCATATCCTACTTTTGATCATTTTACCATTTGAAGAAAAAAAAGTGGGAGGTGAGGGCACAGGAGGTTTGAAAAGCAAATACTGAAACAATCAGCCAGTGAGTCTTAGATTTTTAAATACCATTCTACAGTACCCTCCTTATTGTTATTCAAGGTGGCTCATGTCTTAGCAGCCTCTAAGATGATTATATGATTATGGTTAATACTTGCTGAACATTTATTAGGTGTCAGTTCCAGGCACTGAGTTAACCCTCACAACCAATTTTCATAACCTTCCCTAAGACATAGACCGAGGTATTGTCATATCACATCTATTTCAAAGATGAGAGAACAGAGGTGGTTAAGTCATTCATTTTTTTTTATTACCCCACACCCCCCTTCCCAACTCACACATGACACTAATAGATGTCACTTTCTCTGTCTCCACCCTTGGGCTCAATAAACAGTGACTGGTGATTCAGTTATTGAGTGGACTGGGGAAGGCTTTAGCGATAAGGAGCTACCGAGTCAGCACCAGCCTCAAAGCCCATCCGGCCTAATGGAGGAGAAGGGGTTGCATGCACAATGACAGCAGAGATGGATTGAGGACGCCTAGGAACATGAACACATTCTGAGGGGCCCAGGAAGGAGGCAGGGAGGGCTTTTTCATACAGAAGGTGAGTTTAGCTGGGCATTAAAATGAAACAGAACATAGTCAAGAGGGGCCAAGCCTGTCAAAAGGTAAATGAGGGTATTTCTGGCAGAGAACACAACATAGGGAAAAGTTTAGGGTCCCTAAAGCACTTTACATACATGACAGTGATTGTTGCTTAAACAGTGACACTGCAGAGAAGAAAGAAAAGGGATGTGGGTCATTCTCTCTAAATCAATGTTCTCCCCACCCCTGTCACCTCTGGCCTCCTTTGAAGGGGAAACCATAGCGAGTGAGGTAGGGATTATGGATCAAAGACTGACAAAGGAATGATTTGGAATCAATCAAAAGAATTGTGTGTGTGAGCGTGTGTGTGTGAGTGAGTGAGTGTGTGTGTGTGAGTGAGTGTGTGTGAGAGTGAATGTGTGTGTGAGTGAGTGGGTGTGTGTGCCACAAGCAACAATGACAGGAAGTAGTTCCATGCTGAACAGAGCAATCAAAACTGGATTGGTTAGGTTAATGTTCCTTCCAATTAGAAAGAAGATCAGGTTAGAATTTAGGATAGGAAAGAAAGTAATAGGAAAGACATTGAAAATATGGAAGGCAGCATGCAAGGGACTGCTCAGCATGAGGGGCAGGAATGGAATATACTGGGTGAAGAGAGTGACCATTTTAGAGTTTTATGGCAGAATCCAGCTGAGGGCCTGAGAGGAGAGAGGTGACTGACAAGGGGCACTCGGGACCAGGGACTGCCCTGACAAGACCACAGAGAACAAGGGACTGTCTGACCTTGGGTCAGGATTTAGAATAAGGACATCAATTTGCAGTGACCACAGCTGCAGGACCTGGGCAGTGAGCAGACTCCCTAGGGCATGTCTTCCCACTCTCACATGTGTGTCCACACAGGTGTAGTTACCTGAGATGTCCCCACTCCAGGCAAGCGCTCTGACTCAGGTGTGGAGTGTCTGGACTAGGCCCCTTCTCCATCTCTTCCCCACCTCTGTGGTGACTTTACTCCACAGGGAAGACATACTTCATATCTCCGTCCACAGATGTTTTCAATGTATCCACTCAAATTCTTAAAAATTCCCTTGAACTGTTCCGTAAGAGGAGGTATTTAATAATTACACTTATTGAAACATGAATTACACAAAGAATAGGATGGTCTGAGGTTAGTTCACAGTGAGGGGTCATTGACAATGACATCACATTCACCAGGGCCCATCTGGCACTCGGTGGCAGGGGATGAGGAGAGCAGGGAGAGTCAAGGCTTCTTTTCTCTGGAGCAGACAAGGGCCTCAATATGCTGTCTTTCCAGTAATTTAGTGGGAAGGCACTTTGGCACTTCAGTGAGACCCCTCAATGAACTTTATTCTGTGGGCACGCATTTTTCCTGACAGTCTTCCACGAAATGCAATAGCACTCTTGTGGAAAGTTCAGGCTATATATGAGTTTTGGTTGTCTCTTCTCTCTGAAAAGTCAAACAGGAGCCAAGCAACCAAGGAACAGCTCTGTCATTTGTTTCTACTATTTCTTTATGGAATCAATAAGCCAGGCCACAGATTATGGAATTAGCTAAATTTTTCTGTCCTGAGAGAAAAGTGCAGCATGGGGCCATGAGGAACATCCAAGACAGAAATCCCAGACTCCACACATGTCATGTTAAGCTGTACTGTGAGAGCTGTCAGTGACAATACACCTCACTGTCCGACCTACTGGACCCTGGTGACTAGCAGAGGCTGCTCAAGTGATAATGACACTGATCTGATAATTCTGTTGCTCCGGAGTTCCAGGGATCCTTAGGAGAAGATGGGTGCAGCCATATTTAGACCTCAAGTGGACATTCACTACCACTGACTATCTTCCAAGTGCCTATTTGTACCCAAAACGGGGTTACATTCTGTCGGCATGGCTGAAGGCATAAACACCTACAGAGAGGTAACTTCTCTCTTCCATGCTAGCAGGGATATAAACCAAAATATTCATGGTTTCTCTGGGCTTCCCCACCATAGCATTTCTGTGTGCTGAGGAGAGATGAAAGGGAAAGAACAATGAAGACAGACACACATTTTCAGATGAAAAAGCAAGTTGCCTTAGAATTTTCTGTGAAGCTTTGGACATTTCATATTTTATCTAAGATTTCATCAAAAAAACCTGTCTCTGTATTATCCATGTCTTCTATTGCTTCTAGTCTGAGGCTTTGACTTCACGGAGCCTTGTGAATCCTGGAGCGATTGCCCTTTCAAGGTTAGCCTTACCTAGAGAGAGTCAGCCACTCCTGGGAGAGCAAGCCTTTCATAGGCCAACAAGCCCACGCAGAGCCCAGGCCCTTCCTACCTCTCCTAGTGGCTCTGGGATACTATCTCCCACCCTAGCCCCCCAGGGCCAGTGAGTGGACAAGGAGCACAGCCCCTCTGCCCTTATTCCAAAGAGTAAAGCAGTTAATCCTAAACCGACTACCTGCTTCACCCGTCCGTTCTCACAGACATGACAACGAAGGCTCTTGCCCACGTGTCCTTTACTCTCTCTTCCTCTCCATCAACCCTTGGAATCTATGAGTATCAAACTCTTCATACATTCATCTCCTGATCTGTGGGCCTTACTGTACCCAAATAATCATACAGCTTACATCTCAGCACACTCTCCCAGTGTTGCTGGCCCGGTGCACAGGCACAGGTGACTCTCGTCTAGCACCCCTTCCAGGCCAAGCATGTCCTTCCCCGGTCCCTGTCTTCCCCTCACTCCATATTCTCCAGGCTTATCTTCTCCCAACAACCATCTGAAAATGATAAGCAGTTCTTCCATACCCACTGGGAAAACCCAATGAGAAGCTAAAAGAAACACTGTCTTCCTCCCACTCATCTGCTATGAAATGGCTTTCATTTGGGTCACTTTGTATACTGGACAGCCTAGTTGGCCGAGTTTCAAAGCCGTTGGAAGAGAGTGGATTAGAGGGAGGGGCTTTGCTGTGATTCCCCCTGGAAGCCTCTCTTCTGGTAACCCAACTAATGTTCAGATGGCTGGATTTGGCTGTTCCTTCAGCAGGTCATAAGTAAAAATGAAGGATGTAGTTGCATTAAAAAAAAAAATCTCTCCTATTTTTTTTTCATCTCTCTGTTAATTCCCTGCTTTCTCCCATGCATCTTGAAATCCCATCTTCACATCAGAACCAGTCCCTTGCAGGTGGAATATATATGCATTCCTCTATAACATGCCAAGGAAAGGTAAGCTGGAAGACATGACTGTGGGGTTAAGACATAGAGAGGCGCACCAAGGGCACTGTGGTTGTCCTAAGAATGGAGAAGTCACATTCCTTCGAGGCCAGTAATTGAACACCAGCCATTTGACCTGCCGCTCAAATGTGGCACATTGCTAAAAGGCCTCCTGCTCTTATTTCAGGAAGGGGTGGAGTTGGAGGGACTCCTGATGCTGGGGGATGGTGTAGCTCTGGCAGGTCAACAGGGCCTCTGCTTGGGTGCCAACTGGGTGGTTAGGGAGAGGGAAACTTCACACTGCTCGTAGGAGTGTGGTTTTCAGCGAAGAGCATCCCAGAGATTGCTGGGAGCACGGTTCACTCTGTCTCTTTCACCCTCATTGCTCTGAATCTAAGGCATTTCCCCTCCCCCTAACCATCGCCCTTGTGTTCTTCCCCAGTCTTCATCTTTTCCATATTTTACCTTTGGGTGAGAATGCTGTTGAACTCAGGAAAACCAGTTTGAAAAAGCCACAGCCCTTACCTCAGTTCTAAAGACAGTCTAATGACAGCCCCATTGCCACCCAGCTCCAAACGCAATTGTCAGTGAGCACTGGGAGAATTTGCCATGGGCTGTACCTGCACTCCGTGCTGGAATATGGGGTCTGTTGAAATGCTGCTGGCATTCTGGAGCATATACATGCAGCAATGACTGGTCTGTGTGGGGACAAAGGGCCCAGAGCTGTGTGTTTCTGGGACCAGGCCTTATGTAGAACAAATGGGCAAAAGGTATGGAGAGTTTCTTATGGAGGTAATTTGATCACATCTACAAATATTTGAGGACCAAGAAGAGTGAGGGATTTGATTTACCCTTTGTATTTCTCAAGATTAAAGACTATGACCAAGGATGACAGCTTTGAGAGATGCCCTTGGCTAAGAGGAGAGGCTAAAATAGGCTTTCCTAGTGAGCATAAATTCCCTGGCCTAAAAAGTGTCTGGAATAGGATTAATTCAAACACTGACATTCAGACTGAAGGTTTATGTTTATTCATGAAATCTCAGAGGTGAAAATAATTGATCAGTAGACAATTCCAATCTATTTCATGAAGCTAATACGGAAAGGTAACTTACAAATACACTTCCATATTTTAAGAAATGGCCCTATTTTGTGTTTACACAACTTAATAGGTGAATTCTAGGGATGAACTAAAGTAATCTGTGTTCTAATGGGCTGGCCATTTTACTGCTTGCTACTTAACAAAGTCATGAAAAGCGACTTTGAAATTTTACATATAGTAAATGCTTAGTAAATCCTTGATGAATTGCAATGCACTGATATCCCATCTCAAAGGGCAGGAAACTGAAAGAGGTCACTACAGCTTGAAGAGAATGGCGTCTAATCCTGGACATGGCTGTCCTTACTTGGGACCCTGGGAAGGATTGAGATTCTCTGAGAAAACGAGAGTTAAAAAATATATAGTGCATTTACTGCTGTTCATTGTCGTTATTAATGTCATAGCTGCTATGTTACAGGTAGCAATTAGTCATGAGCAGGGAATGAGGAAGGGGAAAACCAGGAAAACGGAAAACAGAAAAAAAACACAGGAAGTGGGCCCCCTTAATCAGCTTAGTGTTGGGGGCAGAACACAGAGCAAGGTCGGAGCTGGAGCTGGCAGAACATCAAGGACACCAGACCCCGGGCACCTGGAGAAGGCTGCCCTGTGAAAACACTGGAACAGTGTGTCTGTGACTGTTTGCCCACCAAAATAATATAGATGTAGTTATTTTGTTAGAGAGCAAAGCTGTATAAGCAATCTAATGTAACCTATAAACTTGCCTATGTAAGCTGCTTGAAGCAGTGCTGTGTATTAACCCAATAAATAAGTGGAGAGCAGGATGGTCAGGGCCTTCGGTCCAAGAGAAGAGAGACCGTTGGTCGCCTGACCCCAGCTTTCCTACCTTCTTATCCTCTCTCTTGAGTTTCTCAGTCTCCTGCGGTGCCTTTCCTCACTATGCCTGCTCCCAGGATTGAACTCCTGGAGCTTAGAGTTCAGGGAATCTTTCAGAAGGAGCCTTCACAATCAGAAGTAGCAAGATTCACCTTTTGGTGAAACTGGCTCATCACACGCTCATTATATAAAACATTTACCCATTGTGGGCCCTCAGGGAGAAACCCGCCCCTAGGTGGAGCTCAGGGCCGTTAACTCAGTCAGAGCCCTTTAAAGGTCCAAACTCCTAGACCTCATTCTTCAAGGAGCGACCTGTCCTCTGTCCTTGGGGGTGTACTATCTTCCACTCTTGCTTTGCTTGCACTTTGCCACTTTGCCAGGGAGTCTTTGTCTCCATGTGTCTGTCAACTAGTGAGAGGGAGAGTGGAGGGAGGTGAGTGGTGAACTGGTGTCGTTGTGCTCTTCCTAGAAAATGCTCTACCGTCTCAGCCATAAAGGATTTCCTTATTTCAGAGAGGAGAGCAGTGCACCTCATGCTTCTAGTTTATCCCTGTTGTCCCACTTCTGGGATGGGAAGTAGCAAGGCATATTCTCCTCTGTTCTTTCTGGCAACCCTCACTATTTCGTGAGTCCTTTCATTAGGAAGTTTGTTGAGTGGTGATTGGAGAGTTGCTAATCATTGTCAACCATATAACAGTTTGCTTTTCAACCGTATCATTGTAAGCTCTTTTCAAAGGTCTTTAATTATTTCTGAAGTTAATCATTGCAAGTTAACCATTGCCAATCATATAACACTGAGTTTGCTTTCCTACAGAGTTACTGTGTGCTTTCTCTTGAATTGAGTCCTGGTGAAATTATGATGCGCCACATCTTGGGGTCAGTCTTCTCAAGAACACAGGAACCCGTCGAGAGGTAACAGCTGCATTTTAAATATTATAAGGATACAAGATTTTAAACCAGTAGGGTATCTTCTCTGAAAAGAGAAAGTAAGCTGTGGGCAGACATAATCCTAATAAATGGGGGTGCAGGAGGAGAAAGGGAGCGGGGAGATACAGTGGGAAGCAGCACAGAAAGATTTTAGCATCGGTCAGTCATGGGTTTAAAGTCTGTGCTTCTGAAAATCTCTGCAATACTGGGTGGCGAGCTATTGACGCTCACTGCTATCGATGGTGTGATTTTTAAAACACTTGTTGCCCTTTCTTGTGGAGTTGCCCTTTGGTGTAAATTATACTTCATGTCTCATTGACATTAGATTTGGCAGGGTGATCGAGTTGGACAATGAGATATAGGAGCCCCTTCTGAGTAGACACTTGTTCCTTCCATTCTCTTTATTTTCTGCCATGGAAAAGGAAAATTCTCAGAGAAGGGCTGCTCCTTCAGTCTGGGTTTGGGATGGAACCAACTACAACCAATATGTGACGTGAGTGAGAAATAAACTTCTGGGGTTGTCAGCTCCTTGACCTTGGGTGATGTTCGTTACTGCAGTATAACAGAATCAAAACTGACTGGTGTGTTCCTAACCCCAGTCTTCTCAGCAAATATGAATATAAAATGATATGTCTGCAGTGAGACATGGTGGTGATGATAACAGTGATGATAGTCTTCATAATAATAGCTAATGTGTAGTAAGCATTTCTGATGTACCAGGCATGAGTTTAAAAAAAATCCCCTTATAACTAATCAAGAGGTGGTGATACCAGTAAAAATATATGACCAAGAGAAAGAACCATGGCCTACTCAACAGGGGCAGACAAGACCTTACCAAGAGCTCAGGCAAACCCGGACCCTCAGCAATTCCAACTCTCAGGCGGTTCTTCATATTTCCCTACTTCTCTAGGCATCCCCTTCTCTTTTAAGTCTCTCAAGCCCCTTGGGACATGCAATGGCTCCTCCTTTATGCCAGGTCCACCAGAAGTGTCTTCAGCAAAGCACCTGGCTCTCTCTCTTGTAATGTGCCCTTACCCAGCAGGCACACCTGGGCTCTGCATGTGCTGTCTCCTTTTGTTAGGTGATCTTAGTCACAGTTCTGGTTCTCGGTCCTTCATCCACCTGTTCCAACTGGCCAGCGTGCTAGACTCAATTATCCATGTATGTAACAAATGTATATTGAGCTCCTATTGTGTACCAGGTAGAATTCTAATGGTTGAGACTGTAACTGTAAAAAAAAAATAGGCTAAGTTTCCGCCTATATGGAGTTTAGGTTTTATTGGGGGAAAGTCAACGCCAAGTACGTTGGCAAGCACACATTACTTCTTGAGTTCCTTCTGTTGCCCAGAGCGGTGGTTAACTTCCCTGTTGGTGCCTCCAGAAGGGACATTTGGAAGCAAAGGGAGGATTAGTTTTTAATCAGGGGCAAGCTCTCTGAGGGAAAACTACAAAAACATTGGTCTTCTCTTGCATATAGTTAGAAGCATGTAGAAAGCCCTTTACACTCTAGCAGCAAGGGGAAAACAGGCACCCCAGGTAGCCGCCCCTCCTTCACTGGACTAAAAGGAAGTGTATAGGGGTGTATAGTGTATAGTGTATGGGGGCTGAGGTAGCTCGTGAAGGCTTTGCCTTAAAAATGATATAACTATTGCGTCCATTCTGATCCTATGTGTGATTTGCCCAGTGTTTTGCCAGATCAGAGAGGGGAAACAGTAAAAGATAAGAGGGTAAGAGGTAAGAAATAAGAACATCTAGCTAAACCAGCACGGGGAGTTCCTTCAGTCCATCTGACTAAGAATTCCACCAATGCCCTTAAGAAACCATGAAAAGTAACACATCTGTGTGCTATCTGTAATTCTGCCTGCATAATTTATAATTAAGATAATAGTTAAATAAATGGGGCATATTTTATTTCATAGTATGCTTGGGTTTCTCTAAATAAGCCTTTCTTGTTTACATATTATACGAGAACTAAATGCAAAACATATCTAACAAAGGACTGGGAACTGGGGTTATCAATAGCTCTTCAAACTCAATTACAAAAAGACAAACGATTCATTTTTTTTTTTTTTTAATGAGCAAGAGATTTGAACACACTTTACCTAGGAAAATATACAGATCACAAAACGGTATATGAAAAGAAGTTCAGCTTTGATGCAAATTAAAATGAAAAATCATTACATACCTATAGAGTGGTTAACATTTCAAAAATGAACCATCCCAAGTGCTGGCAAGGACATGGAGAGACTGGAACTCCCCCACTGCCGTGTGAATGGTACCATAGCCTGACAATCTCGTAAATGTTTAAAGTGTACCCACGCGATCCAGACATTGGAGCCACTTACTCAAGAAGCCTTGAAGTATACACCCACACAAAGACTTGGACATAAATATTCAGAATGGCTTTGCTGCAGTTACCCCACACTGGAAACAGCCCAACTGTCCTTCAATACATGAATGAACATGTAAATTACAGCATTTCCAGGCAATGGAGGACTCCTCAGAAGCCAAAGGAATAAACAACTGGCATATACAAAAGTGTGTGTGAATTTCAAAGCAATTATACTGAGTGGAAAAAGTCAGACAAAAACAAAGTTACTCTGTGATTCCATCTCTGCAAATTCTAGGAAATGCAAACGAATGTATCATGACAGAAAACAGATGAGTGATTGCCTAGAGAGGGGTGAGAGGTGGTGGGGCAGGGAGAAGGGATTACAAAAAGCAGGGGAGACCACTTGAGAATTATGGAGATGTTCTTTATTTTAATTGTTGTGAGAGTTTCACAACTGCACACAAAAGTCGAAATTTGCCAAATCGCACACTTTGAATATATGCAGGTTATTTTATGCGAATTATACATCCCAACAGCAGAGTTTTTAAAAATCACATTAAAAGCCTAGAGGTGGGCAGAGAATAGTGCTTGAATGTAATGAAGCAAGCAGGGTTTGCCTTTAAAATTGCAAAGCCCAGAGTAAGTGGGTGGCCCCATTAAGTGGCACCCCACAGAATGATGATCCAGCAGGCCCATTTCTTTGGGGGGTGCCCGGAGCATGCTCCTCTGGCAGGCCTGACTGCTCAGGCATTTTAATGCTCCCATCAATCATCTCACACTTGCATTTTCATATATAAGGCAGCTTTCATTGCCCGTGGAGTGAGTGGAGCTTGAGTCTTCCGCACTTCATCTTTGTAAACGTGTGTTCCACATATTCACTTCCATCACCAAGAAGATTTTCAGTTGAAACGCAGGTTGATATGCAGTTTGAATTCAGGCAAAAGTGTGTAGCGTAAGAGGCAGCAGGAATCCAACTCTTACCATTTATTTCCATAAATGTTCATGTTCATGTGGAGAGAACAGATGTCAAGGGCTTTTACATCAAAGTAGGTTTTTTGTTTTTTTTTTTCATAAAAGAGAACTGACAAACAAGCACTAACTTGTGGAGGAGTAAGAGCTGACGTGGGTCCCCCAGCTCTGCTGGTAATTGCTAAACAAGACGTAAGTGCCATTCTTCCCTTAAATCTCAGCTCCTCATCTATGACATAGGAACAAGAACTTACCGGGTTGTTGAAAGGATCCAAAAATGACTTAAATTTTTTAAAAAATATTTTATCCATTCTTTACAAATGTTAGATATTTCCAAATCTGACATAGGGGAATGTATTAGTTTGCTAAATCTGCCATAGCAAAGTACCACAGATTGGGTGACATAAAATAGAAATACACCAGCAGGATTGGTTTCCTCTGAGGGCCTCTCTCCTGGTTGTAAATGGTGTTTTATGGTTACAACTCAGATGTCAATTTGCTAACTCCCACCTGGGTAGAAAGGTTTCACTTACTACTCAAGCCAATCTTGTGATTATAAAATACTGACAATACCACAAGCATTTAATTCAACTGACTATAAAACAAGGGATTACACACCACTAAGGTGAGGTTCAGGAAAACACTGAATGTGATAGCATTCAGGGTTAGGAATTCCTCTCATGGTATTAACTCTGTGGGAAGAAAGTGTTGTTCCTCAGGGCAGAGCCCCAGCAACAGAAGCCAAATCCTGAGACAGCTTCAGAAACTTCATGGGCAGGAATCTAAAAGCATTTCAGATTGGCTTATTTCAGCTCATATATATGTATATATATATGTATATATATATATATATTTATTAGTATTAGACACCTGTCAATTTTGGGGCTTGGCCTCTTGGCATAGCTAGACTTTTTCTATCCTAGCCTAGCATGGTTTTTATCAATGTTCTCATAAAGCAGTTGCTTTGCATTTTAGATTCTTGACATCAGATACTCTACTTTAATTACACTCATTTGCTGATCAGTCAGGATCATTATAACATCATACCTGTCGCAGACGGCCATCTTCCTGCCTTCATATGGCCTTCTCTCTGTACTTATGTGTATCCTAATCTCTTCTTATAAAGGCACTAGTCGCATTGGATTAAGGCCCACATGACAACCTCATTTTAATTTAATTGACTCTTTAAAGGCCCTATCTCCAAAAATAGTTGCACTCTGAGGTGCTGGGGATTGTACTGCATTTTGGTGGGACTTGACATGGATGACTCCATTTTGGGCCTCTTGTTTCTTTTTTTAACAGGTAATTTGCTTGTCAGTGGCTAAGCCAAAATGTTTGCCCAGGGCAGGCAGATTATTTTCTTTTAATGAAGGACAAGTTTCCATCTAGGGAATTCCATTTCCTTCTTCTTCTTGGTCAGATAATCAGAGCTTTGTTTCTGTGGGGAGTGTGCAGTGTGCTGCTCAAAGTGATTTGTGGTTCTGGTTGAGAAGGTCATTGTTCTCCATTCCTTCCTCAGCCCTTTTTCAGTGCATGACATTCTCCTCCCCGAAGGTGCTGTGAGCTCCCAAAATATGATCAACAAGACCCAAAAGAACTACAGATGTGTTAAAAAGAAAATATAGGCCCCAAATGGAGTCATTTAGACCAAGCTCCATCAAGACTTAATAGCTAAACTAATTATAATTTCAGTCCCTCCTAAAAGTGGAATGGCAAGTCAATCATTTTGGGGTTTCCTGGTCAACTCTAGTAAAGTGATTTGCATGATTCCCTTCCCCTAAGGGATTGTGTCATTACCTGAAATAATCTATTTTTTTCCTTGTCACACCCTCTTTCTGATTATGAAAATCTTCCACTTTGTGTTGTCTTTTTACTTGTTAGATGGCATGCTGCCAATTTGTGAATCATTTAATAAAGTCAATTCGATCTCTAAATTTATTTAGATCAATTTTGTTTTTTTAACAGAGGAAAGAGCCAAAGGTAAATGTCAGGGACTGTCCCAGTAAGGTGGTTTTGACTAAGCAGTTCAGGGAATAAAATAGGTTGTGCTAAGCACTGCCAGCTGGGTTAGGAAAGGCAGGTTCATCTGCGTGGCAGAAAGGAAGGTGGGGTTTGAGTAATTAATGAGGTCATGTGACATCTTAGTTCCACTGATGGGACAGAACTCTAAGGCAGCTGTCCAGGTCAGTGACTGACGGAGTTTCACATACAGACAGGTCCTGGTGAGCAGGATTTAGAGCTTCCTCAGTCCAAAATGAGTTTCTTAGAAAGTCATTGCTGTGTTAATGGACTTGAAGTCCTGGGCTCATTGATGCTGATCGAAGACATGGAAATCACTAGTGTTAGTGGCCAGCAGTCCTTTTTCAAAGCAAATATGCATGGATGTTTCTTGGAGATTTTAGAGCAAGAGCTTTCTTTTGAGAGAAGACCCTCTTCTCTTACTTCAGCTATTCATATTTTGCAAATTGGTCAGAATGAATCATTTGAAAATTGCAGGCTCTGACCTAATTTCAGTGTCTTTCTGGAGTACAGGTCAAGTCAAGTTGAAACAAGGCCTCCATGAGTTCTGACCTGTAGTTCCCAAAGCTAGACTTGGTACTTTGGAGGAAAGACACCAGGGCAATGGGAAGGCAGACCACAGCAGCCTTTTTCTTATGGAGTCAAATGACTGCCCCCAGTGGGGACCCTGATGTCATTTCCTCCAGGACAAACCCATCACTTTTAATGCTAGATTAATAAATAATGATGAAGGGTACTTAACATATTAATGGGTCATTAATTATTGCTGAAATGTTGAGGAATTAGCAGAGAAACCAACAGAAGGGCATACAAATTTGGAGAGAACACTTTCAAAATCACATGATCACAATAAAGATAATATAGTAGAAAATGGTGTGATGATTAAAATTATTTGTTGTCAATTACATTTTAAGTCTCATGTCCCTTCCTTAATATCTTTGTGTGAGAGGTAACTTGAGGGCTGAGGTAGGGACAACCCAGCTGTACCTTTGAGAGAAGAACCTCATTCTCTTGTTTTGTCTGCTCTAGTTGCTACATACAGGCCAAACTGAATGTAAAACAGACTTAAAGTATTTCTAAGAACAATGATTACTTCAGGGAATCTAGGGAAAGTTCCAAGAGAATGTTTTGATCTCGCTCTTGCATTCGGTTTTTTAAAGCGTGATACAGCTAAGTAGGGTCAAGTAGGATGGATAATCGTCGTTACTGTTGCAAGTGTTCTGGTTCTCCTTCCTCCAGACAGCTGAGATTGCACGTGCTGTTTTCCTTTGAAGTTAAGCTATGTTATCTGCTTTGAGCACTACATTGTAGGGTGTGTATCACTGCTAGAAGGAAGCTTTATGAACGCTGTGAGATTATCCATGTCCTTCTCTTGCCTTGGCAATCATGGAAGATGAGTTAAGAGAGAGCCGCCTTTATCTTTAGTTCCTGAAGTGTGAAAGCAAACGCAGCCACTCACCCAACCCATTAGAGCAAGAGCAAAATATGAAACTTTATAGTGTTAAATCACTCAGATTTGAGGGTGGTTTACTCCAGCAGCCTATTCTGAATGATACAACTTCAGAAACAGAGGCTCTCAGTAAATTAGAAGCATCAGATCCTTCCCAGTCCCTAGCTGATTTTACTAATAATGGATTGGTGGTTTTTAAATGTGTCCCTCAATTTTTTAATACTTATCCTTTCAAAAGTTAGAGCTTAATTTTCCTCTTTGGAGTGTGTGCTGAACTTAGAGACTTGCTTCTAATATATTAGTATAAGACTGAGGCCAAGGTATAAAACGGCTGAGACTATGTGATTAAAAACAACAACAAACTTTGGGATTCCTCCTGTCCTTGCTCTATGTTAATTTGCTCTGGGGAAAACTATGGATATATATGGATATCTCAAGCAACCCATGAAAAACTCATGTGAGAAACTGAGGTCTCCTGGCAACATCCAAGTGCAGCAGCCACCTTGAAAATGGAACTTCCTACCCTAGTCTAAGTTTCAGATGACTAAAGCCCTCACTGACATCTTCACTGCAACCTGATGAGAAATCATGAGCTAATAAGCCTTTTCAAATTTCTGATCCAATGGAACTGAGATGATAAATATTTGTTATCCAAGCCACTAAGTATTGGGGTATGAAGCAAAAGATAACTAACACATTGTGGAAGAATTAGAACCAAAAAATTAGAAATTAAAATGGTTACTATTAGTGGTGCTGATACTATATGGTATCTTGCTTATGAAATATTCAGACTTCTTTTCCCCATAACCTCTAGTATGTCTCAAAACTAGTCCAATTAAACAGACATTAAAAAAAGCCAACTAATGTACTTGCTGTGCAAGCGTAGCTTTAAGACAAATCCCTCAATAAATCCCTCAGTCAAATTGTTATCCTAAATCCCTCCTCTATAGAAATTTTAGAATTTCCAGTAATCACTTCAAGAACTATGATTGCCACATAATCAAGATACTTTCTTAAACTTTTCCTCTTTATCTTGACAGCAAGGAATTTAATGCAATGGATATAGTGGATTATGGGAAGATTATCTTTATGACAGAGTATATACATTTCTGTATTTATTTTGTCATGTTTTAAGCTCCAGTGAAATGCAAATGGTTTTTCAAGCAAATAGCCAGTTTTAGTAAACACCTGTATTCAGCTCAGAATCAGAGCTGGGGAAGCCTGAATGTAGTACAAGCCCAGCCCTAACCCTCTGGCAACTTAACATGTAGCTGGAGAGATAGGACACATATGAAATAAGTGAAAAAAGTACAAAATGAAATTTCAATGGTGAGTAGTGGGGTATAGAATCAACCCATTGTAATAGTCACACTCCCTGCCTGCAAAAGGGTGACAATCTCAAGCTTGAACAAGATAATTCAAACCCATGGTTTTATTGCCAGGATGTGAAAGAGATGGATTCTTGGAAAGTAGACAGCCTGAGCAAGGCAGAGATGGCAGGAGCAGCCCTGCCTCCTCAAGCATGGGGGACTTTGGACTAAGATAGATTAGATGATTATATGGGGGGGAAAAGGCCTGTCACGGCTTCCAGCAGCTATGAAGCAAAGCCATAAAAACATCCTGTGACCTGAGTTTGCTGGAATGTTGCCAGCAAACAAAGAACTTCCTGCGCTTGAAACCCCCTCCCCTAATTTATATCCCTCTCTTCCTGCGCTTGCTCTAACCTATATCGGTGTGCCCTAACCGGAAGCCTGTGCTTTGCCTTTATGGGGAAAAGACTCCTGCCAAGCCCATGTAGTAAACCTGCCTAAAATACTTCCAAAAGAGTGCCTGCTTGGTTTATCCCAGAGAGCTGTAACCATCACTGAGGTTTACTCTGTAGGGACAGGGGAAATCTTTCCCATACCAATCTGATTTCTTCTAGGCTGGCAAACAACCAAATAAACATCAGACAAATTGATAAGGGAAGAAAAAAAAAGGATTTTAATAATAATATCCATAATCCTCTATGCATAGACAAATGCTGGTAAAATGAAGTAATTTACCCATCTGGCTTCAGTCTTCAGTCACCACCTTAAAGAACCTCAGCTAAGACAAAGGTCATTGGTGAGATGGAGGGGAGGTCAGTTATGGGAAATCACCAGGAAAGGCCCAGCAATGACCATTAAACAGATTTAAACATTAAACATTCTCCACTGATGCAAGTTAACACGATTAGCTCTTCCAGGTATAGTGAGGGAGAGAGACTTACAAAGGAAGATTTTCCTTTACATGCATGAATGTCTCTTACAAAAGGGCAATCTCCACCAAGCCTTAAGAGCCCATCCTCTGAAATTATCTCTTTTGCTGAAGAGACATATTTCCGGGGTGGGGAGGCAGTTTTTGCTCCCTACAGTTTTCCATGCTTTTGAGGCTTGTCCACATTTCAGAGTTTCTTTTTGTGTTGGAGCTGTTAACAACAATTGGGGTTTACTGACCTACTTTCTGCAGACTAGAATATGCTGACAGTTTCATACGCACAATCATTTGTAATCTTCATGACAATAAAGGGAGACATGATAATCCTAGTTTAACAAAGACGTAAGAAACTCAAACTCCCAAAGTTTAAGATAGTTTGTATGGTTACAGAGCTCCAACGTCTGCCTCCTCGGTGCTAATGTAGTTTTTTGCTCCCCCGCCCATGCCCCACGACGCCATGTCTCTTCTCTCCCTGCTGTGGAAGTCGGTAAAGATTTTTGAGAAGGAGCAGGGTGTTGGAACCACTTGGTGAAAAGGAGCTTTTGTTTGATCCTCAAAGTCCGAGGTAGGACCACTCCTGTGCGGTAGGTTCAGTGGTCTTAGAACCCCTGGAAACTTGCCCCGCTGGAAGCTGGAAATGTACGCACGTGTTGTGCAGGTAACTTTTGTCAGGTTCTTCCCCGAAGCATTGTTAGGGTGGCCCAGAAAATGTGTCTTAAGTCTGGAATTCTGTTTCCTTAGCTTCTTGTCTCTACAGTCTGCACAGTTCAGTTCCTGAGCAGTGTGTTCCCCTGAGACCTAGAGAGCAAAAATGTCCATGAGCCTCCTGTGTGGAGAGAGAGATCTATTTAGGTCTGACCAGTGGTGGGAACTGAGCAGCCCCTGCTTTCCGGAACTGGGGGAAGCTCTGGGAACAGCTTCCATGTAGGCCATAGGACCTGACAGAGAAAGCATTTCTGGTCCATTATCCATGACTTCAGTTGATGGTCTGAAAAATTAGGCCAAAGGCCCGTGCAGCACGATAATTCACTGCCCAGAATGTCTAACTGTGCTCACGAAAAAGGAATTCATAGCCAAGACTGGGAGAAGGACCAAGGGCAGACCTCGTGCTGGGAAGTGCAAAATGCTATTGCGAGTCATGGTCAATAATGGAAACCCCGGTACAGCTGTGTTTCTGGGAAACCCCTTCTTGGCCCCCGGGCAGTTGCAGTGAGCAGGACCTTTCCTGCTCCTGCTGCCACACTCCCTCCTGCAGAGGAGAGGGGGACGTTTCTTTGACTCTAACCAGACTCTCTGCTTCTTCCTCCCTCCTTCCACAAGACCTGCTGGTCTGCCTGAGCCAGGAGCCCATTTCATTTTGCGCACAGACACAGTCTCCCGGGGGGTGCTGGCTCTTGAATTCACAGACTGCTTAAGCTCATGAGATACAAATGGACAGCATCCCTCCCCAGACTTGGCATTTTAGCACATTTGAATCCTATTTTTCTTCCCAGAATTTTAGGTACTAAAACTACGCATGATAAACCACCCTTACTGGGGATCCCTAAAATTTGGGAGACCCATGACTGAGACACAGGAAGAAGAGTAAGAAGAAGGCAGGGGGTTGAAAGAGGCTTTCTACTATGAAGTTTAGAGACAAAGAGGGGAGACCAAAGACAGACAGTAGGGTCCACTCTGAAGTGCCCTTCAGTCTCTGACAGGAGGGAGCAGACCCAGCAGGGACTTGTGGTGAAGAGTTTGCTAAGGACACTCCAGAGGCAAGCCGGTAACCTGGGGAGGGTTGTTGAGAGGTATACTCGGCTGGGTGGGTAAAGCCCATGTCAAGTTCATCACACTGGCACCGTGGGGACCCGAATGAGTCAGGGTTTAACAGCTCTGAGCCAAAAATCAGAGGGTTTTGGATAGAGATATACACATTTAAAAACAAGAAAGAAAAGAAAAGAATGGGAGGGGAGAGGCGGGGAAAGAGGTGGGGAGGAGATGGGAGGAAAAGGGAAGGGAAAGGAGAGCTTTCCAAGATGCAATTTTTTGGAACAAGTGAAAGTCAGTAAACAGGCTGAAACTAAAGAAAACTAAAGCCTGGAGATTTTTAGTAAGTAAAACATAATAAATGAAAAAAAGAATGATAAATGGACATGAGTTGTAAAATCACTAGTTCGTCTAATAATTTAAATTATATAAATATTACCGGTACTCTGTTTCCTGTGAGGTGTGATATATGTGTCTTCATCTAATGAATGTTTAAAAAGAATTCATTCACTCTAGCCTCCCTGCTCCAAACAGCTCAAAAGTGGTGGGTGCTGGGAACACCAAGCAAGGAAAGAGCCAGACCCTGTCCTGGCAGAGACGACAGTGAGAACAGAGAGGACCCGGGTATGGCGTGAGGACTGAGTTAGGCTCAAGGTATGCAGGAACCCAGAGACCTTTCGCTAGAGCTACTGCTGTGTTCTCACCTGTCTCCTACAAGTTCCCACCGTTGAGTTGTGTGGGGCGCTCTCTTAGGTGTTTTGTAGATGTCATGTCTCACGAGTACACACTGAGCTCAACATTCCCAATGAAGAACTGCGCAGACCAGCTAACTTGGCCCCTATGGATGGTGTGAAGTATTTTGTCTATGATCTATGAAAGAGAGGAACCTTGTCATGTCATTCTGAAAAAGCATGGAGTGCGCATAAACGATGTCAGTGATGCCTGAGCTCTCTTACTAGATGGAGACACTCTGAATTTCATGGTGTGACACTGTCTGTCCACAGACGCCACATGGCTCATGCAGATGGGCCTGACATGCAGAGATGGAAGACAGGGAAGCAGCCCCAAAGTGTGGCCTGATGGGCCTCACAGGATGACACCAGGCTCGGCAATGAAATCAGTGTTTACTGAGCACCAGTGATTCATCAGGAACCTTCACATGGGCTTTTATTGTCTTTTAATCTGAATTAGGATGCCAGTTAAGCCAGATGGAGTTAGGCCAAGATAGAGTTGGAACACGGACCCACGCTCCGGACTCCGAAGTCCAAGTTCCATAACATCATAGTTTTTCAAACTCATGGAAGTTGTAGACATATTTTTAAGGAAATCTGTTTTAAAATGAGCCCAGAAGTTGTTTTGCTCAAGTATGCTAAGACACGCAGACACGGAAATGAGGGTCAGGAAAGAAGGTTTTATGCTCATAGTTCTCAAGAAATAGGAGACGCATCAGGATTGGTCAGGAGGCAGAGGGAACAGAAGAAAATGTGGGCAGCAGCCATTATTGGGTTTCACAGCGAGTCAGCAAGGGACAAGACAGGACAAGCAGGCTCAGGATCAGCTCTTTAGAACCCTCTGAGTGGACTCCATCCATCCGGATGTCTTGTATTGTCTGGTACTTGACCTTGGGCGGTTAAGTGAGAACCTTAGAGGAAGGGATGGGGGTGTGGGCTCTGGACTGGTTGGTCTGCATTTGAAAGACTCCCTCCCAGGTGAATTGTTTGCTCTCTAGGAATTGACTGAACCCTGAGGAGCAGGCCCTCCAGAGTCAGCAAGGTCTCAGATGGCAAAGCATCAAGAGCACACAGAACATAAGAAACTCATTAAGATAGAGTCTGACTGATCTGAATGAAAATGTCTGTGCTTTAAGTTCAAAGATATACTTACATATATTAATATATGTGTATGTATCTATATTATTTGTGTGTGTATATATATTCATATATATACACACACATATATTCTGGATTATCTGGGTAGTATTTGATAAGTGAAAACTGCCACTGAAACTTCAAGGTCTCCATGTGTTTTCTTCTTTTTAAACCTTACCTTCTGGATGTGGCACCTTTAAGTCCTATGGTGGCTGCAATACCCTCAACAGCAGAAAGCAAGCAGAACACGTAGCGAATAATTCCACAGATCATACACTTAGAGGCCAAGAAAACAGACAACCAATGTGGCAAGCACTTTCTCTTTTATTGTGGTAAAACATAAACCACAGTATTGATCATTTAGCCATTCCTAAGTGTCTACATCTGTGAATTAAATACATTCACATTGTCCTGTACTTCCATCAAAACTTTTTCATCATCTCCAACCTATTACATTAACTTCCTCCTCCACCTTCTCCCCAATCCCAATTTCTGGTAACCTCTGTTCTTTTTGTGTCTGCAAATGTGCCCGTTCTAGGTTTCTCATAAGCATGGAAAAACAGCCTTTGTCCATCTATGTCTGAATTTTTTTACTTAACATAATGTCGTCAAGTTCCATCCAGCTGTAGCATATCAGAATTTCCTTCCTTTTTGAAGGCGGAATAATATTACACTGCTTATGCAGTCATGTGTTGGTTAATGGTGGGGACATGTTCTTAGAAATGCATTCTTGGGCCATTTCATTGTTGGGGATATCACCACACACACCTGGATGAGGTAGCCTCCTACACATCTGTGTCACATGGCCTAGTCGCTTGGTTATGTAGCCATGTCACAAAGGCAGTCCATCTTAGACTAGAATGTCCTTATGTGATGGCTGACTATATACCACATTTTATTTATTCCTCTATCATCTATCAACAGACACGAGTTAGTTCCATCTGTCAGCTATTACAAATAACGCTACTGTGAACATCAGTGTGCAAGTATCTGGGTTCCTGATTTCAGTTCTTTTGTGTGCGTATATATGGAATGAAATCGATGGTTCCTATGATAACTCTTTAATTTTTCGAGAAACCACCAAATTGTTTTTCATAGCATTTGTACTATTTTGCATTCCATTTTGCAATAAGTGAAGGTTCTGCTTTTTCTACCTCCTTACCAACACTTGTATATTTTCCTTTAAAAAAATTGTTGCTGTCCTAATGGGTATAAGGCCTGCTATTCCTAAATGTGCACTGCAGCATACATTTGGGGTTTTGACTTGTATTTCCCTAATGTTTAATCATGTTGAGCATTTTTCATGTGCTTGTTGTCCTTTGGTATGTCTTCTTTGCAGAAATCTCTATGTCAGGCTTTCATGTGGCAGACATTATTTTGCCTTATCCTGAATGGTCCTTCATCATCTTTACTAATAAACCCCAGCTCTATTCAGATCTCCCCTCTCTAGGACAGTGATCTTGACCTTATCTCAGGGCAAATTCTAAACTCTAGTCTATAAACCAGTCACAGTAATCCAACTCCATTGCTGATTTCAAGATGAGCAAATTCTGGTCAAGGGGATATGAGAGGCAGTATGCTTGGCTTGAAGCTTCCTAGAATTATTTTTGCAATGCACAGGAAAAGGCAGCCCTTTTTCTTCTGGACATTGTTATTTTGGATGAGATGCCTGGAACTGTGTAGCCACCTTAGCATTATGAGGGCAACCTGCAGAAGCTAGAAGAAGGAGGCATGTCCTTGGTTCCTCAAGCTGCTGTTGTGTTCCCATATTGGCCAAGCTTGGAGCTGTCCCACCTTGGGAAATCTTGTTATATGAGATCATGTGTCCTTAACTGACAAGGACACTGGAGTTAGAGTTCTCTGTGCTTGCAGCTAAAGACATGCTTAGGGTTTAAGAAATTTCATCTTTGAAAAAATGTAATCAATTATACAAATATTTATGACTTTAAGTATCAATTTAATCTTTGTTAGGAATCTAATAGCTCAATCTTCTTTGGAAGATAAGCAGTTGTGATATAAAAACGCACAAGATTGAAATCTGAATAGACAGTAAGGTGTTCAGAGGGAGGAGTGAGACTGGGGACTGGAGCAGGAGGCCACCTCAAAAGGCAGTCATTTCGGGGCTAGATTTTGAGGCTGCAGGATGGGAGTAAGAGGAAGGAAAGTTCCCTTCCACTCTTTAGTGACTTTTCCTCCTGACCAAAAAAAAAAAAAACAAAAAAAAAAACCCAGAAAACAGACTGCACATCTGCCAAGGACTGAGCTGAGGAATTTTTGAGAATATGGAAAGCAATTCTTCTTTCTAAGCAGAGATCAATTTTGAAAAACTCACCCTCCCTGCATTCCTTCAAGTACAAACCATTTTCGAAATATCCTAGCACATTTTTTTTGCGAGCTGTTTTCATCATTTGGAACTTGCTACCTCACCTAAAAGGAATGTGGGCTTATTCAGTTCAGAGTTTTCAGATATGATAGGAGAGAGGAGGATGTGCGCTGAACTCAGAGATGAAAAAAATCCACCCGGGGCCCTCAAAGACCTTCTAGCTCCTTCTAGCACCCAGTCGTGGGTGGGACCCTTCTGACTGTGCTGTGTAGTACCTAACAGTAAAAGACCAAGAAACCCCACAGGAGTGCCTTCCAAAAGTGTTTGCTTCATCCCTTTGGGGCTGGTGAAGGCACCAGAGAATATGGAGAAGATGAATCCCTGGCTCAGAGTGGCCAAGTGTCCCCTCCTCTGGTTACACACTGAGGGGCAGCGTTGAAGGGGTGAACCTGGTTATTTGTCCACCGGGAGAGGGGGTCAGAGGCAGTGCAGAGTCGGGACAGACAGCCTGGCTCTGAGTCAGGGCCTGGAAGGGTCACCGAACCTCCTTTTTACTCAACATTGAAATGGGAACAAAAACGTTCTGTTCATCTAGTGGCTGAAAGCAGTAAATAAGAGTTTCTGCGGGACCGTCAGCAACCATGTGGACCAGCTGAGTGGTGGGAAATGCTCCTTGGCCTCCCCGTCACAGAAACCATCAGATTTAGGCATGTAATTGTATTTTTAAATGAAACACACACATAGGACATAAAGTCTGTGAGAGTGTGTGTGTGTGTGTGTGTGTGTGTGTGTGTGTGTGTGTGTGCGCGTAGAAGGTTAACAAACATGGATTTGTTAATGTGAGCATTTAAAATACACCACAGATTTTATCTGGGTATATATTCATCTGTTCCTTTTTCAAAATAAACTGTTGATATGTTAAACAGCAAAAATCCAACTGAGTTACCTTCAGACAGCTAATGGGCTTACTGAAGGATTCCTGAATTATTGGGCAGTATCTCATTGAGCAAGTAAAAAGTCACTGCAAGAAGTTTTACCAAACAGAAGGCTTTTCAGTCAGAAAGAAGGTGGGACAAGGTTGTTCCCAAAAGTCACCTTCTCTTGGAGGAAAGAAGGGGTCTCATCATGCACTGTGCCTCCCTGGCCATACTGATTAGTTTTAATGCTCACTTTGAGAGATACTGAAGCTACATTTATTGAGTCTTGCTGGGACTTGGCATGAATGGCGCCATGGCTTGTTTGGTTTTCTAAACACATAGAGCAGGTACAGTGAAAAATGCTCATACAGACCAGTGCGTTTTCCCAGGGTGAGCCCACCATGCCGCTACACCCCGAATGAGGGTAAGCAAGCATTACCCACATCTCAGTGTTCCCGGGGCCTCTCACCCCTGTCAGAATTCCTTCTTTCCCAAAAGTAACCTCTATCCTCACTTCTAATACTTTGGGTTACTTTCATCTGCTTTTTTGCTTTTATAGAAGTGAAATAATACTATATGTCTTCTGTCTCTGTTTTATTTTGTTCACCATAATGTTTATATGGCTCCTACTAGTGGATACAGCATCTTTTCATTGATGTACTGGGTTCCATTGTATGGATAGACACAATTTATTTGCCTATTCCATTGAGGAGCATTTAGGTTATTTCTGGTCTTAACCATTATAAAAATGCTTGTAGAAACATTTCTCCTCTGCACATTTCAGGGAAGGAGCAGATCTATCTGGGGGTAGGATTGCTGGGGCATGGGGGGAATGCGGTGTGTTTCAGTGCCAAGGAGCTTATCCAGGAGGTTGATTCGAGTGATATCCCACCAGTGGTAATGTGAGTTCCTGTGTCTTCACATCTTCACCAATTTGGGGCATTGTCTGCCTTTTTTTTTTTCTCTTTTCCCCAAGTTGTTCATCTTGTTTGCTCCCTGGGTCAAGAACCTGGGTCCTTGGGCTCTATGTGGACTGTGTCCAGTGGCCTTATCTGCTAGCCCAGCAGAGCACGCCTGTCTGTCTTTTTATTTTTAACCATGCTGGTGATTGTAGGAGGTATCATTATGGTTTTTATTTGAGTTTCCCTGACAGTTAATAAGGCTTAGTACCTTTTCATATGTTTATTAGGTATTTGAATAATCCCATTTGTGAAGTGCTTATTTGGATCTTTTGCCAATTTTTTTTTTTATTGGGTTCTCTATCCTTTTCATACTGATCTGTAGGAGTTCTTTAGACAGTCTTGAGAGGAACTTTTTATTATATGTGGCAAAGGTCTTCTTTTCATTATTTTAATGGTGTATTTTGATGAACAGAAGTCATAAATTTTAATATAGTCCAATTTATAAATCTTTGCCTTTATGGTTAGTGCTCTTTTGTGTTCTCAGTCTCAAGGTCATGGTCACATTCTCCAAAGTTATTTTCTGATAGTCTTTTATCTTGCCTTTCATATTTTGATCTATAGTCTACCAATTATTGCTTTCTATGTATGATAGAGGTCAAACTAATATTTTTTTGATCTTTAAATGGAGAGCAAATTAACTCAGTATCACTTATTTAAAATAATTATCTCCCAGCTTTTATGCACCACCTTTGTTTCAAGACATGTGTGCGTATAATGCAGGCCTATTTCTGGATTCTGCTCTTTTCCACTGGTCCAGCAACGCTTTCTCGTTGTAGCATTAGACTGTGCTTTTGCTGTGTTATGATAAATCTTCGTGGCTCATAGTGTATGTCCCCCAACTTTTAAAATTCTTCTCTAAGTTTGTCATAGCAATTCTTAGCTCTTAACATGTTGACAATAAATAATAGAATCAGCTTGCCAGGCTCTATAACAAATGTTGTTGGCATATTAATTAGAATTTCATTAATTCTATATAGATTATTTTGAAAAGAATGAATAACTAAATATTTAGCCTTTCAGTCCATGAATATGGTATATTATTCCATTTGTATAACTTTTAATTCCTCTCAGAAATGTTTTATAGCTTTCTGTCATTTGATAGAAGATTTGTACATCTTTTGTTAGATTTTTTTTCCTAGCTATTTGGTCTAAATGAAAACTTTTTTTTACTTAATTTAATAATCATTGATAGTGTCTAGAAATATGATTGACTGTATTAGCCTTGTATACAGAGACCTTAGTACATTTATCGATTAGTTTGGATAGTTTATGTATAAATCCTTTTGATTTTCTCCATGTAATAACATGTCACTTGGAAATTATGAGTTTGATTTCTTCCATTCTAATGTGTAAGCTTCTGTTTCTAATAATGCTTTATTTCACAGGCTGATAGTATCATGCTTAATAGAAATTCAAATGGTTAACAAAGTTGTCTCGTTCTTGACCTTGCAGGGAAAACTTAATTTTATCATTTAATATATGTTTACTCTCTTTCTAAGCAGATAAAATTTCATTCTGTTGCTAGTTGAAAGGTTCTTTTTATATAAAATGATGAATAAGCATTGAATTTAAAATGCACTTAAAAATGCTTTTCCTTCTATTGAGATGATCATAAGATTTTAATGAGTTTTAAATGCAATAAATTACCTTGATTGATTTTGAAACTTAATCATATATATTGCTGGATTCAGTTGGCTATTTTTTTCGGTAGGGTGTTTGAATATTACTTCCTGAGAGAGAATGATCTGCTCATTTTCTTTCTTGCAGTCAGAACAGAGAAGATGACTTACACCCAATCAGGGAGGGAACTGATCAAAGCTGGGTGCTGAGTATGCCAGGGTTGTCAATTTCCAACTCAGTCCTACTCTTCTGCTGCTGTTTGGGGGCTCCAACTGAAACTGGGAGTGTCTGGCAGGCATTTTCCCCCCTAGAATGATTTGCATCCATTTTTGTTCCCCTGTCCCATGAGAGTGCCCAAAGCACTGCTGTGACTCTCAACCTACCAGCCTCTGCCTTTTTCGTGAATTGGCTGTGGCCTGCAAGGGGTGTAAGCCTAAGTGCAGGGATTGCTTTTCTGGGTCTATCTCTTTATGGCTTTGCACTTTCTTACTGCCTTGGTAGCTTTTCCTCGGCCAACAATTTAAATTTTTTTTTGTTGTTCACTTCTTTTAATTTTTCATAGTGGAAAATTGGTCTAAACAATAACCAGTCATTGTTCCCTGTTCCTTTTCATCTATTCCCCTTCTTCCTATAGGCCTCAGCTCCTGGCACTGGACCAGTGATGCCTTCCTGCTGCTGGGCTATGCCTCTCTGCCTGTGCTCTACACCACAGATGGACTGACTTTTATAAAGCATGTACCAGCGCATGTTACCCTCTTACTTAAAATCCTGCAATTTTTCCAGTAGCCTTCAAGGTAAAGACTTCTGTCCCAAGCCATAACCTCACACCTACAAGAAGATGGTTTCCTCCACACCAACGTTGTCACTCCCCGTCACTCCCACTTGCCATGCTTCCCCAAAGTCACCCTCCCTTCCTGCTTCATGGGTTTGTTTGCTGTTTTCAGAATGCATAAGAGGCAGGCATTTCTGTCTCCAAGGCTTTTCCCTTCTGCCTTCCTACCTAGAACACTCTCCCTTCTTCTCTCGGTTGCCTTAGTCCCACCTCTCCTTTACAGCGGATTCAGGTCCTTTTGCCTATGAAGTTGTCTTGACTTCCATGCCCTGTGACTCTCACCCTCTCAGGGGTATCTGGATGCCTTCTGTTGGCTTTCATAGGGTAAAAGAGCAGTTTTGTGTTATTCATTGATTTATCTGTGTGTTGACTTCTACCTCCCCTACCAGCTGGATGATTCTTACAGACCTCAGCCCCTAACTCTTTGATAGGTCCTGATGACTGGCACGGTGGATGTAGATGCCCCATCAATGGTGATGACTGATGGTAATTAGAGCTGTCATAAAGCATGTCCGTCTCCTTGCTTTCCAAACACAGATTGAGGCACTCCCTATTCTTTCTCGAGTGAAGTGGGGCCATGTTACTGACTTTGACCCATAAAATGTTGGTTGAAGGAGATGTATCTTCTCATGGCAGAATATTACAAATCCACTGCGTGGATTGCCTCCTCTGTTTCTGCAAGACAGAAGCCCTGCCAACCCACCTTGGTCATATAGAATGAATGAAAGTAGACTTTCCTTCTCATGAGTCACTGAAAGCTGGACCTTGTCTGTAACCATAGATCGTCCTGTGTTCCCTGACTGATGTAATGACGTCAGGATGGTGGTGGTGAGGTTGCTGCTGCTGCTGGCAATGATAGAGACAAATAAATGAAGATATGGACCATATGATTATTCTATGACATACCAATTCCAGGCCTATGCATATCCTAACTGAATGCATTTGTTGCTGTACCAAAAGGCATGTTTAAAAATTATTATAGCAATATTAATAATACTTATTAATAGTAATAACAAATACTTATCAACAGTAAAAATGGATAAGTATGTTAGAATATTCATATATGGAATTTACAGAGCAATGAAAAGAATGAACTAGCTTTATATATTATAGCATGAATTAATTTCATAAATGATACTATTCAAAAATTGACCGACAACTTCAAGACACAGAAATCTATGACATGTAAAGTTACATAATTATTTTTTAAAGAAGAGAGAACTAACGAATGGGAGGGACTGGTGATATGTGGGTAATATTTTGTTTCTTGACTGTGCAGTGGGTGTGTTTACTTAGTGAAAATGTATCAATTTGTATACTTTTGATTGAAGTACTTTTCTATAAATTATACTTCAATTAAAAATTTATTAAATAGAAAAAGATATGGACTTCACTCCCTGTCTTGTTACTCATTACCCCTTTTTTATTGGCCAGGAGAAAAGATTCTGCCCCTGAAATTTCAGACAATTTTGCCTAAAGAGAGACAGGGACCAAATTTAAGTCTGTCTTTCTCACACTTGTTCAAGCGGCAAACAACTTAAAACTGCAAGACCGCTTTCTCCTTGCATAAGTCTTTGAGGTCACCATAATGAAAGCTACCTTTGGACACCTGCTCACGTTCCTTCCTCAATGTCTTGAAACTTCACAGTAAGTGGACATGGTGGGCACCACTGGTCCCCATTTTGCAGTGAGTGACTGAAGCTTTGAGCGGGTAGTGCCTTTTGTGGGACCACTCAGCTGAAGTCTGTGATGAGGCTGGGTCTCCAATGGCGATGTGTCCTGTGTCCCTTCCTTTTCAATATGTTACCCTCCATTCTGAGAGTCCAGTTGCTAGATGCGAGGTGGACTAGAAGCGCTAGCAGAGAGCACACTTGCATTTTAAGTATCTGTTACAAAATCCTAAGCAGATAAGCACGCAAAAAAATAAACCATTATAATCAGCATGATTAGCTGTGTATGATTTTGTCTATGTGTTCATTTATTCCTGTTTCCATTTGTTTTGTTCTCTGCCACCTCTTAGAAGACAAGTTGTAGGAGACATTAAAGTTTCAAAAAAACTTTTTGGGAGGAATTTGAAAATAGACTATGTTCTTTCTGTTAATTTAATTTTAGATTAACAGGGTGTGGGGAAAACCTCTTTTATTCCACTCTGTCCCAGGGAGACCTAGTTTGGTCCCTGGGCTGTAGCACGAGCTGGTTTCTCTGTCATTCTGCCCCCACCTGGCTTGACTGTGGTCAGTGGGAGTCAGCTCTGGCTCCCTGGAGAGTGTCCACATGGACGGGCAGCTTCAATTGCATCCTTTATTTTTGTGGTGTTAACCCCTGGGGATCTGCTAACAGGGTTTGTGCCATTACGTCATTTCACAAATACTTCAAGAGTCAAAGAATTTCTAAACTTTTGACCCAAGGGGAAAATTGATGACTTGGCTTCCTTCCTGCCTTGCCCTTAGCTCTCTGTTTCATGCAGCTGTCCATTATGACACACTCTTGTGGCAGTTTTCATACCAGGTTTTATAGAGAGGCCATTAATGTGGTGTTCTGAATGGCAGGCTCTGAATTCAGGCAGACAGGTATTCACATCTGGCCCTGCCTCTTCCTAGCAGTCTGTCGTTGGATAAGTTATGAGGCCACTTAAAGCCTCAATCATCTTTTTCTTTATGTGGGTGATAATAGCCACATAGGGTTATTTTGAATATTGAAGGAAATAATAGCTGATACATAATGCTCAATGAATGCTAACTAAAATTATAGATCTTTCTGAAACCTTGGAGTGACAAGTTTCAAATGCTTATTTTACACTGATAATGTATAGAACAGGACTGAATTAAAAACTTTCATCCCTTCATTCAACAAATGAGCAGACAGCACCTACCTGAGCCAGACACGGCCTGGCCCACATAACTGTGCCGATGCACCAACGAGCCATCTAAATCTCACTGGCACTGGCCAGCCGAACAGAGAGAATCTGAAAGCAGGAAAGAAGGTGGGGGAAGAATCTGTGGAGGATGAAAGGTGTCAGTGAGGAGACATCTTTGAAGACACAAAAGTGAAAGTCCAGGACTCTTCCGCTAGTGAAAGGCCCTGGATGCCCTACTTTGCCCAGTGGTTAGTTCTCCTGACTTCCCGTCTGCCCTGGTCTCTCCTTCCTCCTCCTTTCAGCTTTCCTTGAAGTCCTAAAGGCACTGAAGCTCTGACAAGGGAACCACTATCATGTGATCTCTGCTTTCCTGAGGGTCCCAGGACCACAGGTCCTTCTAAAGCAGCCCTTGTGACTTGAGTTCTCAGGTCGCATCTTTGCTATGCCTTGAGGTGCCTGCTTCTTCTTCCCTCCTTCTACTCTGTTCCAGCCAGGAGGCCCAAATGCCGGGGGGCGGCGGGGCCGGCAGGAATGGAGACTATGCGCTCATGATGCCCTCTCTCAACTGTCTGCATGCTGCTGCGCCCCCAGGAAAATTCTGTACCCGGGCAGGGGAGCACCCGTCCTCCTTCCTGCCCGCTCACCTCCCCTCCTCCTCGCCTCCCCGCTTCGCCTCCCCGCCTCCCTTGCCCTCTGCCTCATCTTTCTTCTCCATGGTCTTCTTCACTCACAACACACCCCAAACCCAACTGTCCACCTGCAAAGTTCCCCACAACACAACGTGTGTTGTTTGCAACTCCTTCTGGGCTCTCGGCAGGGCAAGTGCGTTTGGAGGCGAGGTTGCGCGTGAGATTTTAGCCCGAAAGGCAGCAGCCTTGGTAATGCCACACTGGGAAGGGTATTTCAGTCACCCAGGCTGACACACTTCTGTGCTTCTCACGGACAGCAGGACTCCCTTTTGAGTTACGTAGCAAGGACGCAGAGGGGTCCCTGAGGTCTGGACCGGCTTCCCTGGGCTCGCTTCACATCTTGCATGTTATGTTGCGGATGCCTCCAAGGGCTCCTATCTGTCCCCTGTCCTCTGTGTTCTCCCAGCTGGGCAGAGTCTGGGACCCCTGAAGCATCTCTGGATGATGATCGCTGCTAGTGGCTGTGTCCTGTAGGCACCTTGCTAGCCGGGGCTGTGGATGTCACATCACCACGCCAGGACCTAAACTCTTTTAATAGACATGGCCTGACCTACTATTTATGGGTCATAAAAAACCTGCTTTCTTAAACCTGACACGCTGGTGCCCTCTTCCCAGACAAGTTTGGTCCTGTGAGTGTCCCCGGTCATCCCTTTCTAGCCACCCGCAGCCCCGTGTGCCTGCCAACAAGGGTGGGATGGCAGACGTGCTTGGGGCCTGCTCATAGAAGCTTGGGGTACACACCCAGTTCTTGAAAATGATCTGTGAGCTTCCAGGAAAGTCTCTCTCCCGGCCTCACGATCCTCGTCCCTCCCTCTGATTCTTCCATCCCCCTGGATGCGTAGGCAGAGCTTCATGGGGAAGACTCCCAGGTCTGCTTCACTGTTAATTCCTCTGTGAGACCTGAGGCCAAGAGAATGTGCCCTCTGGTCCCCCATGCAAGTTGGCACTCTGGGGAGCCACTGTGAGGACCTCTGATAGGCCAGCTGGGTCAGGCACTTGTCCTCTGTGAATATAATCGCCACTAAAAAATTCACCCACAGTCTTGCAGTCTTGCAATCTGGTTTTTAATATCTGTCCTTTTCTGAAAGGCAACAGCTTTTCTATTTATAATTGTGTCTTTTTTCTTTTATAATTTTTTAAAATCCAACTAACAACCCTATTCTCTTTATGGGTATGATAACAGGGTTTGCTTCTTAACATTTCAGGTAAATTCATTGCCATTATCAGCATCTAGGTCTAGTTCTCTCTCATCTGAATTTTTGGTCTATAGGATTGTCTCCAGGCCAAAGGCTTGCTTGGGTGAGCAGTGGGGAAAGAGGAGGTGGGCCGAGAGGATTCAGCCCTGTCCCCTCTCCCGTCTGACTGGCCACCACAGGCTTCTTCATCTGCATCTGCTCAGCTCTTCTCATCCCTCCTCTACACAAGCTTGCAAAAAAGTGCTCAGCAAATCCATTCATTCTGCTTGTCAATAACAAGACTTTATGTACAACCCTGCAAAGGTCTTTAGAGGAGCAAGGCCTCAGTATAAAAGAAAGCATCTCTAATTATGGAATTTCAGGCATTGGAATGTAATGAGCATTGTGTGTGTGTGTTGATATGCAGAGTGAGGGTGGGAGATGAAGGAGAAGGGGAGAATATCTTCAGCCCTGCAATCAGAAATGTCTTTATTCATGGAATGTATATTGAGCACTTTGTGCCAAGCATCATGTAAGCAATGGGGGTTTAGAAGCAAAAGCTAGAACCCCCAGCTTCATTTGCTTTCAATTTAGAACACTCTAGTTGCTAGGAGCATTCATGTTTTTCATTTGTTTGTTTTTAATTTACATCTTGATTGTTTTACTTTGGGGATATAATTGTTCTGCTTCTAGAATCAACAGATCATTTTGGAGTTCTGCTTCCTAAAAATACTTAGTAGAGTCATTCATTCACTCAACAATCATTATATGCCAACTGAATGCCCAAAGCACATTAGACTGCCCATGGTCTACATGCTGATACTAGTACACAGCAAAGGAGAGACAGTCATTCCCACATCAGGAAGCCAAGAGCATGTTGATGGACCTGCTTTTTGCGTCCCGTGACCAATCTGTGTTCCCAAAGTTTGCTTTCTTCTCTTGCCTAGTAGCTTTCAAGTCTCTGTGCCCTCTACTTCTTCCCTAAGTCAGGGGCCCTCTTCAAGGAACCATAGGGATGACTGTCCCTAGGAGAGGCCCTGGTCATTTTGCTCTGGGAGGGTTTGCTGATGCAGAACATCAGGAGTGAGTCTGACCCCCAGCCCTAATCCCAAGCCAAATGTTTGGCACCAGCTCAGTTCCCAAAGGCTGCTGGCGTGAAAGCCATGTGACAAATGGGACCAAAGTGGGAGTTTTATCTCCAGAGGGAAACATGCAAGCTACAGTGCAGTGAAGCGTGGACTCCATTTTCACCCAGAGCTAGTTGAGATGCAGCTGCTGGCAGGGCTCCCTGCATTTTTTGGCTGGATAATGGCAGTGGTCTCCTTCCAAATCCACTGCTTGGAAACACCAGTTTGTTGAACTCTGGACTCTCTGCCAGCAGAGTGCCAACCTTCTCTGAGCACAGCAAGGTCAGACAGGTGGGAGAGGAAAGAAAGTGGGGGCTCAAGAGTCGGCCCATGGTCACCTAGTATGGGTCCTAGGATGTCTTTCCCTCATCTGTGCAGGAGAGCTAGTGCCAGCACAGGTGCCAGGTGCCAGGCACCACTCTGCCCCATGCCACATGCTGCAGGGTGGGCGGCGGCTCCTTGGACTTGTAAATGTCCACATGGCAGGTCTAGGCTTTTGTACCACTCCTCACATATTCTGTGTGCTAATGTGGTCAGCATTGAGGCCCCAAGGGCCCTTCCTGAGGATGTCACATGAGAAGGACAGGGACTGGAAGCTGCTGGGAAAGTTGAGAGGAGTAAGCATTCTGTCTATCAGCTTAATGCCTTTGTTGACATAGTAATTCATGTATTCATTCACTAACCCTTTATTTGTAAGACACTGCTGGAAACAAAAATGAGTAAGAAAATGCCAGTCCTCTAGCTCAGGATTTTCAAACTTTTGATCATAATCTACAGTAAATGTAAAAAAAAAATATTTTATATCGTGACCCTGTACACACACACACACACACAGACACACACACACACACACACACACACACACACACACACACACATGAACCAAAAGTTCTACAAAATGAGTTGATCCATACTATCTATGATACAAACTGATATACACTATTATTATATTTGTTGTCCCAGAATGAATGAGAATCTGATAAAAGCAAAATATGAACATTTATTTAGGGTTTTGTTAGAACTACAGCTTGAGAAATACACATTCAAGATACTCATATCGTGTTCTGAGTTACCTGGATGAGATAGAATAGTGACTAATTCTCAGTCTGGTCAGTTATGCAAATTAGAATTTGAGTCTATCAAGTTCTGGTTGGTGGCCCATCAGTCAGGTTCTTGTTGGTACAAATCAGGTAAAAGTCAGCTGAGCCATGATTGGCAGTCTGTGGTGGGCGGACTTGTTTCAGCTCCTCTCAGGAGGCAGGTATGTTTTGAAATGCTGGGATTGCCTGGGGCCTGATTCTCAACAGCCTCAAGACTCTGCTTGAGTTATCCAGACTCAAAAGACTCCAAAATGTTTCTTGTTTCCTGACATGGACTTTTTTTTAATATTGATCACATGTTTCATGATTGACTAATGCACCATAGAAGTTTGAAGAATTCTATAATCCATAGTTTAATCTAGATGAGAACCCCATGAAAAAACCCTCAGTCTGGAATTCTACAGCAGAGGTCTTCTGACTTGGGCTCTGAGGCTGGGCTAGAAGACAGGACCTGGCTCAGGTGGAACAGTTGGCAGAAAGCATCTCAGGACACAAGGCAGGAGAAGTGGAGCTGTGTCCAGAAGGCTAATTTGAAGTCTTTGGAAAAAGATTCCATATCAGGAGCACGTTTGTATGCAAGGCAAAGACATGACAGAAAGATGCCTGTGCATCTTCACCACTGAGTTCATGGAATGCCTACTACTTCTCTGGTCCCCAACATTTCAGCATTTCATCTCTTTTGGGGTATACTTGTTATTTTGACTTTAATTTAATGAGAAAAATCTACTCTCATAAGTGTCATATTATACAAAACATCCATCATTAGGCATATGCATATGATCTGTTCTACATATTGGGCTGATTTGTCTAGTATGACTGCCATATTGCAGTTTATAATGTATGTTATATGCTGTAGGATGAGTACATTGATGACTACTTTTCTGTTCAAATGCAATAATATGATAATCATATGTAGCTAATTTTATTACTGTAATTGTTACTAAGAAAGATCTGAGGAGGAACCACCTCCCAAGTCATCCGGACTCCAAATACTCCAAATGCTCTAAATAAATCAGGGATGGTAGGTGGGAGCCTGGGTGAGATCCTGCTAGTGACATCCTGTCTGCCTGGGATCAGGTGGGATTTTACTTCCTTCCCACAGAAAGGGCTTGGTTGCTCTGCAGAGGGAGAGGGTGCAGGTAGACCAGCCTTCCTTGGTTAAAGGCCAGGATCTCACTTGCTGGGCTGAAGAGACCTCATCTTCTCTACAGAGGTTGTGGGAGCCTGATGGGCACCACGGATGCGGCCATACAGCTGCACACTCAGCTGTGTGAATACCCAGCCTGCTCTCCCCGGGTCCTGTGTCTTCTTACGGGTGGCGATTTTTTCTAGCCCAACTTCAGGCCAGCTGGCCCTCTTCTGTACTCCCTGAGCATTCATGTCTCTGTGCCAGCCCTCCCCTGCTGCTCATGCTGCATATTCTTAAATTTAAACAATGAAAAGTTGGCACTATCAACAGGACTGTGAACTACTCTAGGACAAGGCAGTGGTTTCTGCATCTGTCTTTATTCAGACATGTGCCCCCAACAGGAGATGACTTCTCTTGTCTGATAAACTGGTAGATATTAATGGTGCATAAAGTCTAGTGGTTTGTGGCAGCAGATGCAAGGTAAAACAAACTTCAGCAACAATAAAAACACCTTTTTTGATCCCAGGCAAGAAAAAGCACCAAGGGCACAGCAGAGGATGACATTGCCAGGAGGGACTGCCTGATGCTGGCCTGATACTGGAAGCTGGCGGGTGTGACTGGGCTCACAAGGGTGATCCCGGGCTAGCAAATCCACCTATGGACAGAGCTATCACCCACACATCTTTTCTCCTTGAGGCAGCTCATCACACACACAGGTGACATACAGTTGCCTCTTTTTTCGATCCCCTAAAACTATTTTTGCTCCATTCCTAAACATAACGTCTCCTTTCCTCTTTCTCACTTCATTAATTAGAAAGAAATAATGATCTATTCTGTGATAGATAATGAGAAAATACTAAAGAAGTTGGTGTTTGACTCAGGTTTTCAAAATTTAGTTGAAAAGAAAGAACACTACTATTAATACCACTAGCTAGCTGTCACTTGAATATCTATCACAAAATCTCCAAACAGCCCTGCGGTGTAGACACTGCTATTCCCAAAAGGTGGTGAGGAAGTGTCAGGGCAGGATGTTATCCTTACAGGCTGCCAGATGTCCACCCTGCATCAAGGGTGAGTTACACCCCCAGGTGCTCACAAGACCTCATTAGTTGATGTAGATTCTGGAGATAGACTTCATTTTAAGGTTAGCATAAGCAAAATAATTGACCGAAACAGCAAACTGCCGCTGGTTGCTGCAAAAATAGTACACATGATGCGATCCATTTTCAATACAAATCAAACCGTTTTCTTTTCTTCTCTTCTCTGCTGTTTGAAATGATCTGATTTAACCAGGGCCCCGATAGGAGTGATCTGTCCTGCTTATAAAGCAAGGGGAGAAGGCTGCAGGGGCAGAGCTGGACGGTTAAGAGGAGGGGTGACATGCAGACATGGTAGAACTACTTCTGAGCACTCTAGGTCCTGAGGATGGGCAAACCAGCCTCTGTCAAGCCCACTGGCATCTGGGATCTGGGAGCATCACGCGGAGCCAGGAGCTCCAAGAGCATGAGAGCTCCAAGCAAAGAGGCTGGACTGCCACCACAGTGGGAGACAAATCAGCCTCCCTTGATGGGGACAGGCTCCCTGTGCTCCACTGAGGGGCAGGAGCTGAGTGATTGTGGAGCAGGAGAAAGAGGCAGCGTGGTCACCTTGGATCCACCTGGGGATGAGAGCGGCATCTGTGTGTGATGTTGGAGAGGCGGAGACCATAGGGGACTTAGGTTCTAAGACGTTTATTCTTGAGGACTCAGCACTCAGTTTCAGTGCATATGTCTGCTAAGATAGCACTATCACAAGGGGATTTGGATGTTCAAAGGAGTCTGTAGCCCAAACAGAGTTTGGGATCTGTCGAGGCTGTAACTCATTAATTGAATCTCAAATGACTGGCAAAGGGTAACCAACCAAAGAGACTGGAGAAAGGTCCCCAAGCACAGGGGCTGGAGGAAGGGGGTGATCAAGTCAGAGGGGCAGCATATGAAGATGGGTGTATTCGTCACTTCTGTTGCAATGAAGTAGAACAAACAGGGTGGCTCAATCAACAGACATTTATTTCTCACAGTTCTGGAGGCTGGATGTCTGGGATCAGGGTGTTGGCTGGGTGATGTCTTTGTGGCTTGCAAATGGCCGTGTTCGCCTCATGTCTTCATATGGTCGTTGTCTGGGCACTGAGGCCCTGGTGTCTCTTTGAGTGCCTGAGTTCTTCGAGTCAGGACACAAGTGGTCTTCCTATAAAAAGACTCACCTTAGTGGCCTCATTTAATTTAATTACCTTTTTAAAGACCCTGTCTCCAAATACGGTCATATTCTGAGCTATTGGCTGGCGGTCAAGTCTTCAACATATCACTTACAGGCGGGGAACACAATTCCTCCCATAATATTGGGGAAGTACAAGTGACTGGTGCCCGGGTGGGAGGAACTGGATCTGGAGAGGTAGATCAGCACCAGGTCAAGACACCTGGTGAGGCCTTTGTTCTGTAGTAGATGGCAGGATCTTTGCAGACCACAGAGCTTGAAACCCAGCTCGTGCACTTGGCAGTTGTTTAAATTTGGTTGCCTGCTTACCTTCTGAGTCACGGTTTTCCCATCTGTAAAATTGGGACAAAACTATCTATTGAGTGAGGTGAGTTGTAAAAATTCAATAAACATGTTTCTAAACCAATCTCACAGGTCTGGTTTGCGATAATTAAATCAGAGCATAAAATGATGAAAAGGGGTAGGGAGATGGTGATGGAACTCAAGGAAAGTTTCAAGGTGAAGTGGGCATCTCCATCCACAATGGATAGCGTGAGGAAGCGTGGCGACACCAGGGCCAGGTGACAGCACACAACCCGAGGTGTGGTCTGGAGAGCCTGCCTCAGTTTCCCAGGCACCTCCTCGGCCTCTGAGTTGGAATAGGAATCTACATTTTCATGGGCTTCCCAGAAGCTCCACAGTCAGCCTTCAGAAATGAGGGGTGGAAAGAGACACCAGTTTTGGTCTCATGTCTGTGTTTCTTACCCAAGTACCTAGAATGGAGAGCAGGCAGCTCTCGTGCACTCTGCCTACCTGGGTGCTCCTGCAATGAGCAGAACCAGTGGGTGGAACTTCGAGTCCTGCTGAGCAGACAGTCACAGCATCCACCGTTGCTTTGCTGCTAAGCTGAGCTGAGTGCCTCCGGCCAAAGTTCAGGCTTTGCCTGCTGTTGGCAGATCCCTAGGAATCAGATTCTAGAGAAAATGCTAAATGATCTGCTTCCTTCAGGGATAGAGGGATCATGAAGGGACTGAGCTTATGGCTCTTTCCAGAAATCTAATGAGCAAAGTATTACAATTAGTCATGGTCTGCATGCACCTCAGCCAGCCTGGTTGCCTGTGGTTCTTTAATTAAGCTACAGAGATGAGACCCCCAGGGGTACCCACAGAGCCGCCACTGGAGGAGTTCATTTGCTTTGAGCCATTAACCTGGGAGGACCATCAGTTCTTTGGGAAAGGATGTTAGTGCAAATCTACCACCCTTTGCCAAGATAAAGAAGCGCTGTCCGTTTGATTCTCAACTCCGGAGCTCAAGGAGAGGAGCTGGTCTTGAGTCAAATGACCCTTTTATAGACTAGAGGGTGGGAAGCTGGCTAAGTGAGAGGAGTTCCCTGCAATCTTATCAGCTCTTCTTCCTTGAAAAGGCTCGGGGCCCTCCCACCACTTCCTGCACACACACTGGTACATGTGCCCATACATTCAACATGTAAGTAAACGTGCCGGGAACATGCTCACACATACCCACGCGGGTCTCCCACACAACTTCTGGAGGCCCATGCAACCATGGAGGCTTCTTGTAGGAGATGGATCCGAGGCTGACCATAAGTTCTATTTTAAATGGGGCGGTGTCGTTGGTTTTCCTATTTCCTGATGGTCAGTTTTGTCCTGTTTTTAATAAACTGTCTGTGAAGCCAGAACTATCTGCAACGCTGAGCAATGGGCGCACTTGAGTTGCCTCCGGCCCTGTCTGTTGAGGGGGCCAAAGCAATCCCATTCCATCTCGTCTCATTTTGAACTCTGGTCAGTCTAATCAATCACCAGGTCTGCTGCTTCAGTTACAGTTCCCCTAATTGAATTCTGCTAGCCTAGAACTGTGATCATTTGGTCTGTATGTGAGCTATATTTGACTACAACTTGCCTTAATGTTACTTAAATGCAGAGTGTTAAAAACCTAATTCAGACACAAGATTGGAGGCAGATTAAATTTATTAGACCAGGCTGCCTATTTTGCACCACCAGTGTTTGCAGCAAATTACAAATGAATTGACACTTTTCATTTCATGCTCTGCATGGTGCTGGCTTAGAAATGCTTTCATAAACATGAGTCCAGTGGCTTTTGTATGAAAGTAGCAAAATGGCATTTCTTTAAAAAAAAAATTTCTTCGTGTCAGACTGGCCTATTGTAGATCTCACCTCCTCCTGACTTGTCCTGACTGGAGCAAGTTTCCAGCCCCCTCCAACCCCCCATTCGGGTCACTGCCGAGCTGGCTCTGAAGAGGCCTTTCTGCCAGTCCCCAGCTGTGGGTGTTGTGGAGGGGTGACCTCAAGCTGGCCAGCGTGACTAAGAGCTTTCAGAGGTAGGGCACCACTGTCACCCGCTGAGAAGGAGGCCACTGTCAGGCTCTTGTGTGAAGCTCAGCTCAGGGCAGAACCTCCTGTAGCCACACTCCACCCCATTGCAGAAAAGGACATCAGCTGAGATTCCTCACACAAACAAGACCAGAATATTTACATAATATGGATGAACGTAAAGGCCAAAAATGTGACAAGCCCAATACCATAAAGACGATACTAGTGTGACCAGCAGCTGAGAGACAGACAGACTTACCAAATAGAGGCAGAGACTTTGGAAATAGCAATGGAGAGAGTAGAACCCCTGGAAGAACTGAGCTTCCCAAGAGGGCAGTAGGGAGCCTGCCCAGCAGGACCAGGACACAGAGCAGAGGGAGAGGGTCTTGACAGAGGACAGAAGGAGGACCAGTGCCCCGGTGGTCTGAGCTGGCACCCCTCTGAAGGAGATTACTCAGAGTGCCACCATAATCAGAAAGCAGCTAGGAGAATCTCTCACCTTCATTCCCTTCCACCATATTGCCATGGAGCTGCAAGACCTACACATTGGAAATCCCACCCCCAGGTTTAAAAGAAAGAGTCCCAGAAGGAAGGAACCTTCAAGGTACCCACCACACCACCCTGTGGATGGAGGCAGAATCAGACTACAGTCTGATTGCTGATTGTGGGCCAGCATGGACATTATCATTCACAACTGGGACACTGAGGGGAGGCTCTGCATCCCCCTTACAAACAACCCCATTGGCTGAACTCTTGGGTCCCAACACAGGATCCACCTAAGAACATCACCGACCAGTGGTGATAATATTCCAACCAGTGGCAATGCCACACAACTCAAGAATTCCCAGTGTTCAAACCAAGATCCAAGGTTCTCTGGTGCAAGTTGATGACCTACACAAGGCCATCACTATATGGAAATCTAACCCACAGAAACATAAACAGGATGCCAAATAGAACAAAGACACAGAGAAATATATGCAAAACAATAGATCCAATGAAAACCCAAGGGGAAAATCTGAATGCAACAGACATGTGCAAACTACCTGAGGATGAATTTAGGGCAACAGTGATAAACATACTCATGGAAATGAAGAAAACAATGGAGGAAGAAAAAGAGAGAGAACAAAAAAGAGAGAAAAGAAATGAAGCAAAATATCAAAGAAATGAAGAACATGATAGCTGAATTTAAGAACTCAACGGAGAGTCTCAAGAGTAGGATGGATGAAGCCTCCAATGGAATCAATGAGCTAGATGATAAGGCAGAGAAATGCACTCAGGCAAGCCAGCAAAGAGAGAAAAGAATGAAAAGAAATTAAGGAAGCATCCATGACCCAGAAGGAGAAGATAGAGAAAAGGGGGGAGAAACTGTATTTGAAGTAATAATAGCCAAGAATCTGAGGAATGAAGAAAGCCTCTAGACCCAGGAAGCTCAAAGAGTTCTTAATAAAATAAACCTAGACAGACCTACAGCTAGACACATTGTCATGGAAAGGTAAAAAAAGAGAATCTTAAAATCAGCTAGCAAAAAATGAGTCACATACAAAGGAGTCCCCATCAGATTGTCAGTGGATTTCCCAACTGAAACTCTACAGACCAGAAGAGAGTGGCATAATGTATTCAAAGTGCTAAAAGAAAAGGATTTTCAACCTAGGATATTATATCCTGTGAGATTATCATTTAAAACTGAAGGAATGATAACGTCTTTTTGGGTAAGTAAAAGTTAAAGAAATTCACCACCACAGAACCACCTCTAAAACAAATTCTAAAGGATGTTCTATAAAGCGTAAAGAACCCCCAGTTAAAAACAGTAAGACAGCAAATATAAAAAGTGGAGAGGGAGAGAATAAAGATGTGGATACTTAGAATGAGTGGAAGACTATTCTGCTTTCAAATAAAAATAAGAAACAAACATAGAATTTTTAATGCCAACCTCAGGGCAACCTCAAAATACATCTCCAAGGAAAAAACAAAGAAGAAAACAAAACTAAAATCCCCTGAAACCTTGGCACATAATGACATCCTCCAAAACAGAGAAATCAATGTTTTTAGATATAATGAAAATAAATATATTTATTATTCAGAAAAAAAAAGAGATTAAGAGTTTCATAGAATGAGAGAGTGCTGATGGAGGGGTCATGTGACATGAACCTGCGCCTTGTAGTTGCTGAGAGGAGGCCCAGCCAAAAACTCTCTAAAAATGAGACCAATAATCTGAAGGAACTTGGGGAAAATAATTCTCCCCTTAGTTAATCTCTAAATGAGGGCATAGTTGGCTTTCTCTTTTATTTTAGCCTTCTGAAACCAGAAGTGGAGGACCCAACTGAAATCTATGGGACTCTTGCCCCAGGAAAACTGTTAGATAATAAAGCTGTGTCCTTTAAATTTAATAAATTTGTGGTAATTTGTGATATGCCCCAAGAAAATCTACTGCATCTGCTTTATGTATACATTAGACATTGTGCTAAGCACTTGAAATTCATGATCTTTTAATTATCCCTATTGAGGGAGAGCTGAGGGATGTGGAATTTAAACAAGTTTTGTAATTCACCCAAGTTTGTATAACTAGGGAGTGACAGAGGCAAGGATTTATATCCAGATTTACTAACAAAATCCATTTTCTTAATCACCACTGATGGGAACACTGGCCATTCTACTTTGGCTTTATAGTCTCAGCTAATGGTCTGACTATCAGATTCTCTGTGCTTTCTTCAGACTCTGTGGATTTTTACTCCTTTCTACTGAGAACTTACTGACATTGAAAAAATGTGTTAATTTAATTCTTTAGCTGTTTATCAAAGACATACTGCAGGAAAGCATTGCATGACATACCGGAAGAATTAAAAACTTACTAAAGGCAGCTCCTGACCCTCAAGTTTCTTGAATACTTATGGGAAAACAAATTCATACATAAATACCACAAATGAGTAAGAAAAGAGGTAGAGTGGAAGTATCCAGCCTCAAGATTCTGAGAAAGGAAAATCATTTTTTCATTTCTCTGACAAAGTGATGTTTATACAAGGAGATGAAGAGATATTTATCTGTTCACTTCTGATGAGATTCTATACGTATGAGAGTTTTCTGGTTCCATAAAATTGGGAAGTAAAGGAATCCTTTTGTAATTAAAACAACCAGACTGCCCCACAAGGAAGCTGGCTGCAGGGGGAAGGGCTGAGAGCAGGACTGGAGGTTCAGGTGGCTCCCTCCCGAGAGGGGAGCCGGCAGGTTGGAGGTGGAGGTGAGAAAAGACAACCTTCATCTGAGAATGCTCTCCATGGAGATAGAAAGACCAGAAGAGTGTGGCTTCTGGATGAGATACTGTCTGTCAGCATCTGAGGTGTTGAGTGAGTACTTCAGGTGAATCAGAAGCTCCTGTGAGAGGACTTCTTAACCAGTCTTGACCGGATGCTCTTAGTGTGCCAGGCCAGGAAGGCCCCAGTGCTGGCCTGGTTCCTCCCATCTTGTCTGGTTGCACTGTTCAAAGACCACCTGCTGGTCAGTGGTCATCACGCCAGGCGCTCCACACCTACAGCTTCCATGGCCTCCACCCCGCCTCATCAGTGCCAGACCAGATCCTCCCCAGATGAACAAGGTCGCGGGAGGTTGAGGGGCTCTCTCCTGAGCATTCTGAGTCCCTGAAGAGCCCTTGCAGGTCCAGTCATCGACTTGGAAGGCTGCCATGGACAAGCTTAGTCCAACAGCCATCAGCAGCGACACTGTGGTCTCACTCCACCACATTTGCAAAATAAGCAAAGCTTTTAGTGCTTGCTGTCTTCTGTGTGTATGTTTTTAATCAACTTGCTGCAGTTGCCGAAGCACCTAAAGTTGTAAAATGTGGAATGGCTCTGTGTGAACCTTCTCCTCAGCTCTGACCTGAGGCTGCTTGCAAGACACCCTCAGAGGGCTGCTCTGGGGCTCACTGCTTTGATGTCAGGGCTGGCCTGGGGGAGGGGAGTGCGGGAAGGGGGCTGGGGGAGGTCCAGTGCACACACCCCTCCCCTGAGGGCCCCAGTGTCACATAAAAGATGGAGGCAAAGGTGGTGGTGAGGTGGGTGGCCTGGTGATCAGGTGGCCGACACCGCACACTGGTGGGAGTAGTGGCAGGAGTTTTCTGTAGGTCACCCTGCAGGTGAGAAGGAAGCTGGAGCTGGCAGGCCTGCCCATCAGCACCTTCCTCGCAGGAAGGCTTGCCCTTTCTCCACATTTGGCTCAGACACTGGGTTTATGGGCCGCATGGCAGGAAGTCCTCAGGTTCTGGGCTGACAGAAATCAGAGAAGAGGCCATTTTTTAGGGGCTTGTTCTGTACAGGCCTGTCAAAAGATGGGGGTAGGGGACCCTTTATGGGACCCTGCCCATGCGTGACCCTGGGACTCTTTGTCCTATGAAGACTTGTCATAACTTTAGAGAATGCCAGATCTGAAAGAATTAGAGAAATATTGTTCGATTTCTTCATTTCACTCCGAAGAAAAGCCAGGACAGTGAGGCAACTTTCCCAGAATTGCGACAAAGGTGGGACTAGAACCCATTTCCTGGCTCTTCAGCCCCAGGATGGGGACACAGAGCCCTTCAACCTTCTCCTGTGAGGATTTGCAATCTCCTGGGCAGGGTGTCCAGACCGACTCAGGCCTTGGTATTCAGACAGAAGAGTATGTTTGCATGACTCCTGGGGATGAAGAGACACTCCTCTGGGGAACAGGAAACAGTGCTGGGGGACTCCTGCCACCCCACCCCTGCTAGGCTTCAGCATACCCCCCAGGGAGTTCTATGCATGTGCATGCGTGTGTGTGTGTGTGTGTGTATGTGGGCACATGTGTGCATGATTCTATGTCCATGTGTGTGATCACAGAGCCTGGCGATATACTCTGGCTCTGAGTAGTTCCTAGAAACCCATTATTGATTGAGGAGACTGAAGAGGAAAAAGCCATTTGTTCTATCACAAAACATCTGCCATTTTCTTATCACAAGAGTTTTTAGTTCAGGTGTCTTTTCTTAGACAGAAGGAAAGAAACACACAAACAGGTCAAGTAATTTTCTTAGGTCATTCAAGATATTGGTGATGACCTGAAATGTGCAAATAAGCTGAATCCACATCCTCAAACCTGGAAAAAAGATAGCCAGAACCATTAGAAATCTGATCATGTATACAAGAAGCCAAATTAAAGCCCAAAGTGTCCTTGTTGTGTTTAATGGGACCTTGGCAGGCCCAGGAATTAGGTGTGGAACTTATCTTTAAGGTTGGTGTGGTATAGTCTGAGGAATACTAAAAAGCGTTTTTAAACAAGTAAAAGAAAACAAAGCAGTTCTAAGGGAAAAGTATGTTTAGGAAATCCGTGGTAAACACAATTAAGCAGGTTCTTTATAGCAGGATGTCTCAGAAACTTGTAAATGCTAGCATGCATTGAGACTCTCCAAGAATGAAATTGAGCAAAAGATAGTTTCTGGATTTATTTGACCATGGAAAATTCTTCACCAAAGATCTAGTTGATCAGGTGTTTTTCCAAAATGCCTTTTTGGAGAGCAAAATGTCTTGATATGGCTTTCCAGTGTAACCAAATAGTGGTGCTCCATCTAAAGAGGGCAGGGTAAGGACCCCCATAAATCTGGTCTCCCACAAAAATAACAAAATCACTGGGAACATGGTCAAAATAAACTTTTTCAGAATTCTGGAAGTTAACCAAAGACCTGCATTTATTCAAGAAAAGCTGCTGAGCCTTGATAAAAGAAACAGACTGTGCATATGAAATCCCACCCCACTCTATTCAATTCTCTGTAAGCCTTGATAATCTGTAACCTCAGAAACCCAGAAGCTCTGAAAACCACCAACTTTGCAGCCACCAAAGGAAACAGATTGAGTTTAGTCTCCTCAAAATGTCCTATTCCAGAGCAGTGCCATGATTTTCTTAATTTACAAACTCCTGGGAAAACCCCATGTATGGAGATTGTTGACATTTCTCCTGACACAGAGTTCATGCTTCAGGAAAACGTCTATCCTTGGGGGATTTGTCAAAAACTATCAGCTACAACTGCTGAGCATTGCAGCTGCCTGAGGCTGCAATACCAGTTGAAAGAATAGTTGGAGAGTCAGGGCAAAGCTGGAGAAGGAGTTGTCTAGGAATGAGATGTCCACTGAGGGTCTTTTAAAAACTATGATATAGTCCAGGGCATCGGGAAGGGTATGCACTTGTGTAGGGCTATGCACATGCTTCGGAAGACTGGAAAAGACCCCTGTCTCTCAAGTTGGGTTGCCCCTGAGGCTGAGCACAAGCAGGAAGTAAAGACTGAAGCAGAACTATAAGCCGCTTAAGCACTGAAGAGACACCTCAACACCTGCAGAGCCCCTTGACAGGGGCAACAGACTGGTTCAAGGCATTTCAATTCATCTCTGGCCAATCTACAGTGGATCACTAAACTAACTGAGCAGAAGCTTCAGTGACTGCACATTAGGAATACAAACCTTCCAGAATTAGTCCAAGAAAGTAACTGAACAAGTTAGCCAGCAACATAAACACACCAAAAACAAACACTGGCAATACAAGCCCTGGAAGAGGGCGTGGCCTTATTTTGAGAGCTGTCATCTGATATTATCAAAAATGTTCAAACTTCAACCAAAATGATGATATAGGAAAAGAAATAGAAATCTATGACTCAGACACTGGGAAATCAATCCAGAGCAGGCCTAGATGTTGGTCTTCTAGGGAAAGATTTTTAATTTAACTATTATAAATATGTCCAAAGAACAAATGGTACTCATTGCTAAAGAGTTAAAGGAAATTATAACAATAAGATCTCACCAAATAGAGAATATCAACAAAGAGATAAAAATTATTAAAAAGGAACCAAGTATAAATTTTGGAGTTTAAAAGTATAATAACTAAAATATCATATTTATATATATGTGATATATAGATATATAGAGATATATATCTCTTATATATTTAAGTATACAATGGATATAAATAATATTATATATTTTATAAAGAAATAATATATTTTTATATGTGTGCCCTCTTCCTGTCTGCCCACCTACTCCCCTTCATTCCTGCCTGCACCTTTCCTTTAAAAAAATAAAAAATAAGATTGGACACTTACCATGCCTCATACCCAAAAATTGACTCGAAATAGTAATAGATGTAAATGTAAGAGCTAAAATCATAGAACTCTTAGAAGAAAACATAGTGAATCCATGAGGAAAAAGAGTGAAGCTTTATGTGCAAGGGCCAGGCAGTAGTTTTATAGACATGGCACCAAAAGCACCAACAACAGCAAAAGATTAGATCAAATCAGAAGTAAGAATTTTTGTGCTATAAACAACACCATCAAGGAAGTGAAAAATAACCCACAGAACAGGCAGAAATACTAGCACATTATATATATATATATATATATATGTGTGTGTGTGTGTGTGTGTGTGTGTGTGTGTGTGTGTGTGTGTGTGTATACGCACACATGTAGAATATATACACATACATAGAAGACACATAATATATGCATGTGTGTGTATATATGTGTGCATATACATATCTGCATACGCACATATGTATATATGATGAGGGACTTGTATCCAGAATATATATTTTAAAAAAAACCTTTTACACTCAATAGTAGACAAGCAACCTAGTTACTTAGGTTTGAGGATTTGAGTAGATACTTCTCCAAAGAAAATATACACATGACCAATAAATACAAGAAAAAAATGCTCAATATTGTTAGTTATCAAGGAAATGAAAATCAAAATCACCATGAGATACTACTTCACATTCACTAGAGTGGCTACAGTAAAACGAAAAGCAAACAAACAAACAAACAAAAAACGCAACAGGCAATGACAAGTATTGGCAAGGATTTGGAGAAATCGGAGTCCTCACACAATCAGAAGGTGAAATAGTGTGGCCTTTTTGGAAAACACTAGTAAATCTTCAAAATGATAAATATAGTTACTACAGGAACCAGCTTTCCACTTCCAGATGTATGCACAAGAGAAATGCAGACATGTCCATGTAAAACTTGTCCGTGTATTATTCATAATAGCCATAAAGTACAAACAACCCAAATGTCCATCAACTGATGAATGATAAGCAAAACATGGCACATCCATAAATGAAATATTGTTCCTCAGTGAAGAGAAATGACATACCAACACCTGGATGAAACTTGAAAGTGTTAAGTGAAAGAAGCCAGATAAAGAATCATTTTATGTTCACTTCGGTGAAAAGTCCAGAACAGGCATAGCTATGAAGGCAGATGTAGGTGATTGATTACTGAGGGCTGAGATTGGGGTTGGTGGCAGGGAGTGACTGCTAATTGGTATAAAGCTTCTTTCTGGGGTGATGAAAATGTTCTAAAATTAGATAGTGCTTTTGGTTGCACAACTATTGTGAATATAGCAACAAACACTAATTGTATGTTTTAAATGGGTAGATTTTATTGGTGAATTTTTTCCCTGGGTGCTTTTATACCAAGACACTACATTTTTCTCTTCTAGCAGTTGAGAGCTCTTTCACTGTATTTTTATCTCTAACACATAGTAAAATTCACACTAAGCATTTCCAAGTGTAAGTCCTGCTGGGCTTACTTTAATAAAAAGAGTTGATTCATTTGTAACTAGCAGCATTCATTTGAAATAAATATTTGTCTTTCATCCTTTAAGACCTGATTGAAATGAATCTTGCAGAAAAGTGTCTATATTAATAGCCTCCTACTAGGCATTTTTAATTGCAGTCATTTCTTTATTCTTTATACTAATCATATTCATATGCAAACCTTGTTCAGTATTTTTATTTACTGGCAGAGTTCAAATCTTCTTCCATCTCTCCCCCTCCACCCTCCACTTGCATACATATATCACTAGTAACAAATTGTTACTGAATCCTAGCCAATGTACTATATTAGTGGCACTTTGATTTTAACGCAGTAAAATTCTGTGCTCCAAATCACTTGTAAAATTTTTCATAGTTATTAAGTATAAAGAAGAAATTAACACATTGGCACAAACCTTATTTCCCAATCTGATTAATTTTGTAAATGTGATAATCTACTTGAAGCACAAATGATGCTGGGGTGGTTACGAAATACAGCTAAAAAGATTTTTGGCCATCTTCCTATTAGAAAGTAGGGGGTCTATGGGTCCCTTCTTTAAGTGTGAGTGGGCTTGTGATGCTTTTCTTAATTGACCTTGGTGGAAGTGCTCCTGTGGGACTTCTGGGGTCAGGTCTTGAAAGGCCAGATGATGTCTGCCTTGTTCCCTGGGACCTTTGCTCTATTTTTTTAAAGAACGATGCAGGCAGGAATGAAGGTGAGCAGAAGCAGACAGGCAGGAAGAGAGAGAAGGAAGAAGCACTCTATTTTATTTAGTTGTTCATCTTGGTTGTTTCTGATGGTCCTGGAATGCAAACCACGGTCCTTAGGATGTTTGTGGACTCTGTTGCTAAAGGCAGCTGACCACACCACTGCTCCATCAGGGCATGCTGACCTTTGCTCTTAGAGCTGCATACAAAAGCACAGCTTCCTAGAGGTGAAGACTCCAAAGCTCGCGGAGAGTCTATAAGGCAATGTTCCCATTAGCAAGCCCCACTCAGCTCTGCCTTTGAGTCATCTCAACCCAAGCACCAGCCCTGTGGGCTCTCAGAGGATGTCAGCCCTGGCCATTTGAGTCTTCTCAGTGGAGGTCCAGACAAAATGGGTCAGAGACAAGTCACCTCTGCTCTGATCTGTCAAAATTCCTGAACCACAAAATTCATGATGACAATAAAAATGGTTATACATCAGACCACTCTGTCTTAGGGTGTCTTTTATGCAGCAATAAATAAATGAGGACACTTTGAAAAGGACTTCTCAAGCTGAACATTACAGGATGCTGCTGCCAACAGAGCTCATGATTGAGACAACCACGAGTACTGTTAAGAACCTACCTTCGTTCATGGAAATCAGGCTCATTGGCTACAAGGACAGAGTCTAGGGTCTTCCTAAAGGTTTTGTCATTGCACATGACTTATAATTTCCCGAGCACTCTAAAATTGTTTATGGAAAGAAAGCTGCCCAATTTTTTAAGTGCCTGGAAGCTGAGGAATGTCTTGTTTCCTTTATTATCTTGCAGCAATTAAAGCAGAATTGGTGTCCCATGGGGGCTTGATTTGTGCCGTCTGAAGGCCTCCCTTCTCTCTAGAGCCCATCAGGGTGACTGGCCCTAGGGCACTGAATGGCTGCTTACTTGGTCTGGCTGCCACGTCCATTGCTTTTAATTTGGGGAAGTGCCTGGAATAGGGAAAGGGGAATGGAAACAAGGGACAACTTTTTGGAAACTCATTTCCTCTTTTAAAAAAATAAGGGCAGTAAATCATCCCAGGATTGTTCTGAAGCTCCCATGAAGTGATATAGGTAAGAAGACTTTTCAAATCGAAACCACTCTGCCAGTAAAAGCCAAGCATTGTTATTATCTGTTGTACGCATTTGCATTAATAATGTCTTCTCCGGGCCTCCATGAAATGGGAATAATAACAGTTATTAGCTCGTGCCAGGATTGCTGCCATACCCTCCTAACAGGTCTTCTCATTTCTATTTTTGTACTCTTAAAAGACATTCTTCACACAGCAGCTGGTGGATCTTTTAAATATGCAAATTAGGCCATGTCCTTCTATTTAAAATCCTCCGATGGCTCCATATGGCACTTAAAATAAAAACTAAACTCCACATCAGCCCCTACTAGGCCCTGGACCAGCTGGGCCCTGCCCAGCTCTCTGCCCTTGACTCAGCAGCCTTGTCCTCAACTCCTTCTGCTCCAACCACAAGCTCTCTAGACGCCTAGTGTTTCCCAGGATTTTTGCAGCCCCCATACATTTGCTCTTGCTATTCTCTTACATGGCTCGGCTCATGGGTAGGGCCCCAGCTTATATGTCAGCCCCTGAAAGGCCTTCCCTGAATTCTGCTCCTAAGGCAGTCTTCATTCACTAAATAAGTTCACCAATTCACTCATCAACTTTATCCTAATTTCATATATTCATAGCATGAATCATTATCAGAAATGGTATTATTTCATGTTTATGTATTTGTTATCTATCTTCCACAACTAAAATGAAAGTTCCATGAGAGCAGGGGTCTTGACTATTTTGCCAAACATAGGACCTGGTCCAGAGTAGTCCCTCAAATTTTTGATGAATCGGAAGTGAGTGATTGAAAGCTGGAGTCCCCTCTATGCACCCATAGTGATACAGAGAGCTCACATCTGCTAGGCGCTCCATGGAGAAAAGCCCTGTGGGAGAAAGGGCTGCTGGTGATGATGGCACAAGACACCATTATTTGAAGCAGATATGAGGGCTGTGAGTCTGAGAGCTCATCCAGGCTCTGTGGTAGGACTGCTCTCCATGGCTGAGACGACCCTCATCAGGAAGCATAACATCCAGCACAAGTGTTTCTGGAACGCTGAGCCTTCTCTAGTCCTTGGTTGCAATGACTAATTTTCCAAGAGCTTCTGAGTGAGCGTGAAGCTGACTTAGTGTTCTGGCCTCTGCTCAAGACCAGAACTTCTTGCTCTTGTTGGAGCACAGTGCGCTCTGCAGGATTCCTCCCCGGATTTTTCCCACGGCATTTTTACGGTCTGTCTTCCTAGATAGGACTGCTCTAGGAGAAGTAGAACTCGGATCAGAAAGTGAAGCAGATGCACATGAGGGCAAGAGGAGGGCGCTGTTTTCTGTGAAATGGGTAACTTCTCATACTCCTAGCTTCTAACAAAGGTACCCCAAAACCTGTGGCCCAGAGTGTGGGGAACACTGCTTTCAATGGTCATCCAGGGACCCATTTTCCTTGTACAAGACCCTCGGGATTGTCCTCAATCCTGTGAAGCAAGGGGGAGGCAAGGTACAAGTATTAGCTCAAAGGGTACAATCAGAAGTTGTGCTGAATTGCTTCTGCTCACATCCCTTTCGCCCAACCTTCATCCAATGGCCATGTCTTCTCGCAGGGGAGATGGAGAACTGTGATCTCTCTGTGGGCATCTCGGAGTCCTGCTAATGCTCAGGAGACCCTGTTATCAAGAAGTAGGGGGTGGCTGTTGAAGGATGACTTATAGTCCCCATCACGCTTTCAGACAGTAACTGGCCACACTAGAAGCCCAAACATGGAAGCCCATGCAGCTACCCTCACATACAGCGAGGAGACTTTCACAATGGAATCAAGAAAGCAAAGAAAAAGGTAGGCATGACTTTAGAAAATCCCAAGAGATGATTAAGGTTTGGGGAATAAAACATCTCAAAAATACATATGACTCTTAAACACGTTTTTCCTCTGGTGACCATTTCAGTTCTCACTTCGGTCCCATGCATTCATAGGATCACGATCTTCAAAAAATGGATCCTTTTTGGATTGAACTCCTAGGTTTTGGATTTTAGTCCAGAGGCAATTTTTTTTTAAGATGGAAAGTTTGAACAAGGTCCATTTGGCAGCCTCTAGAGCAGAGAAATAAAACTCTCTCTTACATAACGTATTTTTTGATTTCTTTGTTTTGTTAACTCAGTCATTGCATTGCTATGAATGTTTGGGGCACAGGGATGAGCATTTGTGGTCTATGTTATGCAAACTGTCTCTACCAAGAATTCCTGAACATAAGCCTCACCATCCTAAGAAATAACAGGGCAGCATTTCAGCCAATATGCCTCGCTCTCTCCTTTAACATATGGGAGAGTGACGTGAAACACCAGAAACATCTATTTGCACAGCATGCCAAGCGCGCTGCTGCTCCCGGCCCACCGGCTGGCATGGGAAGCAGTGGGCTTGTACTTGGGATTTTTACCCTGTCCTTTGGGGGTTGCTGACTGTGCAATGAGATTAGTAGTAATTAGTCAGCATCTAACAACCCTCAGCTGTTGTTGTGACCCAGTAGAGCTGCTTTTCTGCTTCTCGATAGAACGCAGTCACACTGCACCCCAGAGTTCTGTGGAGGTCCCTCGGCTCCCTCTGGTTGATCACGGAAGGAACGGAGTCCAGCTTCACCTGAAACATCTCAACTTAGATCTTTAAGATCCTTTCCAAAGTTTTGAATTTATAACCGTCAGGAGGGTGAGGAAAGGGAGTCGAGAAGATGATGTCCGTTGGCAGCGGCAAGTTGTTCAAGGTAGAGCAGGGAAGGTGACAGGACACAGAAGAAGGGTGTAGGCAGCACGCAGACAGGGAAGGTGGCATCCTGAAAGGGACTGCTGGTGAGCAAACCACACAGGAAGTCCTACGCAAAGACGGAAGTCAGCGGGTCCTTAATGATGGGTTCCACACCGGGGTCTTGATTTCTTCCTTGACAAACGTTAAAGTCAAGAAGGGGTGCCCTATGCATATTTCTGAAATTCCCCAAAGCAAGCAACATTTATCCATTTAGTTGAAACTCACTTGGTAGTAAAATCTGACCTGAGCAAACATGAAGTTGCATGTTTTTTTAATTTATTTCTCTTAGTGTAAGTGCACCTCTAGTTGGAAACACCGATCATATGTTGTTTCATTTTAGCAACACAGTTGTGTTTGATTATGGGCCTTATCTCAGATCCACCAGGTATGTCAGCATATGCAATACACAATCATATTCCTTCTAAACTTTGCGTAATTCTGAAATCCAAGCACATTTGTTCCCGATGGTTTGGATAAGGGTCTGCGTGCCTGGGATCTTTCATGACCGGCCCTTTAGGCTAAGGGTTGAGACACATCCCCAGTACAAAGGGCGGACTTCCCTGGACCCTACTGTGGTCCCTGTATTGTACCACAGTCCAAGTGGCTTAAACAACAGAAATGTATTTCCTCACAGGTCTGGAGGCTCGGAAGTCAAAGGTCAAGGTGTCAGCACGGTTGGTTCCTTCCAAAGCTAGTTTAGACCACCTTCTCCCTGTGTCATCACACTGTCACCCCTCTGAGTTTATGTCTTAATTTCCTCTTCTTATAAGAAGCCCAGTCCTGTTAGATCAGGGTCCACCTTAGTGACCTAATGTAACCTTAACTATGTTGTTAAAGTCCCTGTATCTAAACACTGCCACACTGAGGCACCGGGTGTTACGGCCTCCACACGTAAGTTCGAGAGGTCACAATTCAGCCCAAACGGTTGTCACTGAGGCCATTTAGGCAGCAAGAGCTCTTCTTCTGGATTTGTATTTAAATCTGTGACTTTCTGCATTTCACACACAAAAACACACTCAAATTCAGGCGATGCTCGAATGATGCAGCGACAGGTGTGTCAGCATGCCTTCCTGCCCCCCTCGCCCTGCTTGTTTGACTCCAGGCAGGCGCACATTTGGAATTTTGAAGTGTCACATCAGAAGAATTAACTCCCATAGACAGAAGTTCTAATAAATAATTAGAAGCACATCTGTTGACTCTGTGAAACTTTAGCTGGGGGCCCCCCACCAGGCCAGTGGGAAACTGAAGACCAATAATCCAACACCCACGTGGTGTTTTCCTTTGTCCTTCCTGCCTCAGGGAGGGAGGGAAGGAGTCCTCAGTCCCTGGTGCCCAGCATCGGTTGGAGGCCACTGACTCTCCCCCAACTTCAATGAAGGCACAGCTGGGAAGGGGGTGACCAAATGGAAGATAGTGTCACTCCCTAGACAGACCATCCGTCTCATTTATTGTCCTCTGTTTTCTGAGGGGGCCACGTTGGGGACTCGCCAGCAGGGGCAGGCCTCCATGGGTTTCTGTAATAAATGAGACAAGCAGTGGAGTCTGTCAGTCAACAAATATTTATTGACCTCCTGTGGTCACAGGGCTCTGGGCCATCCTCCGGAGGAGACACTCTGGCTGCGGCTATTGTTAGTCATGACAAGCACCAAGGTAGGGGAGGCCCTCGGGGGTCCTTTCCTTGCCTCCCACAAGGGCTGCATGGCAGCACCACATCAGACATGACTCTTTTCTTGGGACTTCCTAGGGCTTCAGCTGCTCTCAGGCAGAAGCCATAACGAATGGGTCACTTTCATATGTGTCCTGGAGTCTGGCACAGACCCTGATTTGCCACAGTTACACGAGGAGTGAGTCAGCGCCTGTCAGCTGATGGGCACTCTCTTTGCCTCTAACCCCAATCCTCACAGCCCTGGTGTCAGCAGATATTTCAAATGACAGACCCTCTCTTCAGAGTGCTGTGCGTGTTAACAGCATCGTCACCAATAGCCAGAGTCTCAAGTGATGTTTCAATGATCAGCATGAGGAGTATGTGTCCATGTTAGGGTTTTTCAGGCCCTAAAATGACACCGTATGAACATACAAAGAGGGCTCAGGTACTGCCATGGCTACTTACGTTTTTTCTTTCAAAGATGTGAACTGAAATGTTGCATTAGGGAAGAGAGCCCTGAGGTAGCGGTGCTGTCCTCAGCTGCTCTCTTGTGAATGAAGAGATAAAGGACACCTGGGGAGGACTCTACTCTCACCTCTGCTTATCCACAAGACAGATGACCATCGCTTCTTGGTCACTAGTGATGCATTTTCAAGACAAAAGGAAATACTCTGTGAACAGTGTTGCTCCAGAACGAATAAGACTTGGTTAGGTGCACTCCAATGGAGTAGCAGTTAGGTCAGCTGCCTCCAAAGGAGTGCAGTCCATGTATATACCAAGGACCCTGGATTGTGTCCTGGGTCTGGGAGGAGCAACCAATGTGAACAACTAATAAAAATAAAAATAAATTGCTTCTTCCTCCTCTTTCTTCCTAACTGTTTTCCTATTCTCCTTCATTCCTGTCTGTACCTTTTTAAAAAAAAGAAAAAAGAAAAAAAGACTTGTTTAAAGCAAAATACAAGCATTTATGTATTTGGGACTTTATTAGAACTATATCCCAGGAAATACAGATTTGAGAAGGCCTTAAATCATATATCAAGTTTCCTGCATGACGCAGACCTTATATCCACAGAGAAAAGATGGATAGTTCTCAATCTGGTCAGTTATGCAAATTATAGTTTGAGTCCATCAAGTTTCAATCGATGGTCCATTATGCAAATGAGGCAGAAGTCGGTCAAGTTTCCTTTAGTGCAATAACATGCAAATCAGGTGAAAACTTAGTTGAAAAATCCTGGTGATCTGTGGTGAGGAGGCTTTGTTTCAGCTCCTTCCTGGAGGTGGATGTGTCTGAGCATGCCTGGCTGTGCCTGGCTGTGCCTGGATGTGCCTGGATGTGCCTGGTTGTGGGTGGACTTGCCTGAGGCTTGGTTCTCAAAACATCCCCACTCTGTTTCAGTTGCCAGGATGAAATATTTCTTATTTCTTCTGAGCTGACAATTGGATACTCTTGGTTGCTACTTTCTTTCACCCAGAACCTTGGGAAAGCTTAAGGTCCCTGTCCCTCTACCTGAGTTGACACAGGGATCCTGACTCGTTTTGCAGAGTGGACAGGAGGTTGGAGCAGGAGGGAGAAGTGTAGGAGGCATTTTCCCATACATGCATTTCTGTGGGATTCAACTACTTTTTTCCCGTGAGTCAAGACGCTGAGCAAGTTCTTAAAGCTCAAAAACAGATGCCAGTGTCTTTTCACATTCCCTCCAACTGTTTCACGTCATATAGTTCATTTAGACCTTCTGATGGGGTGCCCTAATAACATCCCCTCCTATCCCCTGCAGTAGCCATCAGTTCCATCTTGCACTCTCTAAGTAGGTATGCATGCCAAGGGAACAAACTGAATAATTCTGTGTGTGTGTGTGTGTGTGTGTGTGTGTGTGTGTGTGTATGAGAGAGAGAGAAAGAGAGAGAGAGAGAGAGAGAGAGAGAGAGAGAGAGAGAGAGAGAGAGAGAGAGAGAGATTAACAAGGATTTTATGCTTCTGTGTGTCCAACACTGGCCGTGCTTTTACACCTATTACCCCATTGCATCCTCACACAAGCTTTTCAGGTTTGTATTACTACTCCCATTCTACGGAAGAGGAAATCAAGAATAAAGTGAATTCTAACTTAGCCAGAATTATACAGCAGACAGTCAACAGTATTTGCCTAGTCTGCCAAGAGTAAGCATGTACACTTAAAACTTAAAAACTCACCCATCCTCATTTATTCGGAAAAGTATTCTCTTTCTCCATTTGTTGAGCAGTTGTGGGGTTGAGGACAGGCTGGAAAGAAAAAAGGGAAGTTCTTGCCTTTTTAAGAGTTTGGAACCAGTGATAGAAAAATCATGGCAGATATCCAGTCCTCTTCGAAGATGGTGGAGCCAGGCATCCTTGAAGCAGGATGCCAGCTGTCCCAGCTCATGCCAGCTCAACTCCTCTTGTCTCCTTGTTGTCAGAGTTCAGGAGCTTCAGTCTGCCCTGGCTCTCATGTAACACAATCGCTCTTCCCACTTCATGCTGCTTCATGGGTTGGGATATGTCCTGCCTCCTCCACATTCAGGATTTCCTTGTCCTGGGGAATATCACCCACTGTCAGCTCCCTGGGAGGACTCTGGCTCTTCCCCCTGGTTTCAGATGAGCAGGAGCCAATACTTGTTGAGGGAGACCTGTGACAGGACACAGAGCTTTTTGGGAAGGACACAGGCCCCACACCAGACAAGTGAGCTTAAAGGTGGACACCACAGCACCCCAGATGGGTGACTTGGGCAGATTACCGACTCACAGGACTTCTGTTTCCACATCTGTAAGAAGAGGATTTAGAACCTATTCCAAAAGGGGGTCTCGGGATGAAATGAGAACGTGTACTTGTGAAGTACTCATAAAGGCTCCATCCCTTGACATCCTGTTTGTTCCTTGGGACACAAACCATTGTCTCAATCCCTTGAGCAGCCAGCACTCCAGCCAGACACTTGGGGAAGTGACTCCTACACTTTTTTCCTACACTGGCCCTTATGCTTCTGTCTAGGCTGAGATTCCAATTCTTTAGCTGAAAGGACAGTGGAGAGACACTAACCAAGGAACCACACACGCAGGTCCTGATTCTCGAGACCTGAGCTTTAGTCAAGCCACTGATCTCACCTGCAGAATGATGAGTATGTTTTCCTAACTCAACTAAGAGCGTAGATGGAAAAGTATTTCTTAACTGTCAACCCCATCAATTGTAATATCAGAAGACTAACATTAGCTCTTAATGCTATCCCTCTGGCCTAACTCAAAAGTTGAGTAAAGTGTTAAAAATAAATCTCCCAAAGGACAATTTAAGTTAAGAAATGAAGGGTAGACATTTTATTTATCCTCAGGAACTTAAGACTTCAGTGAGGAGATAAGACATAGAAGAAATATTTCTAAGAATGCTCGTGAAACATCTATGGTGAGACAATAAGGGCACTCAGAGAAGAGGACGCTTGAAACTGAAGTGGTCGGTGTCCACCTAAAGGAGGTGGCTTCTGAAGTGGACCTTGAGGAATGGGACTTCACTGCCAAGGAATCTCATTTCCTTTAAATATTACTTCTTATGATCTGATGAATTTCATAGATGTATAGGGATGAATTTCACTTTTTAAATAAATTCTTATGCCAAAGCTCAAACTATAAATCCACAAATTGATGTTTTATTTGCATAAGTATCTACTACTTCAAGTTTATGACTTGTATTGATATAGATCCAATCAACAAATATCACAAGGCATATTTTAATTTAAAAAATTGAAATACTGATAACAATCCTACCAACTGATTTATTTCTACATACAGTTGACCCTTGAATGATGTGGGAGGTTAGGGGCACCAATCCCATCCAGTCAAAAATCATGTGTAACTCAGAGTTGGCCCTCTGGCTACAGGGTTCCACAGTTGGGGATTCAACCAAGCATGGAGAAAGGTCTGCCTCACTCAGTTCAGTACTGAGGCATGCTAAAAATGTTTTAATAATTCATTTTGCAGCCTCAGAATGCTCTTTCATCAAATTTATCTCAAGCAGGGTTGGTAAAATTTTTTATGTAATGGGCCAAGTAGTAAATAGTCTAAACTTTGTGGGCCAGGGTCTCTGTTACAACCTCTGTACTGGTCCTTGATCCCAAAAGCAGCCCCAAACCATCTGCAAACAAATAAGCCTGGCTGTTTGCCAATAAAACTTTATTTATAGACATGGAAATTTCATTTCATATAATTTTTACATGCTACAAAACATTCTTCTTTTAATTTGTTTTTGATCATTAAAAATGGAAAGCCATCATAACTGATGGGCCATACAAAAGCAGGTGGTGCGTTCCAGCTGTGGTTCGCTAACCTCTGAGGTAGATACTCAAGAGAGTAATAGAATATTTTTGTGCCAACTCTGAATCACCTGCCAAAAAAGGCTCCCAATGAATGTTTCAATTGTCAATTACTAAGTATATCATCTGAATGAAATTTCAAAGAATGTTTTTTCACTTCTTGCAAAAATATTTTCCTTATATATCTTTGAAAGATATGAATGCTAAACCATGTCACTTAAAAAGAAAAATCTCGCATACCCCAATACCCATCTTTTCAAAATATTTAAGCTGTCTTTAAAAATCCAATTTATTTAATTTTGCAGATTGAGTTCAAATATGTCTTTTTATCATTGTCAACAATTTTCCTGCAGTGGTAATCATCATAACTTTGTAACACAATGGGCTGAACTGAATTCCTTCTGTTCATGAAAATATCAGCAAAACATACAAACTGGAGCAACCATGTTATATCTGGCAGCATTTAGCTAGGCAGAGTCTCTACATCAGTTAAAAAAATTGAAACAGTTATATATATATTTCTATACGTACAGATAGACATACACATGTATATGGATAGATATACATATACAGATATATGGAGACATTATTATCTATACTATTATACATGTGTATTTAGTGATTTTATGTCTCATTCAATATTCCTATCAGTATTATATCTTCTCTAGAGAACTTTATTATGAAAGAGCGAGTTCTTACATGCCATTGCAGTAGCTGTTAACACAGCTGACGATTTCTGCAACGTCATTCAGTACCAGGTTAGAGGAGTCAAGCTCTGTGCTTATGCAACTCGCCAGATTGCACCACATCACAGATGCATGGGATGTAAGCTAACACCATTAATTTGAGCAACTCTAAGAAAGGAAAAACACTACCACAGACAGACACACTGTTCACTTATATATCACAACCTAATTTTATAATGAAATGAAGCAAATGAATACACAAATCCCAGTAAGCGTAGTGGGACTCAGAACTGGTTATGGGGGCCAGGAGGGAGGAGGGGAAAAGGCGGTGGTAAGGGGACACTGGAACTCTGGTGGTGGGTGTGGTGTGAAATATAGACTGAGATGCAATCTCAGTATCCTAAGTGGCATTTTGCATTGAGAGCTAAAGAAACGATAAATATTACTCTAAAAAAAGTATAATTGTTAATGCGTTTTTAAGCTTTTCACATCTTTAAAAATCACATGCCATTTCTTATAACATGAAAATTGTAAGTAGAATGAAACTAGTTATGATGTCTGTGAAGATTGACAAAGTTAGCTCCATCATTGTGTTCCGGCAGAACATCTTCCCAGTGGCTTGAGTGTGGCCTGGAAGTTCCCAAGAGCCCTCCTCTCCCTGCAAATCTCTGTCCACTGTCTCCAGCAGTTTCCTCTTTGCTCCTGGCCACCATTCTCACATGGGCTGGGTTTATTTATTCACTGCTGGGCTCCTTCTGTGGCAGATCTCTGAGTCCCTGTCGCCTGATAGCAGGCACCCATTACTGACATGCTCTATGTTTCAGTCGCCACAAGCAAAACACAGCCATCCCCGACTCGGGACAGCTCCTTTTGGTTCTGATAAGGCATCTCTGATTTCCCTTTACCATTGAAAACCAATCTGCCAACATTTCCTTCTGCCTCTACCATGAGGAGCCAAGAGGAGGAGTGTCTGCAGAAGGTCTGCCTGCAGAAGGTCTGCAGAGCACAACGTGACACTGCAGTGTGTTCCTCGGGTATGACTGGGGACCTGCTACCAGCCGGGCTCTGCACCAGGAGCAGGGTTGTCCCAGCTTGGGGCAGGTTGGGCCCCAGGATGAGAGCAGGACATCTGGACCCAACCAATGAAGGGGGCATGACCTTCCACCCAAGGCCAGTGAGGGGCTTAGTAAAGATAACATCTGAGTGGAAGCTTGTCACTTGGGAGAGAAAGAGGTGATGGGACGTGACTTCCTGCATCCCAAGAAGAGGGAAGTTCCAAAAACGGGTTTAGGGTGGCACAGGCTACTCAGTAGGAATGGGAGAGGGACCAGGGGTAGGAGAGGCTGCTGGTCAGGGAGAGAAAGGCTTTCTGTGCCAGGCTAGGCATGGTCTGTTCTATAACACCTACCATTGGAAAAGCACAAAGAATCCCATGATACCTTATTTAATCCTTGTGCTAACTCTGGGAGAGAGTCACTGGCCCCATTTGATAGCTGGAGACACCGAGGTACTCGAGCAAGTTCATATGGGTAGGGAATGGATAAATAAGAGTGGAAGAGAGCTATTTGAATTCTAAGATCAGTATGGAACATTCGTTTTTCTCTTGGTCTCACCTGAAATTTAGGAGACTGATTCCTTCAACCCATTCCTCTCCCCTCTGAAGTGGGAAGTCACTTTGGGACTCACTGCATGACAGGTTGTGCACAGATTCAACACTGAGATCAAGCGTGACCTAGGATTTGGGGACATCTTCAAGTCTGAGACATAGTTGCCTCTGGTCATTGGACAGCTGGGGACTAAATGCCATGGGTCCCATTTTGGCTGAGTTACAGGGAGAGTGAGTGAGTTCTAGTCTCTGGCCTCTGATTAAAGGCTTCTCTGCCCCTGGGAGGGATGGTGGGCAAAGGCCACGTGTGAGCTGGGGCAGAAGTGTGTATGCCCCACAGGCTCCTCTGCCCTCTCCACCCTCTAGGCTTGCCCTCCCCTAAGTTAGAGGGCCACTGATCTGACAGTACTTGGCCCGAGGGTCAGGGGACGCTCATGGCTAACACAAATGGTGGAGGCATCGATGTAAAAAAGCATCCCCTTTGCTTTTCTTGTTCTCATGCGGACTGCCTTTATGAATTCTGCCTCATGGGAGTGGGGGTGGGGGTGGCTATTGTCACCAGCACTTCTGGTACTGGCGGCATCTGGTTTGGAGATAGAAACCCACTGACTAGCATTAGTCCTATACTGCAGTGCTGCAGCCTCCAGATGCAGATGCTCGAGGGCTCTAACTCACATCTGTTTCCTTTGTGCTGCACCTGGACAAGGTGAGTGGAATCTGGAGGGCCTGCCCCATGGTTGGCATGGACAGTCCCACCAGGAGGAACTTACAAACAATCAGGCCATGTTGAAGGAGCAGCAGCTAGTCTGGTTCCGGTGGGGATTCCTGATGACTCTCTTTTGTTTTCTGGTTGGAGGACGCTTAAGATACTCTATAAACTGTCAGGGAGAAACTGCTACATCTGCACAGATCTCCTATAATCTCTAAAGGGATGTGATCTAAAGACCCCAGGAATGGGAATGTGGGAATAATTTCCTAACAGCTGAGATCAGGCATGCCATGAAAAGTCTATTGTTCTTTGACCTGTAAATACTTAAAGATTTTTTCTGTGGGATGCCTGTCAAATTGAAGATCCCTCTGCTGAAAAATGGGGCACAGAACTGGGCTTAACATCCTCATGACCTTTGGAACGTCATTGAATGACTTTATCTATAAAAGGGTGACTCAGGGTGGGCTCACTGTCTTCTGTCCCCACCTAGGGTCTCTCTCACAGACAGGAGACCTGGGAGTAAGGGGATAGGGACTGGGCCTGGAGAAGAAGGTTGCAGGTGGGTGGAAGGGAACCCATGCTACTGGTAGGGCCAGTTGGGTGTGGAGGCAGGTGTAACCTGGAGCATCACTCATCTCTGGCCCTGGATGAACAGCAAGGGCTGTTTACAAATGTGTGAATTTCCTTTTGAACAACCTTTCCATTTCTTTACCATCAATTCATTATTCTCATAGTCTGTACCCTCCAAAGTTCACCATCCCAATTAAAAAAAAAATTACATGTTTTATATTTATCTTGGTTGTTCTCTGCTGCCCCAAGTCTCTAACCTGGGTCCTTGGGAGGCATATGGACTGTATCGGTGGCCTTATCTGTTAGACCACCGGGGTGTGCCCCAAATTTTCACCTTATGTGAAAAATGTAACATTTTAAGACTTAAAATTCTCTTCCTTTATGCTTCATGTAGGAATATCTTCCTAGCTATCTATGATTAATATTTAGATGATGTGTTTGCAAATGTTACCCAACATTCAGTTCTTAGCCATCTTTCTGCACCTTTTGGTTTTGTTCTGTCCTACCCGACCCCCTTTTGTTTTCAGAAGTGGAGTTGAAAGTTTCAGGGACTTATCCACTCAGTCACCTACACACTTTTTCCTGTTTATCTGAAGTAGGATTTAGATTATGTGGGGCTAAATCGACATAAATACTAATAGAAAAGACGGGGGAGGGAGAGAAGTGAGGAAAAGCAGGGAGGGAAAAAATGAAGCTACCAACGAGTCTGAGACAGGCAGGACGCTTAGTACCCACGGAAGTCTCTTCTGCAAATGCCAAGCAAGTCAGGCTTTTTCACAGAAAGTTGGGAGGGGCCAGCCTTTCCATGTTATAGGATCTCTGTAGCCGGTTAGCTGCTGTCTTGTGTCTCCATGCACTTTGTCAAAAAGACATCTTTTTTAAATAAAATTAATCTTTTAAAGCCATGAGCTTAATCATTTATATGAAAGTGATGGATCAGCATCCTAGAAACGAGGTTCTTCTCTTTATAAAACTCTCAATGAAGCTTCAAATATAAACCTTTCTCTCCAGACGCTACTCTGTCCTGCGTGACCCTGGTCTTTTTATGTGGGGGAGGGACACAGGGTGCTGGCAGCATCTCCGTGGACTTTTCCAGGATAAGAAGAATTTGAGTAGATACTCGTTCCCAAGGGATTGCTTGGGATTATTGTAGCTGTGTGGGAACTGATGGGCCTTTGTTTGTCTCCCCAGGTTCTGGGGTGAGCTCAAAGTGCCCCCTCTTCCAGGAAATCTTCCTTTCTTGGATCTTCACATCAGAATTCAGTTTCCCCCTCTGAAGCAGTTCATAAGGTCTTTTATTGTGTTAACCTTTTTAATTACATCTTCCTCTTTCTGACTGCTTCCCTTTCCTCTTCCATTTTTTTTTTTTTAATATGAACATTCTAAACATAAACATTTAAAAACAAAAAAAGAGGAAGGCAAGCAAGCACCAGGCGGGAAGGAAGAGAGAGGAGAAAGAAGCATTTTATTTATTTTAGTTGTTCCCAGGCCCCGAGCTACGAACCCAGGTCCTTGGGTTGTATGTGGACTGCACCCAGGTGCAGGTTAACGCCTGAGTCACCAGGGCATGCCTCCTACTTTGAAAGTTTGACTCAGGATTTTGTGCCAAGAAGACACCTAATGCGTGTTTGCTGTTTCAGTAGCTCTAGTTCTACCTTCAATAACATAGGAATCTGAACTGGGCATTAGAAATGGGTGAGCTCCTCCTATGCTGAGGAGAGCGAGGCATTGGGGTCCCTCTCCCACCTCTCTGCTCTCAGTCTCTGACCCCCGCTTCATCTCTACCATCTCCCCAGGGCCCTGGCCTCAGGGCCTCATTTTTGGTTTGAAGCTCTGTTGTCACCATCTTGAAATTCTTAATATTTTTTGAACAAGGAACCCACACTTCTGTTCTGCATTTCTGTCTACAAATTATATAGTCAACCCTAATCCTTCCATTTATAAATGAATGTGGAGTGACTTCCCTAACTGCACTAATGGTAGAAAAAGACACATTCCTTCCAGCACAGGATGCTTTATAAATGATGTTGCTATTTTAACCACCACATAGTTTTGTATAATGAGGAAAGTGAGTCCAAATAGTGGTCATTAGAAAGCTATTGATAATGGATTAAAAAGAAGAAGTTGGTAGTCACGAGAAAATAGAATGCTTGTAGAATTTTGAAATAGGATGTAAAATATTATATTTCTCCTAATCCTGTTTGTACCTATAATCTACACTATGGATAAACAACTGTGTTGTAGTTGTTATTTTTTAATAAACTATTTTTAGGGATTTTGTTTTAAAGAGTAAGACAAGCAGGTCAGCAGAAAGCAGGAAGGGAAAAAAAGAAGGAAGAAGCATCTTCACTTAATTAGGCGTTCATTTTAGTTGCTCCGCCGGGGCCAGGGCTGTGACTATGGGTCCCTGGGCTGTATGAGGACGAGGACAAGGACAGGGCCCCAGGCACCAGCTCCATGCCCAGCCACCAGGGGGTGCGGCTATTTTTATTTGAACAACTTGGCAAGTTACAAAGGTTGCTAACTTTCAGTAGCTTGCTGATCTCTCACACCTTTGCTTAGTTAGCCTCTTATTTCCACTTGACAGATGAGCAGATTGCAGCGTGGAAATAACAGAAGCCAGTAGCCTTGCTGGGAAGACTTCCCAGTATAACTTACTAGTTATGTTGAACACACCCGCACTGGATTCTAAATGGGGGACTCCTCACTGTGGCACAGGTGTTCACCAACCGGGGGTTTATCAGGGGTCAGACACATCCAGGGAGGCCCTGCATGAATTAACCACATTTCTAGTTATTTCAGTAAAGATGAGTCCGATTTGATTACAGTAAACTTGTGAGCCAAGAGCAAATGTGCTTGAGTCTAAGAAGACAAACAAGAACTCCCTCCCAGAGTCTTCTTGTTTGCAGGAGGTGGGGCAGATAACTAGAATTTTCTCAGTTGCTCTGACTTATGTGCCTTGTTCAGGGACTTTAGAAAATTTGCAAGACAAGACAAAGTTCTGAAACCACGCCCACATCATCTGGGGCTGTTTCACCTGTGTGGTGACATGCAGGTAAGGAGGCTGCAGTTTTTACGTGATATCTCAGTCAATGAATAAACAAAAGTGGCAGAGAACGCGTGGGAACTGCAAAGGGAAAGCAGGTGATGTATCTCGTTCCCACGAGCGCAGCGACACTTTCACACGTCCCGCACACCCTGCCTTGTGGAGGACTGAAGGGCATTCATAGAACTGACCCAATTCTAGAGGCCAGCTCAGGGTGAAGGTAAGAGAACACCGAACTGAAGACCGAAAACCTGTGTCTGCCTGCACAAAGGCCAAGTCTGTGCTGGACCTTCTCAGTCGTGGCCACGGATACCTGTGAGAATTCCGTGGGCATCTAAGGACATCACCAGGATCCTGGCAGGGGAAGTGTGAGGTGCAAGTCTGCACTGCTAAGACAAAACCCCAGGCATTGATATGGCAGGGTTCTATTTTCGTTCATTTAATGGAACAAACTCAGAGTGCTCTCAACATCCCAGGTTCTATTCTAAATACCGAACTAACATCAATTCACTTAGCCCTCCTAATAGCCTGTTTGGGCATACCTATTAGCATGCCCATTTTACAGATAAGAAAAATAAAGGCCAAGGAGGTAAGTAACTTGCCTAAGTGGCCAAAGCTTTAATGTCATGTCGCTCCAGGCCAACACCTGCTTTAAACTCACTAATCACTTAGATTCCAGAGATTTCCTTTGTTCGTCTGAACATGGGATTCCTATGTGGCCCCTGTAGGATCTTTCAAAGAGTAATGTGATAATGAGTTTTAAGCATCCGGTCCATAGTAGGTGTTTAACAAATGTCGATTTCCTCTCAATAATTCTCTTTCTGTACCCTTCTCCCCTAAGTAAAGGAAACCATCCCTTAATTAGAAAAAGACACACCATACTTTGCTGTGTATAATGCATATCCACATTTTTGCCCCAAACTTTCAGGAAAAATATCTTTTAACTTTTAATTCAAATTTGTATGTGTTTATATTTAGATACTTGTGTTTTGTATTATAAAGGAGTTTTAACATTAATTTTTTAACATTATGGTATAAGAAATTTTACATAACAGATAACAAAACATAGGAACTGATACAGATACAAGAAGCTTTTCTCCCTGTGACCCCAGTCTGACGACGCTCTGTGGGAGGAGGGCCGGTGTGTCTCTCAGCAGCTTGGTGGCCGTGCTCTTCAGCATATTTAATAGCTGTGAGCTTAAATTTGCAGTGTCTGTATTTTTGTAAAAATACCAACTAGATTGCTAGCTCCCACCTGAAGTATAGGAAGAGAAATATCGTGCTGTTCACCCTGCGTCATAAAGTTGGCGTCACCTAGTTTATCAAGTCAGAGTCACTTACTCTGTGGACAATATGTCTCCCCTCATTTCCCTTCGCTGAATTGTTGACCGAAATTGCTTTCACCGTTCATCATAAGTTCATCATAAGTTCGACAAAACCTATGATGGTATTCCAGGGTATGGCTTTGCATTTGGATATCATTATTGATTTCTAGAGTGACACTTTTGACTCAAGCTTAAGTAAAAGAATCGAAAACAGGTATATAGATACAGAATTAGTACTCCCCATGTATAATATGCATCCTATTTTTCCCTCACAAATTTGGGTCCAAAAAGCACACATGATATATGCGAAGATGGTAATTGTTCAAGTCACATAAAAATGAGTAATTAACCAAATGAGTATACAGGAAATTGAATAAGAATCCTGAGTGGTTAAGAAGAAAACAAGACAAGCAGTGGCGCACTGTCTCCCCAGAGCTCTCCACGTCCTGGTTCTCTTAGGAGTTAGCCTTCCCTTGCTGGCCTGGACACAGCACACGGGGGTGTTTGCCACTCCCTGTCTGGGGTTTAAGACAGGTTTGTTGAATGAGAATGAATAAATGAACCTTGTTTGTGCAAAGGGATCCCAATTAGAAAAACACGAAGTAAAAAATAATGGGGTGAGTGATTTGTTTGGAAAAATGTCACGTTAGGCCATATAGTTGCGCAAAAAAGAAAAACGGTATTTTTCACCCACACGCCTCTGAGAAGGGTAAGACATTGGATGCTCTTGGGCACTGCTGCCTGGGTGGAGTGGGTGAGCAGGCATTCCCCAGCACCACAGCTCGTGGAGAGCGAGCCCAGTATGTGGCAGCTGGAGACTCGGGCTGCTGACCCAGGGGACCAGGAAGACAGAGCCCAGGGTGTGAGTGGCCCGTTAGAAAGCTTGCTCCCTCGGGCCACTGTCTGCCCAGCGTCTGCTGCCTGTGCTCAGACACGGCGGACTTCCTCAGGTGGCTTGGCTTCCAGCTCACATTTGCCATTTAGCCACACCGACGTGTGTTTCAGTCTCCAACATTGTCCCCCCCATAGCCAGCATCACCCACCACTAGTTTGTGGGGACACTGTCGTTGCCTCTCAATGAACAGAGAGCAAGTCAGACCTTATCTTTGTCACCGAGGGTGTGCCACATGCCCCCAGTTCCTGGGGTGATTCTCTACGAGTCTTCCATGTTGGCATCCTCTGAGGATTCCCGCCGTCACACTAAGCTACCTTCTGAACAGAATCACAGTTGACCTTAGTAAAACAACTATTGTTAGAGGACCTTAAAGTCGTTCCACATGCACATCTTCCTGTAGCGAATTTACTTTCTGATAAAGTTGTGGTCAAGAGAGACAAGAGCCGGTGTGCCCTGATGGCTTAGCATTTAAGGTCATGGCCTTTGTCTGGTGCAGTCCACATACATCCCAGAGACCTAAATTCTTGTCCTGGGGCCGGGGAGCAACCAAGATGAACCACTAAATCAAATTAATAAATGCTTCTTCCTGGCCTACAAAGGTACTGACCTGGAGGACAGGCTCAGCTTCTGCCTCCCAGCTCTGCTCCTCCTGGCGTGGCCCCAGCTCAGTTCACTGCACTATGGCTCCCACTGGGGAGGCCCGATGGAAAATGTGAATGAAGTCGAGCATTGAAGGCAAACCTCTAAGCTGTACTTGATCCCCAGAAAGAGGATCAAGATGGGTTGGGAGAAGCTGTCAACTCCTCTGCCATTAATGAGGCATTATTTCCCCCCATTTTACAATGGGGGAACAATACAGGATGTGGACAATGCAGGGTTTATCCAAGGACTCGAGTCAATAAGAAATAAACTAGGGTACAAAACTAGACCCTAAGTGCTTGACACTAGCCCAGGTTGACTGGGCACAGTCCGGTTGTTCATTAGCCCTTGTTTGGAGCTGTCACCAGTCTGCCTAGATGAACTGATGACAAAGTGGTCCTCTCTCAGCTCCACCACTGAAGGGATCTTACCCCCTCCCCGCTGCCTGAACTGGGGAGGTCTAAGGATCAGAGACGTGCTCGTGATCCGGGAGGAAGGGCCAGAGGAGGGAGCCGGAGGCAAGGCCAAGCAGGGTCCACTGGGACCCTTTCCACCCAGCGCACAGGCACTCTTCCAGAACTGACCCCGGGCTAAGGTGGCCCCTCCCCCCGACTTTACCAGTTTCGTACTCTCTGGGCCTGCCAACTTCTCCAGTATCCTTGGCAATCTGCTCTTGCCAGGTGGCAGCACTTTGCTGAGACTCTTGAGCAATTTGAGTTCTCTCTCTCTCTCTCTCTCTCTCTCTCTCTCTCTCTCTCTCTCTCGCTCTCTAAAGGAAAGGTGCAGGCAGGAATAAAGGCAGGCAGGAAGAGAGAGGAGGAAGAAGCATTTATTTATTTAGCTGTTCATCTTGGTTGTTTCCCTGGATCTCGAACCTGAGACTTGGGATTTACGAGAACACATTTGGTGCCCTTATCTGCTAGGCCTCCAGGGCACACCAGCCTGAGTTCTTGAGACTGTTTCATAAAAGGCCGGCTTCACTAGCCAGAAAGATGGACACTGTATGTCCTGCACCGTTATCAGCTTATGGGTCGGGGCAGAAGAGTCAGGGAGCAGAGCAGTCAGGGACAGAGCCAGCCAGTCACCCATTCTCTCTTACTGGCATGACCATGTATTATTCTTGTGTGTTTCCATCAGCCTCCAATTATTTTGCCTAAATTTCTTTGGAAGAAGATTTATGAACATTGTTTAGACTTAGATCTAAAAATAACACGAATTGATGCTAATAAGCAGTAATTCTCAGTTTGTGAAAATGTTTTGTTTAGGTGCCCATTGTATCCCTTGTTACTTTCATCTTTGCCCTGGAAGTCTACTACTGGGGAAAAAACGAACTAAATAAAAGTGTGTCTTCCTTCTTTCTCTTCCTTCTTGCTTGCTGCCTATCTGCCTTCATTTCTGCCTGCCTCTCTGCCTCTTAAAAGAACTACCAGCTTTCCCTCCTTTTGATGAAGTCTCAGTGAGGCCCAGTCTGTATCTTGTGGCTCCACCTATAAAGTGATTGGGCAAGTGAAGCAAACTCTATCCACAGACCAGATCCAGAGTTTCTGCCCTCTCTTCCGCAGGCCGCCTACCAGGAATGAAGTGCAAGGAGGCCTGTCTTGTTTTATTTTTTAAATGTGTTATTATACAAACATGCAAAATTACAGACAGTCAATAACCCTTACCTGGCATCAGCAATTATCACAATTATCAACATATGGTAAATTATGTTTTGCTTATACACCCATGTCATTTTGAAGCAAACCCCAGATATCATCATATTGTGTGTTCATACACACATCTGTATGTGCATATTCTATATCCCCGTAACAAGTACTGTTTTTAGATATATATAATCATAAGATTACATCAGTTCTTTTTAATATAAATCCTGAATCTTATCACATATGCTGCCAATGTTTACAATTCCCCAATTCTCTTATCATTTTTTTTTATACATCATTTGTTTTACTTGGGATTCAAAAAGAGATCCAGACATTGAGATTGGTTGACATGTCTCTAAAGTCTCTTTTCCTCAGCACATCCTCCCGTAGCCATTTTCTTTCATTTTCTCTGCACATTGCTCTTGTGGGAGGGAAAATCAGGTCATTTGTCCTGTAGTTTCTCAGAGACTGGATTTGCTGGTGAGTCTCATGGTGTCATTTAACGTGGTCCTCTGACCCTTGAGTTTTTAATACATGGCAAATAGTTCCAGAGGATGTAGATCACATTTGGGGTTGATTTTCTTTTTGTGGGTGTGAATTTGCATCATTATTGACCTTGACTCTTAAAGATGCTTGAATGGAAAATAATCCAGATAAGCACAGAAGCCACTTGGAGGTCGAGCACTGGGTGGGAATTTTACTTCTGACTTTCTAAAGAGAAAGTCTGAGGGAGGGGTAGGGATATTTGAAAGATATAAAGTTCCTTCCTTTCTTCTACCTTTCCTTCCCTCCTTCCCTCCTTCCTTCCCTCCTTCCTTCCCTTTTTAAAGGAAAGTTCAGGCAGAGATGAAGATGAGCAGGAAGGCAGGCAGGAAGAGAGAAGAAGAAACATTTTATTTTATTTTTTCTTTAGTTTTTCAGGTGGTTGTACCCCCGAAGACCCAAGATACAAATTCAGGTCTTTGAGATGTATGTGGACTGTGTTTCCTTGGAGGCACTGACCTAACTGCTACTCTACCCGGGTGCACCCAAATTCTGTCTATTTCTGATACTGGACACTGCAACAATCACAATATTTACTTGAATCAGAGTATGATATATTTTAGACAAAGGACAAGAACAGTTTTAGGAAGAAAAAGCACTATGTGTGAAGGCAATAGGAAATCAGCTTCATACATATGATTACTTTGCTTCAAACTTTTGCCAGATGAGAAACAAGGAATACACACCCATTGACTTATTTGAGATCTGTTCCACTTGTCAGTGTAACATTCGTAGATACTGTCATCAGAAATGGTTGTGCCTGTATGGCTGTAAATATGCAGTCATAGACAACGAGACCTTAGAGGGAAACCTTGGAGGTTTCGGGTTTTAGCTTCAGAGGGACAGGAGTTCAAATCTAGCTTCTGCCACATCCAAGCTGAATAACTTCGGAAAAATACCTGATCTCCTTACCGAAAAAAATCAGTCGTTTGCGTTATTGTTATTATTATACCCAGTGCAGGTGGAGACCCAGTAAAGACAGACATGTTACCTAGCCCTCGGGCAGCAGCTCCTACTGACGTCACGTTCTTCCAGGAAATCTACAGTGTGGGTTACCAACTAGAGATTTGGGAGGGAATAATTATACAAGCATTGCAGCCAGGTAGACACACGGAGTGGTAAATGTAATTTGAGCTTCAGAAAGAATTGTCACATCCATTCAAGGGAGTATCATTTCATTAATCCAAACTTATGCTTGTATGGGGGAAAGGGGTCCTGAGAGAGATGCCAATTATAAAAAACAGGCCTGATCAGTGGAGGAAGGTTTTTGTAGCCAACTGCTTCCCCAGGGCTCCCCGAACAAAGCATGTGTGGTAGCAGCTCTCTGGGGCCCCGTGCGGTGCTGGGAGGAGCACCCAGGAGCCAGCTGAAGGGTGAGCCCAGAGGAGGCGGTGGGGAAGGCTTGGAGGGCCTGCAGTTAGTTCTTGCTCCAGTCGTCCTGATGAAATCTCCCCCCCGATATGATTTCCTCAAGCAGAACAAAAGGGAAATTGAGGGCATCTTTGCCAAAGCAACTAGAGACAGGAAAGCTGGAGCAAAGTTAATCATTATTTTCTTCCTGGTTCTCCAGGCCAGAGATACGGATGATGGGAACAAGGACACTTGTCGTCGCCTGCTCGGGTTCAGCAGAAATAGGAGCCCTTTCCTTGCAAACAGGCAACATGTAGATTATGTCCAACCGGCTGTGCGGAAGAACCTGGGTCCCCTCATGTGAAGGGCGGGCAGCCAGATCCCACAATGTGTTAGTCACTGCAGATTGAGAGGGGCCCCCAAGCTTACCTGACTCACTGCCTTATCCAAGCAGCAGCTCTCCCCTTGGGAGTCCCTCTTTAGGAGAAGGAGGAAGGAAATGCCAGAGTGGGCGAAGTCATTGAAAATATGATGGCAAAGTCCAGGGATAGAGCAGGAGCTCCCTGGGGAGGGACATGTTACACTGATCATGAAACAAAGAACATGCTATGGTGCTCTTCAGCATTGCTAAGGCAGAATCTATAGATGGTTGATCTGTTCTACCAACGTGAAATGATCCAGTTGATGTCAGAAGTGCTTGAGAAAACTGGGTAGCACTAACACTGACATAAAAAAAAAAAGCTTGGGTTCGAACTTGGAATCTGTCACTTCCAAGCTCTTGGACTTTGATCAATCCCTTAGCCCTTAGGAAGCTTCATTTCTCCTCCATGAGGTGGGAAGAGTCGCAGGAAGATGTGGGCGTGAGGAGAGGGAAGGCGGGCTGCAGACTGCTTGCCTGCTGGGCCTCCTATTGCCTTCAGGTGACACAGCAGGTCATCAGTACATGACCCAGACTTCTGCCCTGAGAATATCCCGGTGAGGGCAGTGTCAGCAGCCACAGGTCTCTGACTCCCTCAGGACTTCAGCCAAAAAGGGGAGCTGACAACCTTAGCAGCGACGATGGCCACCGATAACAGATGTGCAGCCAGCCCAGAACATGCCAATGTCATGTCCAGGGGACCCAGTCCTCTTGGAGCATAGCTATGACGTGCTGTTGGATTGGATTCCCAGCCGCCACCAAGTCTCAGATGCATCCCAATTTCTCAAGCGGTTTTGTGACAATGTCAAAGATTTTTTAAAAAAACAAGATTTATCTACTAAGTTCAAAAAAATTCAAAATGAGGAGTTACAAGGAGTGATGAATTAATGTATTAAAAAATCTTAAATGCATAATTAAATTCATCAGGGATAAATAAAATCAACAGAATTTTAAGAATTTAATAAGGGAATTGTATTTAGCTGCTCTCTTTTCAGGTAAAATTTAGTCACCTTTGAATGTAAGTTGCAACTGACTTTCTGGGACATTAAAACGGCAAAAGAAAAAAAAGGAGGCTTAGAATAGAATAAATATGGTAGTGATGCTAACAGGTAGTGTGTTCTGGTGTCTATTTCTTCAAAAAGCAGAGTGTATACACTGGGCCCATGCTTCCCCTCAGATGCAGGGGTGCACAGGCCAGGCAGCTGGGGAGACGTGGGCCTGAGCTATGGCCAGGCCTGCAGCTGGTCAGGCTGCAGGAGAGCAGCCAGCAGGGAGGCAGATGCTTCTTTCTTTAAAGAAACACCAGACAGCACAGCATCTCCTAGCGCTCAGCCCTGTGGGCGCCTTTAGATGACACCAATAAGACTTACTCTGGCTTCTTTTGAAGAAAGCCACCAATCAAATGACACCCCCATCCATGGACAGCATTTTTAGAATAGACTGATTTCTTTTCACTTGCCTTCGGGTCAGTTTGGGCCCGTAAAAACTCAAGCACGGTGAGGTGTATCACTGTATCTCTGGGGTCTGGTCTCTGCATACTTGGGGGAACGGGGCTGATGAGTGAGCTTGGGCCCTGGAGAATCTGCTCCTGTAGGTCTCAATATGCCCCAGGCAAGTCACCTAACCTCTCTGGGACTCCATTCCTCACCTGTAAAGTGAAAACAGAACCAGTCGCTGCCTGATTGGCTGCTGTGACAATTGAATCAGCTGGTATAGGTGATGTGGTCAGAAGTCTCTGGAACGTAAGGACCCTCAGTAGGACACCATAAGGGAATGCTGGAGACCTTGGCCTCTGCTAGCAGACTGCTCAACTTGGATCAGCACTCTGATCAGGCCTGGGTCCTTGACCAGGCCCTGCTCTGCCCACCCAGCTGCTCCCAGCCCTCAACTCCCAAAAACCCTTCTCCCCATTCCCCGGTCCTAGAGGGGAAGTGTTTTCTGTCTGGCCCTCTGCACCTGCTCCTAAGTTCAGGCTCAGCAGCAATCTGGGCAGCTCTGGTAACCCTACTCCCAGAAACAGTTACCATAGTTCCTCAGGACAAGAGATTAGTGACCACCAGCTCCTCCTGCTCTCCCTTCAATCTTGGCCCTTCCAAACAGTATGCCTTTACTTGCCTGGAGCCCACCTTCCAGCCCCCTTGGGATGCACACCTCCTCACCTGCCTGAGACCTGCACTCTGGTCCTCTTTTTTCCTTCCCAGGCAGGACCCCTGCACCTTCAGGCTCAGCGCTGCCTAGAGTCTGCGGCCCCATCCTACCTCCAGCACTGGGCTCCTATTGCTAGCGTGTCAAAGCGGGCCCCAGCAGAGGGCCACCATTGGTAATAGTGAACCTAGGTTCTGCCATGGCCTCAGCCGTAGGACACACCCCCCAAGCCCACCTGGGGACAACTGGTCCTCTCTAGGGTGACCTGGAGGAAATCTTTCCCCTTTGGGGGGCTGAATGAACTGTGCACACCAAAGGCACGCTCCATGCTGCCGGTCCTGCCTGCAGGAAGACCTGCTTATGTAAGCATCTCTCCCAGCACACAGAAACGAAGCGGGCAGCACCCTCATCTGTCATCTTCCCACACAAGGATTGCTCTGGCCCTCTCCCTTCTCCTTACCAGCCCTTGCAAAGACTCCACTTTCTTGGGCTTCCCCTCCTTCATGCCATGTGACGGAGAGGTTGCCGGGCCCCAGGGGTAGCAACAGCTGCAGTGCCTATGTATGCATTGTAACCACAGGGCCAGGCAAAGAGAAACACCACTGGGCCATCCCCGGTAGCCTCACTTCCTCCTGCTGCATAACTAAGTCACATACAGGCACGCCTCGAGACCCTGCGGATTCGGCTCAGACCGCTGCAATAACATGAACACCGCGGTGGAGCGAGTCACATGCCCTTTTGGGCTTCCCAGTGCATGTCAAAACTATGGCTTCACTATAGTCTTATTAAGTGTGCAAGAGCATTGTCTAAATAAACACAATGCACATACCTTAAATGTGACAGAGACACAGAGTGAGCACAGGCTGTAAGAAAAATGATGGTAGACTTGCTTGATTACCACGAACCTTCAATTTGTAAAAGATGCCGTCTCTGACCATCCGATAAAGCAAAGGACAATAAAACAAGGTCTGACTGTGTAAGAAGAAAGTAAGTCCGAGATGCTCCAACCAGGCCTGAATGGAAGGTTGCACCAATGAAGCGAGGTGCGAGGAGTCAACAGCACCCGGCTGGTGTCCTGGGACTTGGGAGAAAGAAATCGTATTGGCCTTTTTCTATGAATAATTTCCTGCCATTGTGAGCAATGCAAAGCCAATCACTTCTCAACAATTGGCTGTTTCCTTGTTGTTTTCTAAAACTAGAGCAGCACAGAGCCTCGTCAGGAAGTCCCCTCTCCCTTCCATCTGAAAATAGTTTTCTCTCTTCTCCATCAGAAAGATGATTTTTAAATTTCTCCTTTGATGTGAAATGTTAGACCAACGTAAATGACCCTTCACCTGGGTCAGCGTCCGGGGAAGAGGTTAGGACCATCTCAAATGGCAATTAGCTCGTTAGCCTGTTAGACGCATGTTTATTTGTACAGAAATAGCCCCTCTGCACAATCTCAACATCAGCTCTGGGAAACAGCATGCTGGCTTTTATTTTTAAACTTCAAAGTTCCTCTTAGAGATAAAGGTCTATTTCCCCAGGAGACTCTGAAGGTTCTGCACGGTGTGAAGAAATGGTGTAGGTTGTAGATGCTCTTGGAAACCTTAGAGCCTTGGAGACACTGGAGCTGTCGCCAGATGAGCGCACACCTAAGTGCTGGTCGCCTTGTCTTTGTTCTTCCAGAGGCAGAGCTGCCTCTTCCACAGGGCTGTGTTTCAGCCAGGATGTTTTCATCCTGTTTGTTTTTATCAACTGGATCCCACTTAGGCTCTAGTTGACTTGAATGGGGATGATATATAAAGAAAACCCAAAAGAAAAATGCAGTGAAGAAACTTTCAGAACAAATAAGGTAATATGAATCCCCAATGCTCAGAATTTGACTAATGGGTTTTTTTTTTTGACTAAGGTGACATAATAGATGAATGAGGCAAATGAATGAGATGATTCTTTAAAACATGCACTTAGAAAGGTCATCTTGTTTGTCAAAACTTGTTTGGACTGTAGAAGGTCTACCCTGCTGTAGTCTGAAATTTCCCTCAGAAGCCTCTGGCCATCTTCCCTCCCTCCACCTACGTGAATTGTGTAGCACTTATTACTGGGTCAGGCCATGGTACTCAGACTCCATTAGATTAGACACTTCCGGCAGCTGGCTCTGCCCACCTCCCACCCGCCACCACCTCATCCTTCGCGGTCAATAATGCTGGCTTGGGTTCCCTCTCCAACAGCCTTTCCTGGCCTTACAGAGCTCTGCTTCCCTCCTGGGTGCTCTACAGTCTCTAAGTTATCATGACTCCTGGTATAGACACACCAGGGAATCTACTTCTAGAAGCATCTGAGACATCAGAAAGCGACTTTCAAACTTTTCTGCTCATGACCCACAGCTCAATACACACATACACTGAAATCAAAAATTTCACAAAGCAGTGCCCCGTTTTACAACATGCAATGCCCTTTTATTTTTCCATTCTCTTCTTTCCATCCACCAGCACACTTAAAATACTGGTTGAAATCCACTAAACTGATTTCCCAATTCCCTAATGGTTTATGGTTAGTAGTTTGAAAAACATTACTGAAATACTGATGAAAGGGCATGGAGGCCTCTTTCACTCAGAGTTCCCACAGACCTCCCTTCTCCTGCCCTTTGCCCCACACCCCACCTGCCACTTGTGATTAAATAACAGTTTAGCATTGCTAAACCTCCCTTTCACTGGAGGACTAACGCAATTAGGACTGAGCTGGTGGGGAGCAAAGCAGATTAAGGGAAAACAAAGGAAGCTTTGGGGTTTATCTCTAGCTTTTATGTTTCCAGAAGCTCTGCTCTCTTCCTGTGCTTAGTTCCAAGCATCAAAGGGAGGGAGGAGAGAAGAAAGGAGGAAAAAGAGAGGGACAGAGGAAGAAGGAAGAGGAACCCTTCTTCTAACCATGTCCCCTCACCTATTAAGGGTGACCAGTACCAGTATCTTGACCCCAGCTCCACCTGTCCTAAGGGGAGTCACAGCTCTCCAATGGGAGCTGCAATTCTTTGCGTTCTCTCTCTTCCTCTCCTGCCCTCTCTCCTCTCCCCTATGAGAGTTTCCGTCCAGTCAGCAGCTGATTGAGGGTTTCCAGTCCATGCTGACTCTCCCCCCGGAGAGGACCGAGAGGAGGACAGACACCTCTGCTTTCCTACAGCTACCTGGGTGTTGGTTACCGCTAGGAGTCATTGGAGTGGTCATTGGAGGAGAAAGGAGGCCAGAGTACTCTCAGGGATGCTTATGGTCAAAGCTGACCGTGCAGTGCCCTGGCACTTGCACCCCTGTGGAATCCCACGACTTTTGTCAGCATCTGTGGGGTTCCCTCCATTGTGACATTTCTAGGCACACTCCCAGACATTGTTCTTAGGACAATGTCAGTGGTGTAACTCAAGGTACCTAGCGGCACTGCTCCCCAAGCCCTCTGACAGGGCAGTTCCTTCCTCCAACCCTGGGGCATGTGGCCTCCCTCCCACCTCCTCCAGCAGCTCCATGCTGTCATCCGGTGCGCGACCTTCGCTCTTCCCGTCCCCTTTGCCTAACACAGCCTCAGGTACACAGAAGATACTCACTGACTGTCCACGGTCCATTTGGGCCTCTTCACAATTCTCATGTTCAGACTAATGACGTCCATTAGAATTTCCCTGTGAGCCACGCATGGCCTCTAGCACTTTCTAGTAGCCATGACAAAGTAAAAAGAGAGAAGCAGAATTAATTTTAGTGATATACTTTATTAACTCATCCTATCAAAACAGTATCATTTCAGCATACAACCAGTGTGAAATGGTTAATGGGACTTGAACATTTTTTGGGTATTAACTCGGAAATCCTGTGGTGTTTCACACAGCGGGTGTCTCCGAGGAATCACCACATGTGAGAATTGCTCACAGACCACATGTGGTTGTGGTGTCCGACCTGGGAGGCAGCTCCACTCTCCCTGGGCCTGGGGTGGCGGGGCTGGGCTGGCTCAGGAGGAAGGCGGTGAGTGGAGTCATCCTGTCACAGGTCACACAGCAGGCTGCTTCGGGAACTTGTCCCAGCAGCTTCCCCTCACTGCCCCCCAGCACTGTGTCTTGTGAGGCGAGCAGGGCAGGGGAGGGGATAAAAGACCCAGATGAGGACTTAGAGATGTGAGAAGCTCCCCCAGTGAGCAGCCAAAACCCTGTATGCACACCCCAGGCCCTGGAGTCGGTGGAGAGGTGCACCCGCGCCCCGCAGCAGTCATCTCCGCTGGCCACCTTTGGCCCAGGTGAGCGTCAGCTGACTTCGATGACTGCAGCCACGGTGCGGTTTAGGGAGACTCGCAGTGTCTGAACTACAGCTCGATGTGACCTCATGTTATTTATTGATTTTTTTAAAGGAAAGGTGCAGGTGGGATCGCAGGTGAGCAAAAGCAGGCCTCAGGAAGAAAGAGGAGAAATAAGCACTTAATTTCATTTGGTGGTTCATCTTGTTTATTCACACTGGCCCCAGGACACTAACCGGGGTCCTTTATGTGTGTGGCCTGCACTCTTGGCAGAAGGCAGCTGAACACACTGCTGCTCCACCAGGGAGTGGGCGTGCGTGCGTGTGCGCGCGTGTGTCTGTGTGCGTGTGTGCACATGTGCGTGTGAGCTCATGTTATTAGAAATACTCAACCAAAGGGCACTTTGCCACAACTCAGCATGTCCTTCTTACAAGCAGTGTTGCTTGGCCTGTTTGAAGATGAGCTAGATACCGGCGCTGTTCTCCCACAGACACAATCATTTTGCTCCTGCGGGTGAGTCGGCCTCCACGTAAGGATCTGCATGGACCAGAGCCCAGTGCCAGCTGGTCATATGCTAAGCCGCAGCATCTCCATTCCAGAATGTTAAAGCTGAGACTGTCTTAGCTTTCTCCCAATTCAGAGGTTTTTCATTTTCCTTGTAAGTAAAAAGCTTTCTTCCAAATGAAAGTCTATGGAGACCTGATAAAGAAAGCTTTTTCTGCAGGGGCCAGCAGCGGGGCACAGTGCTCTCCTGTCCTTCCTCCTAAGCCTCTCCGTGTGGTCAGGGCTGACTAGGAAACCAGCAATGCTAGGCAAGCCCCTCACGGTACACACCAGGAAAGCAGGGCCCAGAGCATCTGATGGTGATGGAACACACTGCTGAGATCAAGGTCAAAGCCCCACCCTCAGATTTTAAGACCTCTATTCTACTATCATGTTCTTCCAAAAATTGAAGTGGAAGATCTTTGCAAACAGGCAAGTGAGCTCTTACACAGAAATACAAGGACGGTTAGGATTTATTGAGAGTTACGTGGGAGACCTCAGGACATGGAATTCACATACAGCCATCCACACTTAAACTGCTGTCTTCATTGTACAGAAGGGACCAAGGTTCAGCCATGTGGCCTGTACAGGCTGTACAGCCAGTTGGCAGTGATGGTTGGGTGTGAACTTGGCCTGACGCTACTGGCTTCGGCGTTGCCTCTCACTGGTTCCAGACCTCTAGGTCTGGATCAGGTGAATATAACACACAGCACATTTTCTCACAAAAATAGCATCATTCGTGATAGTTAGGATTTATACCGACTCACCAAAGTCAAAATGCAATCGAAAGGATGTTACACGCCAGCCCAGCCTGCTTCTGGACCCAGGCTGCCAGCTCTGAGTCCCCGCCACGCAGAAAGCTCAGGCACTGTGGGCTCCCATGTTCACGAGCCTTGAGCCCCTTTGAGGCCCTGAGTCTGCGGGATTGGCACTGCGAGAAGATCTGCTGGAGAGTCCAATGGGCTCCTGCTGCTGTGAGGCTGGAAGAGGCTTTGAAGCAAAACAACAAGGGACCTCATGGGGCTCTGGGGGCTCCTGAGTAAGAGCAGAGGAAGGTTCTAGATAGGTGTGTGGGTGTCAGGAATGATTCGAGCTAGGTAGAAAGGCAGAATCCAACAGACAGGGACAGGCAGGTCTCAGGTTTGTGGGGCAGCCTTGTGTGTTTGACAACCTCTGAGGGACTACACAGGGCCAGGTGAGAAATGGTTGTTCATCTGGGCCGCCTGGCTGCATCTGGGATGTAGTCATCTTCTTAGAGAGACTCTCAGGAGCTCGTTACTCCTAGTCTGTCTCGTTCAGCTCATCACATCTCTAACCACAGGGGGTCAAAAAGGGGCAGCAGAGAATTACCAAGGAGTGACCGAGGTTCAGAGGAAGGTGCCCAAGTTCCCTGGGTGGCTAGTGGGCCGCATCTTTAAGAGCTCAAGACTGGACCCTTCCTGTTCCTCCAACCAGGCGGCCCACCCTGAGTGCTGTCCGGCCAGGCTGCCGGCGCCAAGACAAACAGTGTGCATGAGCTCACTGGTCTGAGAGCGCAGCTTGGATGTGCTGTCTGCAATGTGGACTTTGGACTGGAGTCTCAACAGGAAAAAAAAAAAAAGCATGAAATTCTGAAACAAAAGAAAATGTTAACTTGAATCATTTAATTTTATCTTAGAGTTGTTCAGATCCAGACCTCACTAAATGGCAAAGCCAAGATTTAAATGGGCCCTTTGGGAAAGAAGTAAAATGGGGGGATTTCCAGAAATGGATAAAGAGGTTAGAGTCTGTAGTACATTAAAACTTTTTGTAAAGGAAAAAGGTAAAAACCAGCCCCGAGGGTTGACGTGAACTCTGACACCAGGGGGTCAGAGCCCAGAGCCCAGAGTCCCTCCTGTAGCTTCAGCTTTCCAGAATCCAATTTCACTTGGGTTGCTCCATTTCCTTTTTCTCTTTCTTAAATGCACAGGGATAGTTTGCAAAGTGGGAGGACATGCTAGAGGAGAAAGGGTTGGGGAAATGGGGGGATAGCATGGTGAGAAGGCAGCCAAGGCCCCTGTCCCTGAAGATGGAGACTCAAAGAAGACAGCAGCTCAGAGTCACAGGCAAGACCCAGGGACACCAGCCTCTTCATGCACTCTCAGGTCAGCAGACCATGGTCTGCCAATGTTCATATCATTCCCTTTCTGGGGAAAAAACAATAGTGAGTGAAAAGTGTTAGATGTCTAAGCAGAGAAATGAGGCTTAGATGGTAAGTTGAGACCAGACCTCAGAAAGCATTGAGAGTTGTGAGCAAGTGAGGGCCTTATCCTGTGGGTGACTGTCTTTGGGCACCTGCAGCTCTGTGAGTACTCTCCAGGGATTTGTGTTCTCACGAGGGAGACAAGCAAGTACCCACAAACAATCATGATAAGCCCTACCGGGGAGAAGGAAGAGTTGCTCTGAAAGCACACATGGGAACACAACTTCCTCTGTGGGTTGCCCAAAGGAAAGAGCTCAGCTCTGGAGAAAAGGCGTATAATAACTTTGATTTGGGGAATATTGAGCTTAGTGGGTTTGTAGGTTGCAAGTGGCATGAAGCAGGCAGTTGAAGTTTAGTTAGCCATGCCAACCTAGAGCTCAGAGCAGAGAGACAGCGGCAGACATGCATGGAGTTAAAAATAAGGACACAGGCAAGGTTACTTAGGAAACAAACAGAAATGAGAGAGAATGGAGAAGTCTTAAATGGTGCCTTCGTGTTAACATTTGTAAGTTGGGTTGAAAGGATGAATCAGCAAACAAAATAAGCTACACAGAGTGAGTAATGAATACGTATTTATTGAACTAATGCATGTTTTCTTGGATGTCTTTTCCCAGGGAAGGAAATGAGGCTTGCATTCATCAGCTCTTGCTGCAGTGGTGCTGTGTAAAATGACCTAAAACTCAGTGACTGTCCGGTTTCATACATGCATATGCTCCAGTTTATTCCAAGTGTTCCATTTGGGGCACAGCAGCCGTCTCAGTCATGTTCCCTCATGGCAAGCACTTTCAGTCATTTCCCATTTCATACCGACCCAAATTCCATCAGCAGGTCCTCACGAAGACCAAACTCAAAAGGCAGTTGGTAGATAAGAAAGATCATAAGAAGAGCTTTAGAGTCTGAAGGATTTGAGTTTGAATCCTGATTCTGCTACTAAAAAATGCCTGTACTCAGCCAAATTACTAAACCTATCAATGCTTCATTTTCCTCACCTTAAAGTGGATACAAGAAGAGTTGCTTTTCAGGAGTTGTGGAGTAAGCACAATGCACAAGAATCACCTAGCACATTATCACAAGCACATGGAATTTGTAGAAACTGATTGAAAAATGGTGATCCAGAAATTATTCTCCAATAATCAGTAGCGACTGTGGTCTGTGACTTGTGTTTCTAACCTCAGCACTCCATATGAGAAGCTTGGTTTTTAATAAGAGCTCTGTGCTGACATCGCAGGCATGTCTGAGCCTGTATCCCCCAGAAGCTCACTGGCAAAGCTCCCCCAAGACAGTGTCTCTGAGAGGCACCCAGGACCAGGAAGGAGGCAGGGAAGATCATCAAGAAATCTTAAGGCAAGTTCTGACCCAGGCATTTACCAAACGCCTTCCAGATTTGCTGGAGCTGATGTTTAGCTGGTCATCCGGGCCAGATCCACAAAAGACATCCTTCCAAGGAGTCCTCTTACTTCCCAGGTCCAGCCTTTAGTTCTGCTTGAGTTTTGAGCAAGACCAAAATATTAATGAGGAATGAAATTCTACAGGCAGACAGCTTTTCCAAATGGTACTCTTCCCAGATTGCATTTGAACCTTGGCCTGAAATGCAATATCCAGAACTTTCTACACAGCTTGTGAGGCCTTTTTCCATGAGTGCTTATGTAAAGATGAATACATAAGAGCCAATGAGATGTCTGGCATCCATCCCAGGTTTATCCACTGACGGCTATTTTCTTTCGTCTGTATCCACTATTTAGGAAATTGCCAGAGTAGCTATCAGAGAGACGATAAGTACTGCTGTTGTCATCCTGATTTCACAAGGACTGTTCAATGTGTTTGTCTTTAAAATTCTTAAAAAATATATTTCTATGATAGTATTCTTTCTCAATCTTTAGTAACAGGTTGTCCTTGACATTCATCCTTCATTCATTCAACCCACAAGTGTTTACTGAGCACATGCCTGGGTCAGGCATCACGGGAGAGAATGGGAACTGAATCATAAATAACTAAGTAGCCACAGTCCTTGCAGAGAGTACAGATGAGGAATAGAGAATAGAGGAGAAAACAGAAACCCAGAGAATATAACATTTGGCCAAAGTCACAACCACAAGTTTGAGTCGAGGTTAGAAGTCATATATCCTAATAGACTATCTACATAATTTGCAAATGAATTTATGGAGTCCCAAGGCAACCTGGTGGAGCAGTGGTCAATCACCTCCAGAGAAGCACAGACCACACACCCCTGGGTTCAAGTCCCGGGTGAGTGGAAAAACGACTGGTATAAACTGCTAAATAAAAATAAAGAAAAAATATTATGGGGTCTCTTGTGCAAAAATTGTTAAGAATTTTAAGACATCAACAGCAGAGACTTAAACCAAATGCAAGACCCTTCTGTCCCAACCCCCGGCAGCTGGCCCTGTTCTCTGGATCATCATTTTTCAATCAGTTTCTACAAATTCCATATATAAATGAGTATGAAAGAAAGAGGGGTGTTCAGAACAAAGATGGAATCACCAATAATGTCTAGAATAAAGAACAGGCAGGAAATTTACATAGTATTTCAGTTTGCCAACCTATTATCAAAGTTGAATGTATAGAGTCCTATCTTGATAAATCCTCAGCAGCACAAAACACCAGTTTGAATTTCTAAATGACACCACCACACACAAAGGAATTAGAATTTGCATACACATTTGTCTGTGTATAGAGTCTAAGGAAAAAGCCCTTATAAATGGTAATCCAGCCCAGGATGTGAATTGTTTGATAGTTTGTGGACTTAAATGTCAGTTCTGGCTGCATCTGTGGATTTCCTGGCTTCTGTCTTTGAAAGGGAACATCAACTACCAAATGAAGGGAGCACAAAAAAAGCAATTTCATTCTTTAGTTGAGATTGTGCATAAAAGTCATTCTAATTAAACCAGGTTTTGCCCTATTTTCTGTCAGAGATGTGCCCTTATTGACCCTACATCAAGACAGAGCATGGTTAGCTGGTTGGTTTTTAACCTCAGAACTGACTTGTTTTTGGCCAGAGCTATGTGTGAGAAGATACACAAGTCAAGGGAGCACACAGGCCCTGCCTGGTATCAGTATCTCAGTGGGAATTTGCAGCCTGAACTGAGGGCTCTGATTTCCTTCCTTCTGGTCCCATGTGGGGCCAGGTCCCAAAGGAGCAGAGGTTCTGCCAGCAGCCTCAGGCTCAGCCAGGGAAGTGGTCACAGCCCTGGGAGCTGTCCTCTGCCAGGATCCGATTTCTTCTCACTCCTTTGAGTGGTTCACACACTCTTTCTGTCTCTGGTTTTCTGGACATGCTGTCGCCACGTGTGATATCAAACCTCCCTCGGGCTCAGGTCTTACAGAGCCAGACTCGGGAAAGAGGAGCTAACTGCTAGAAAGGGTCTTCTTTTCTTGCACTCTTGTTTTCTTTCATCGGTTCTTAAATCTGAAATTCATTTTCAAAAGCTTAGCAGCAGATGGGGTGCTAAAGAGAGGAATGACTGAAAGGGTGGGAGCCAACATTTCTTGTGTACCAATGAGTGAGGTGTCTCTGCTGCAACGTTCTCAGAATTTTCTGCACTATGTGTTATAGAGGAGAGCCCTGGCCACCATTCTTGGCCATGAAGGGATTTTAATCGACTTGGATTCAAGTGGTACCGGAGCCAACAGGAAGCCACCAAGCTCTGTTTTCTCTCCAGCTTTGCTGCTAATTGGTGGCCAATCCTGAGCTGAGATCACTTTGGCTCCAAAATCAGCAAAAGTGACCTCCACAGGAGGTGGGAAGGGTTTTGGAAGGAGTTCATCAATTTTTGAGCTTCTTAGAAGGAATGAAGAAACTAAGTCCCTGAGTTTCTTAGGATGGGAGGTAAGATCATGTGTGACTACAAGGGGCAGGGTAGGTAGAGGTGGTCACTTTCCTGCCCTCTCTGTAGGCATGCCCGAATGAGCATGCACACACACACAACAATAATAAATGTCATATAAAGTAGAAGTTTCCACCAGACTGGAAAACTAGCTGTGGAGAATTTAAAATGACTTTGACTAAAGTTTCCCAGGAAAAGGAGAGGCATGCCTTCACAGTCATTTTTCTCCAGAAGTACCCTTGGGCTCCTTTTGAATCATTCTCCTTACATTTATCAGTGAAGAATCAGCAGGAAGTCTGGTGAGTCTCTCACACTTAGATTCATGGCAAACTGTCCCAGAGTGTGTATGTTTATTATCTGCTGCATCCCACAGTACTTTGAAGAAGCTTTCAACTGAAATAGATATGATAAAATGTTAGCACATAGTTATTTTGTTACACGCTAAACTCAGGCCAGAAAGCTCCAAACTCACATCCCACCCCCACCTCCCAGAAATTAAAACAACAAAACTTCAAAAGCTGAACTAATTTTGTTGGCATTTTGGAAAACAGTCAAAGGTGTACAGCAGCAGAGTAAATCCCCAATCAAGAAAAAGTCATCTCTAAATGGTGTGTCCTTAGTGTTCTTACCCACCAGGACCCCATCCTCCTGGGTGTGGCAGCTGCTATCTTGGTGTCGAAGAAGCAGCTTCCTGGTTTCCAGTTCCTGTCTCCAAATCAGAGGGAGGAGAACAGACATCCCTCGCACACTACCGAGAATGTCTGTCCTAAGCTGTGTGTGGCAAACCTTGAAGAACTAACTCACTCATATGTGTCAGATAACTCAGCATACAGGAGGGAAAGCAGATGCCTGGAGCAAGAAATCACCAGTGGGGATATAAAATAAAATAATTGTCCTCGAGGAGAAGTTGGGATGAAACTTTACTTTAGACACGTCTATTCAACCTAGTACTATAAGTCTTAGCCAGAGCAATTAGGAAAGTAAAAGAAATAAATTGCATCTTAATCAGAAAGGAAGAAGTGAAATGATCTCTGTTCATAGACATATGATGTCATGTATAGCAAACCCTAGAGATTACACACACACACACACCCCAGTTAAAGCTAAAAAGCAAATTCAACAAAGTTCTAGGATTAAAAAAAACCAACACACGAAAATCAGTTGTACTTCTGTGTACTAAGAATGAATAATGGAAAGAGGAAATTAAGGAAATAAATGTATTTATAATTAATCATAAAGAATAAAATCTTAGGAATAAATTTAACCACAGAGACAAAAGACTTATACATTGAAAACTACAAAATATTGCTGGAAGAAGTTAAAGGAGACATAACTACATGGAGAAACATCCTGTATTCATAGACCCGAAGACTTATTATTGCTAAGATGATATCATCACATAATCTACAGATTCAATGTAATCCATGACAGAATCTCATTAGATTTTTTTCCTGTATGCAAAGATAAGAAAACCCATCCTAAAATTCATATGAAATCCCAAGGGGCCCCACATAGTCAAGCAGCTCAGAAAGAGAAGAACAAATTTGATGCTTTCACATTTCCTGATTCCAAAACTTACCACAGAGCTAAAATAAAATTAAAACCGTGTGGTACTGGCATATAAGCAGACAGGTAGGTAAATGGAATAGAATAGACATCCCAGAAATAAACACAATACATAATACAGTCATCTGATTTTCAACAAAATTTCCAAGATCATTCAAAGGGGAAAGGATGGTCTTTTCAACAAATGGTGCTGTGAAAACTGGATAATCACATGCAAATAATTAAGTAAATAACGTTGAGCCCTTAACTTAAATCATATACAAAGTTTAAGCCAAACTCAGTCAAAGGTGTAAACACGAAAACTAAAACTAGAGGTGCACGCTGCTGGCCTAGCAGACAAGGCCACTGGACATAGTCCACATGTATCCCAAGGACTCAGGGAGAGAACAGGGGCCAGTGAACAACCAAGATGAACAATTATATAAAATAAAAAATGTTTCTTCCACCTCTCCCTGCCTACCTGCCTGCATCCTCGCCTTCATTCTTGCCTGCACCTTTCTTTCGAAAAACAGAAAACAAACAACTAAGCTATGAAACTTGTAGAAGAAAACAAGGAAGAAGCTTCATGACATTGTATGTGGTAACGATTTCTTGGTAATGACACAAAAAGCAGAGACATCAAAAGAAAAAGTAAGACTTGATTAAAATGCAAAACTTCTGTGCATCAAGAAAGTGAAACAAAACCTCAAAGAATGGGAGAAAATATTTGCAAACCATATATCTAGTAAGAGATTAATGCCCAGAATACATTAAAAACTCAACAGCAAACAGCCCAATTAAAAATTCAAAGGGCTTGAATAGACATTTCTTGAAAGAATATATACAGATGTCCAATAAGCCTGTGAAAAGATGCTGACATCACTCCTCGTTAGGGAAATGTAAATCAAAACCACAAGGAAATACACCTTCACACCTTTAGGATGACTCTTGTCAGAAAAAGGAAAATAACAAGTGTTGACAAGAACATGGGAAACTGAAAGATTTGTGCATTGCTGATAGGATTATAAAATGATGCCACCACTATGGAGAATAGTTTGGCAGGTCCTCAAAAACTTGAACATCAAATTACTCTGTGATCCAACAATGCTACACACATTCACACACACACACACACACACACACACACACACACATCTCTCAAAAGAATTGAAAGCAAGGACTCAAACAGAAGACATTTCAACACTCATGTTCATAACAGCACCTTTCACAATAGTTAAAAAGGTAAAATAACCCAAGTGTCCATCAACCAACTGGGTGAATAGACAAAATAATAATAATATATACATTTAATGGACTAGTATTCAGCCTTAAGAAGGAAGGAAACTCTGACACATATTACAACATGGAAAAACGCTGAATATATGCTGAGCAAAATAAGTCAGTCTCAAAGCACAAACATGGTATAATTCCACTTACATGGGATCCTAGAGCGGTCAACTTCACGGAGACAGAAGGTAGAACAGGGACTCACAGAGGCAGAGCAGGAAGGGAAAGTTATTGTTTGATGTTGCCAGAAAAATACTGTTTTGCCAGACTGCAAACATTCTAAGGCCGTTCTGCCCAAGAGTTACCCTCTTCCACTCCTGTTGACAGAGCTGTGCAGGACACAGGCCGGTCCCGTGCAGACATGGGATGAGCAGGACCTTTCTTTCCGCACAGGTCACTATGGAGGCTGAGCAGGCTGAGGCTTCCTGACCAAGGTGGGCACAAGGTCCACAAGCCACCTCCGTGGTCTGAGCACTGACCACCATTTCTCCTTGAGGTCTCGCTGGCTCTCTGGTGGCCCTGTTAGAAAGAGCTGGTCTCCAGAGCCCCAACCACCTCTATTCCCAACTCCTCCTCTTGTTTTCTTCTCCATCTACCTCTTTTCCCTGTTGTTCCTCTTCTTCTTCCTGATCCTCCTCACTCCCCAAATCCCAGGGCTGTCTTTCCAGAGTGAGGGAGAGTCCCACTCTCCCCTCCCCTGTCAACCAAAGATGCTTTGTTTATATTCACCAACCCTCTCCCTTTCTGGGGTGTAGGCTCTGGGAAGGAAGAGTCAGAGACTTTATGCCTGTATCCTCTTCCTCACCCTGCACTGAGGGGACCGGGCCCTGAGCCTTTCCCTGCTAGAGTGAGACAAGGGCCAGAGGAGGAAACGTCAGGTCAAAATCTGAAAACGTTGCTCATCTCCAACTGCCTTATTTCACGGATGGGTAGACTGAAGCCCAGAAAACATGAATGATGGACCCAAAGTCATCAGCAGACAGGGGTCACCTTGCAGCGTGTTGGTCTTCTGACACAGAGGCAGGGGCCTTCTCCTACAGTCATTAGTCTGGGGCTGAGGCCAGCCCACCTGGGACGCATGCTGGTACTTGTCTCCCATGCTTCAATCCCAGGGCAGCACAACATCCCCTCCCTTCCTTCCAGGCCCACAGGCTGCTGTTAGCAGCTGTGAGCTAATTCGACACAGCTGCCCCACAGGCCTCGCCAGAGCTGGCCAAGAATCTGTGCCAGTGACACGTGGCTTCCCCCTGACCTTACAGAGTGAAAACTCTCCATCTGGGGGCGGGGAAGTGCAGAGACACATTGGAGCAGTTTCCTGCCTCCAGGTGTGGATGTTCTGATTTTTTGTGTCCTGTGGTCTCAACCAAGACCAGCAGAGAGGGTCTCAGCCGAGCACACCCTCCCACCCACCTTTCCCTGAAGAGACCAAGGCCACTGAGCATCAAAACCAAAACACAAAGAAAGGACTCAAATGAAACACAAATAGACTTTTAGTCCATAGATGTAAATGAGTGATCACCCTGGAGGAGGGGAGAGGAAGGAGGGGAGGTGGGCGGATCAGGTAAAAGGGGTTAATTCTGTGGTGATGGGTAGAATTGGATTGTTGGTCACAAACAGTGTCTTAATGCAGATGTGGATGCACAGTGGTGCACACCTTAAATCTGTATCATGTTGTGCTGCAATGTTTCTTCAAAATATTTTTGAAGAAAATTCTTTAAAATCAGTCTTTCCCCTCATGCAAGTATGGCATGTTCGCTGTTGACGTTTGGAAAGACGGGTGCGACTAAAGAAGCAGAAAGCATCACCACGCCAGCCATGTGGCAGTCTGGCAGCGTGGGGGCACACTCCCTGCCCACCTCCGTGCCCACATAGCCGCCTCCCCCTCACTGCGCCCGCCGCTCCGTGTGGGCACCCACCCTGTGGCTCCTGTCTGGGCGCCGCCGCAGAGCATCTTGGCCCATGCTCTCCACCACTCTGGCTTCCTTTGCTCCTCTTCACCCGCGCCGGACGCTGCTTTCCCACCAGGCGCCATTGTCAGGGCAGCCTCTACCTCGTATGGCACATAGAAAATTTGAGGCAGTAAGGCCCACAGCCGAGGAGAGGACTGATGTGTTCCTCAAAGCTCCCAGGGGAGGTGAGGGAGGGCACTGTGGCAGGCATGGGCAAGGCAGTGTTAGCAGACCCAGGATGGACTCGTTTGAATAATTTCAGGGTTCTGGAGCATGGGACTGTCCCTAGTTTTCTGGGACCTGGCCACAGGGTAATCAGGACAGGGAGGGTGTGACGAGAGTGTGAGTACGGGAAGTAGATGGGGTTGGGGCTGCTTGTGAGTGAGTGGTTGGCCACTTCTAGGAATTGGCTAGCTCTGGAAGGCCAGCAAGGCTGCAGGTCGAAGCATTAGAAAACAAAAAATAAAAGACATGCTTCATTCAGGACAAAAGCCACTGGGATTAGGTGACCCTACTCCCCAGAGCCATGCTGGAGTTCTCTGCAGGTGAAGCAGGGGACAGCCTGGGCAAAACGGAGGGGCCCCTGCCTGTTCTTATCTGCTCTCTGAAGGAAGTACACTGGGGCCCGTGGACATGCTGTCCTCCAAGGAGTGAAAGGCTCTGTCCCGTGTCTTCCCAGCTCTCCCTCTTCTCATGACAGAGGGAAATCCGTGCAGGCTGAGCCAGAGTGAAGGTGGCACCCTTCCCTCCCAGTCGCTGTCACTGGCCTCTTGGCTGTCTTTCTTCAGGCAGAGTTTCCTCCCAGGGTGTGTGCCAGTGTTCAGGCACATGACCCCAGGACCGGACATCCCAGAGACTCCCACCCAGGACCACATGGATCTCGGCATTCGCGCTGCATAATACACGATTTTGGAATGGGTTTTTTTTTTTTTTTTTCAAGAGAACCTCCTATCACAAGCATTTCCCATGGTCCTGAGAACTCTTCATGAAAGTCATGAACTTATTTGCAGAATCATCTGAGAGCCGGTCCCCATTGACTGTACTCTTTCTTCCACTAGACGTTAGAGAGGGGAGAGGCTTGGTGACAGTCACAGGTTCTCATGCTTGCAGGCCCCTTCCTAACACCACCCACGCACACACACAGTGACAGCAGGAGAAATTAATGAGAGGTACCTTGCAATCAAACCAGCCTGATCGTGGGAGCTTATATGCCTCCTCAAGGCTGTCTGTCACCACAAGAGCATGTCCTGGAGCTCAGCAGGGTGTGTGAGGGCACAAAGCTCTCCTTTGTGTCTTGTTTCCTTCTGTGGAAATGACACTGGCTTCTCTGAACCAACCTCCCAGTCTTCCTGGGTGAGAATCATTATTCTCAGGAGCACCAAGCATTTTGTTGTTTGCTGGGCACACGCCAGCTGCATCTTCTTGAAGAAAGACAACATTTTACAGCAAGGTCAACTGAGAGAGTAGAAGTTAACCTTTGGCTTCCTGAATGATGGAGAGAATAGAAGAATTTGCAATAATTGTTAGTTGGTGTCAATGAGAGTTAAGCAGCAAACTACACAGAACACCCCCTCAAAACCATGTCCTCGCTGCCTTGGGCTCACTCAAGAAAGGGGAGAAACCCTGTACTTCAAGGTCTCGACTTAAAAGAGAATCCAGGCAGGATCACTGATGAATTTAACATGAGCAGGACTTCAGAGAGATGCAAGATGTTAAAATCACTGAATAAGTGAGCAAGCTTTTGATGACTAAATCCTACAAATAATGTCTAATGTTCATCCAATTCATGTTACGAGCAGGTTATCTAGGAAGGAGGTGAAGAAAGAAGGGAGAGAGATTCAGGGAGAGAAAAGGGATCTGTTTGGATAGAGAGAGAAGTGCAGTGAAGAGCAAGGTGGAGAGGAGTGGGCAGCCTGGAGGAGGAGACTTCATCATGCTAACTGGCCAACTAAGAACGATTCAGAGTTCGTCGATCATTTAGAAAGCCAAAGGCTCTCAAAGATAACTTAAAATGGGATGACTCAGCTGATCCCAGGAAAGAATTGTCTTCTGGTCAGAAGGTGACCAAAGAAGGCCTGGATCCAAGTCATCTGGGTCAGAGTCATTTGGACCTTCCGAAAGCTCAGATGCCAGAATCGCCCGCAGAACTGCTGACTCAGAAATTCTGGCATCATTCTGGCTGTTGGGACTCTGACCCCAGACCAGACGCTGGTGCAGGACTGAGACTCCCCACCTCTGCCTGGAAGGGAACTTTTCTTCCACTGCTTCTTTGTGGTCATTGGAATCTGTTTCAGATTCAGATAAAAAACAAAACAACAACAACAACAAAAAAGAGTGTTTTTATCGGCAGGATCTTTCTTTTTAACAGAAATCTTTGTCTTGTCCATGGCCTTCCCTCCAGGAATGGCTCTCGGAGACCCGTTCCTCATTCAGGACTGTCCTCTCTCTCTCCTGTCCGCCACTAAGTTCAAGGCCTAATTCCGTTTTTGAAGTGGATTCCCTGCCTCAGCTCTTCATGTTACATCTCTATATTATCAGTAATTTCTTATCAGGATTCAACCCAATTGGGGCAACTGGGGCCCTTGATGCAGAATCCCTACCCCTGCTCCCAACCCCACATCCCCGCACCCTTTATAGCCCCCACTTCAAAATCACAAGGGTGATTCGAGGGTCTGAAATATCTACCATAGATAAATTACGTCGAAGTCCTAAAAAACCCGACGCAGATATAAATGTAGAAACACACTAAGACATGGTTTGTCACTCACTCTTAGAATTTTCAGAGGGTTCTCACGTGGTTAGATCACGATCTGGTACATTTCATTATATCAGACACAGCAGGTGCCAAGTCAGCAGCCCAGACTTGCTGTCTGACTCTGCCCTTCAGGAGCGGTGTGAACTTGGGAAAGACATTCGACCTACCCCAGCTTCAGTGCCCATCCTTTTGGATGGCACAGAAATGAATGAATGCTGAACTCAGTTACCATTATGGGGACAAAATTCTTATCTCTACAAATGCACTGGTTGTCTCAGTTGAGAGGGCAGCTCTCCTGAGAGGCGGTCCAAGTGGGTGAGACGATCTCTGTTTTCCTCGGTGGAGAGTAAGGCAGCAGCGTCAGGCGGGCAGTCCCCACGCCCATGAGAGGCTGAGATGCAGAGAAGGGAGCTGGGGACCCAGCATATGCCTACAGGGAGTGGCCCCAGGAGAAGGAGCATGGAGACCACTGCAGAAGCGGGACCCAGTGAGGAAGCAGAGGCAGGGAAAAAGTGAAAGGATCCAGGCCAAACTCCAGGTTCGCCATGGAGTCTGGGTGAAGCCGCCGCCTGTGACACCAGGAGAACATTCTCCAAACACTGACGGCTTCCTGCCAGACATCCAAGTCCACGTGGGCCAGGGGAGGCCAGTGCTGTCTCACTATCATTTACCTGTTAGCATAGCAGTTTCCTTGACTGAAGCAACGAATCTGTATGTCAATAATAGACATTTAGCAAAATACCTTTTCATCCTCCCTCCTCCTTTCCAAATTACACAAAACCTGAAAGCAAATTCAACAGGGGCCACAAATGGAAGCAAGTATATCTGGTATTTTAACTGTTGCTGCAGAGGCTCAGAAAAAAGAAAACAAGAAATAGATTTTTAAAGACCCTCTGTGTGTGTGTGTGTGTGTGTGTGTGTGTGTGCATGCACGTGTGTGTAAGAGAGATGCGTAGACAGCCAAGTTGACTGAAAGACCCTCTGTGTGTGTGTGTGCGTGCACGTGTGTGTAAGAGAGATGAGTAGACAGACAAGTCGACTGAAAGACCCTCTGTGTGTGTGTGTGTGCGTGCACGTGTGTGTAAGAGAGATGCGTAGACAGACAAGTCTACTGAAAGCAACAGCTACCGCACATAGACAGATGTTTCCAAAGAGCCTGGCTCCCCAAGATGCAGAGGTTTGGGGAGTTGAACTTAGACTCTCTCTGCCTTCCCTCTAGCATCTCCACACGATTATTCTAGGGAGGCTAGTTTGGTGACCACCAGTTGGTTAGGAAGTGCCACCAGAGAGGTGACTGAGGGAGAAGACAACTGATAGAGTCCGTACATCATCTGTCACTGGAAAGTTGATTTCAGCAAAGCTACTGCTCTTTAAAACCTGGAAATCGCCCCTGGACCTTAAATGTATTCTGCCAGCCACGAAACAGATGAATTCAAAGGGGGAGACAAAAGGCAGGGAATCCGCAGACGCCCTGCAAAGCCGAGAACTGAGTATCGAGGACGTGAACCTGTAAGAAGGAGGCCAGTGCTGTGGGAGCAGTCTGAGCATCCAGCAGCTGGGAGAGACACGCCACCCAGTCCGGGCCCCTTCCTGGCTCATAGACCATCTTGTGAAGTGAACCCCAAAAGTGAGGCTGAGTTTAAGGGAAGCCATAGCTCCTTGAGGGGCACAGACTTTTATTGGCACCGTTTTGCAGATCCGAGTCATCTCAAGGGCCTAGCAACCCCAGACCTTGAGACCTCCCACCCCCAGATGGCCTCTTTTTACCACCCAATGCTGACTCCATAGTAGACATGCAAAGCAGGGCCCCACCTGCTCTCTGCCCTTAGATGAGGCGGAGGTGGTTCGGGTAAGGCCACCACTTTCATCTCACTGGTGGCGCAGCAGCACCCCTTGTGCCCCTGGCCTCGCTTTCTGTCTTATCTGTCAAGGCTTCCTCAGGAGAACAGGGTCCGCAGCATTCTTCTCTGAGCTTAACCCTCCTGTGCGGTGTCCCTCACAGCAAATAGACCCAAAAGGCGATCTGAAAACAACAACACTGGTATTTGTCTCGGAGACTGGAGCAGGGCCCTGCGCTCGACTCGCCCTCATAAGCCACAAGCCAGAACAGGAGTGACTGGTCCACTGCTTTAATGAAACAGTCGCGCATGTCTCACACAAAGGAGATCTATAAATAAGCATGGCTTTGATCACAATCCTTCCCAATCAACAGCGGCAGAGTGGACTGTGAACTGCCTAGCTCTGCTAGGAAAACTCTAGAAACAGACTTGGTGGAGACATCCTCACATAAGGCTCTGCTATTAAGATTTTGCTGTGCTTGCCCAGCACATTATATAGCGATTTCTTTACCAACAAAACATTTCTTCGTTCCAAGGAGCCAAGGAGTGCTCCGACTTAACTGAATATTGTTTCGACAGGCCCCCCAGGACCCCACCTCTTTCAAATACTCTGTACAGAGATCCCTGGGAGCAACACATAAGTGGGTCACCACCTTTGTTCTTCAAAGAGTCCTGAAGGCAGGCACTGCATAGCCTCCACCACTTGACAGAAATAACCAAGTTCAGAGTTTGCAGTTAAAGCTAAACAGGAGAAAACATTCTCTCTGTGTTCCCACCTAGGACCCGACTGAGAGCCACATCACAGGTGTTTGTAGAATAATCAGCAAGCTTAAAAAGAATAAAGAAGATGGTGTATCCAGTCTGTCATTTTTGTTTATCTTACCAGCTGTTTCCAGCTACTGAGGAAAGTCAGGGAACCTGGTTTCCTTGACGTTAGTTCCACCAAACTCGGGGTACTTTGACTGATGCTAAGAGGATGTGGATGGTTCATGGGGTGATTTTACGGCAGGGTGGGGATGCAGACATGGTAAATGAGGAGAAGCATTTCACAGCATTGTGTGAATGCCAGCAGAGACCTTGGACGAGACCACATGGGGAAATTTTCTCCTAATCCAAAGGACACCAGCACACACAAGGGCTGATGAAATAGGATTCAGAGAGCCAATTGCTAAATGATGAAAAAACATTCATTTACAACAGAATGCAAATCAGAAAATGAGGCCTCCTTGTGAGGGAAGTAGACAAAAGGATCTAGTGAAAGTTCTAGGCAAGGAAACAGGAGACCTCAGGTAAGAGAACCCAAGGACATGTAATGAATGGCAACTGGCATGAATGGCACCTTACATTACAGACCAGTAATCTTTAACTCAGAAGCCCTGAGAGTTTGATGACGTGGTGGACCAGGCCGCTGAGAACTGCACACGAGCGCTCGCTAAGCTCTCGCATACAAGTTTTTCAACTACATGGGCATTTTTTTGGTAATAAAAATAGGATGGAAAAATTCAATGTGGAGAATGTAGCAGGATGTTATGTGAGGACGTGTTCCGTTGTGTTAGGATCTTTGCTAAAAAGAACAGCCAGCAAGCACCTGTGCATTGTCAAGCGAGGTGTTAGAAAGAACTGCAGGAAGTGCTAAAAGACAGTGAAATCACGTTCTTTGAATTTCAGCGGCTCACTCACTTCCAGGCTACCTAGTGAGGTCATAAGTTCGTTAACAGTGTGTGAAGATGTTTTTCAAAAGAGTTAAGTGTTGGGTACATTCTTCCTGTTTCCAGAGAAGAGAAGCAGCCTCTCCCCGTTCCATTCAAGCTAAGACGGGGGCAAAGGGACTGGAAGAGAACCAGCCCCAGAAGCTGGGGGTCTGGGCAGACTACCTCACCCTTCCATCTCCTGTACTCCAGGTGTTCAGCAAACACTTCAGGTGGGCTTCAGAAAAGTAGTAACGAATATAGCATTGTGAACAAAGAAATAGTAAATATTACTTTTTTTTTTAAAGTAGCAAGGCACAATGCTGTGGAGACATTTGTCTAAACGCAGTCCTGGAGCACCGACCTTACCCCAACCAGACACCCTCAGTTCTCCCTACTTTCCACACTGCATCCTGAAAGATACAAGATGACCATTTGCCCCCAGATATATTGTCCCCACTCTTGGGTCATCCAGTTGAAAAGCTGGTGATGGAGATGGGGCTGTCAGGGTCTGAGTGCTTAGGGCTCCTGTCGGAGATTCCGAGCACTGGCCGAGCGCAACTAAGGCTGCTGCAGCCCTCCCCACACAGGTCCCCTCCCGCACCCCATGCAGGGCGCCCCTTCCGCCCACGCTGTAGGGAAAGGGGGCCCAGACGAAGACCTTGCAAGTGTTGAGTTGCAGAGTGGGTTTCAGGCCACAGGTGTGCATTGCAGAGGCTGATACATTGACTCTATTTTCTGAAGTAGCCTTGGATTCATGTTCTGCCCCAGTAGGCAGCACCTGCACAGCTGCCTGCTGGGGGCCTTCTGCATAGGTGCTGGGGCCCGCGTGAGCTTCCCAAGTGAACCCCATAGGTGTGAGGATTTACAGCAGAACTAGGTTCACCAGCACATCCCCCGAACCCACCCCCATATGTGTATATGTGTGTATGTATGTATGCATGCATGTATGTACTTGGGGGAGCGGGTTGTTGGCATTTACCAGCACACCCTGGGAAGGATTAGCCTCTGCTCTTTTAGCAGTTAGAACTTAAACCACATGCTTCACTTCCATTTCCCACAACAGAGATAATCATACCACTCTGACCTAAGGCCAACAATGTCAATTAGTGAAATGTCAGAGAGAACATTAGAACATTTAGGGTACCCTCTCATGTCTTTATTCAGGTGGAGCTCTCAGCCCCGATGGTGGCTCTGGGAGGTCCTATGCCTGAGTAGGAGCAGGAAAGTACGGCCCACTCTCCTTGACACCCTGGATGAACAGATTCAAAGAGCGCTCACCATCCACAGGGGAGGGCTTCCCCAGGATCCTCCAGGGCACTGGTGACTTCAGGCTGCCTATGGGTTATGGTGCATGTCTGGGGGCCTGGACAGGGCCTGGGGCAGTGAGTGCCTGTGCACAGGTCTGTCACCGTCCCATCCTTTAATAATAATGCCATTTCTATGGATGTCATGATCTGAAAAAAAAAAAACAAAGAAACTAAGAAGAGAGTAGGCGCTCAGGTCAAAGGCTGGAATGCGGACATCAAGCAGAACTCAGGACCCAAGGCAGGCAGTTCAGAAAATCAGAGGACCTGGGCCGAGCCAGAGCATCCCTGCTATCTCTGAACAAAGAGATAGCTTGTGAAAATCATACACTCTCCCTCCCACCCAGGGTCCTCATCCCACCCACAAACACAACCCAGACAGACATTGTGTTATTTGAAATGGGCAAAGAATGCATTCTGATTTTTAGGTGGGAATTATTAGAAATGTAGCATCTTCAGGAAACTGCTCTGTTAGTGTCAGGAGTCTGTACGCTTCCTGCAAAGGGCCACACTGTATTTTTAGGCCTTTGCGATCATAGGGTCTCTGTGACAACCACTGGAATCTGCCCCTGTAGTTTGAAAGCAGCCATAGCATAGGTAAGTGAAGGGACATGGAGCTGTGTACCAATAAAACTTTATTTACAAAGGAAGATGGTGTTCCGGATGTGGCCCACTGCCCAGAGCTAGTCACCTCTATGCTCTCTATATAGCATCTATGTAAAACCACTGGGAAAATTCTAGCACCTCACCACCTCCAAATTCCCTTCTGTGTAAAAATCCTGACCGTCCCCTGGTCCTGCAGAACCTTTGTTCAGATACCAGTCAAGGAGCCGTAAGCACATTCATTCAGACAGGCGGCCTCGCCATGGACGGAGGAGCCAGGCAGTCTGAGCCAGCCCTTAGAGAAGCCAGGAGCAGAAAGGGGCTCAGTGCTCTCCGCTGTCCGGATAGGAGGTTATTTTTCTGGTCTTTCTCCAAAGAACTGCGCTGATAATAAACAAACCAATGCCAATTAAAATAAGAAGGGAAAGTTGGCTCTGTCCTTAGTGGAAGAGCTGACAGCAAGCGTGTCCTGACTACACAGCCCTACTTGCTGCTTTCTTCTTCCTGCCAGGCAGCGAGGGGACATGGGAAACTGGAGCCCCCAGGATTGAAGCAGACAGGCCAGGGGACCTCTGTGTGGCAGGAAAGGAGGGGTGGTCCCCTCATGTGCCAGGAAAGGCGGTCTTCAGCCCAGGATGCTGGATGGAAAACACAAGTAGAGGGGTTTAATGTAGGGACACTGGCTTTCTCGAAAAGGTCTGTACAAGCTAACTTCCTGGAGATGTTTCAGAGAAGGTGAGGCTTTTGCTGCTTAGAATGAGCGGAGACAAGATGAGAGACAGAGAGACAGAGAGAGGGAGAGGGAGAGAGAGAGAGACAGAGAGAGAGAGAGAGGGAGAGAGAGAGAGGGACAGAGACAGAGAGAGAGAGACAGAGACAGAGAGAGGGAGAGAGAGGGAGAGAGACAGAGAGATAGAGATAGAGAGAGAGAGACAGAGAGAGGGAGGGAGAGAGAGACAGACAGAGAGAGACAGACAGAGAGACAGAGAGAGACAGAGTGACAGAGAGAGGGAGAGAGAGACAGAGAGAGGGGGAGAGAGAGAGAGAAAGAGAGAGGGAGAGACAGAGAGAGGGCGAGAGACAGAGAGAGACAGAGAGAGGGAGAGAGACAGAGAGACAGAGGGAAGATCTCTTGGTTTTCTCCAGCATTATGCTGATAATCATCATGATCTGGATGAAGTTTATTTTTCTAATTTATTATGATTTGCCCAAGTTCCAGGCACTGTGCTTAATGTATAATATCTATTTTCAGAGAAGGAAGCAAGATTTGGGTAAACTCATCCAAAATTTCATAGTAAGTGGAAGAGTTGGGGTTTGAACCCAGGATTCCAACTCGTTTGCTCACATAGGGCTTTGCACCCTCACTACTCAGAGTAAGGTCCTACCGTGGTCAGCATTCTCCAGTGAACAGAACCAGTGTGAGGTGTGTGTACGTGTGTGTGCATATGAGAGAGCGTTTAAAGAATTGGCTCGCACATTGCAGAGGTGTAGAGGCTTGAGCAGTCCAACATCTGCAGGCCAGGCCAGTAGCTAGCGACCCAGGGAAGAGTTGCAATTTGTGCCTGAAGGCCACTGGAGAGCCATTTTCCCCTAGAGGTAGATCAGCCTTTGTTCAGGTAAACTGTTCTATTCAGCTGATTGGAGGAGACCCACCAACATTAAGGAGGGTAACCTCTTTCATTCAAAGCCTACTGATTTCAGTCAATCTCATCTAAAAGGGAACTTCACAGAATATCCAGATTAGTGTTTGATTGCTTATCTGGGCATCACGGCCTAGCCACAATGACACATAAAACTAACACCACAGTTCCCATCAGCGGCATCTACATGTCCCGGGAGTTTGTTAGAAACCCACAGACTTACTGAGATAGACTCTTCATGGGAAAGTTGGGTAAGAACTGGGCAAGGCTACTGCATTCTGTTGATTCTAAGACTTACATACTCTGAGACTCCCCCATAGCTGCAACAATTCGTGTGCTGATTTCTCTTCATAACTGTGCCAGCATCCCTCCTAGTCGGCTGTGAGGATCCTGATAGATGCATGCTCCACGAAAGACCAGAAGAATTGCTCTTCTGTGCTGTGAATCTCATGGCTTCACTCCTCCTAAGCCCCCTGAATTCCAGGTCTGGCGTCCTGGCTCCCAGAGCACAGCCCCATAGTGGTCCCCAAGGCCTGGAGCTAATGCTGTATTCTGCCCATTGAGACAGATGTACCCAAGGGATGAGGGAACCCCTAGACTGTAGTCAGGAGAACTGGGGTCTGTTTTAAGTACATTTCCAACTCTCTGCAATGACAGCACCATTGCTGACCTTCTGTGGTCCAGCAGTTTTCTGAGGGTAAAGCAAAGACTTGGCTTTAGGTCTGTGGCCTTCAGCCCCACCCTTCACACACACCAGCTGGTAAGTGGTGTAAGTGAAAAATTTTTTTGGTAAATGAAATATTAAACATAATCCTTAAATGAATGATAGATAAGACTGGAGATTCTCTGACAATGAAGGAGAGTGGACAGCCTTGTTGGAGCCCTGCCCCAGGCTTCCCCTTCCGTCCCTCACACTTCAGGCAGCTCCTGAATACGGGAGGTAGAGAGTCCTGAGAACTGCCCGAAAGAGGAGGTGCAGGCCTCCTTCAGCCCCGCATTCTGCTACCGAGTCAAAGAGACCTGGGCCCTTGGAGGTGGCGTGGCAGGCAGGGAAGCTTGCACTTTACAATCAAGAGGCGTCATCCCGATTCACGCCTGTTTGTTTTCAGGGCCACCACAGCAAAGGCCCGCTGATGGGAGACTTCAGCACAAACGTAGATTGTTTCACAGTTCTGGGGGCTGGAAGTCCAAAATTGAGGTGTTGGCAGGGTTGGATCTTACTAGGCCTCTCTCCTTGGCTTGGTGAAGGCATCTTCTCCCCGTGTTCTCACATGGTCTTCCCTCTGTGCGTGTCTGTGTCCTAATCACCTCTTTCCATAAGAACACCAGTCATATTGGGTTAGGGCCCACTCTAGTGGTCTCAGTTCAATTTAATCACCACTTTAAAGTCCCCATCACCCATTATAGTCACAGCCTGAGGCACGGGGCATTAGAACTAGGCTGACCATATGGACTGTTTTAAAGAGGACAGTCTTTTTTTTTTTTTTTTTTTTTTTTTTATGTATTTCCCTACTATCCCATCATTTTAATATAACTGTCAGTTTTGTCCCATTTTTTAATATACCAGGGTCACCTTTAATGCAGAGCAAAAGGAACAGTTGAGTTGCCTGGGGCCCAGTCTGTTGAGGGACCCAAAAGCAGCTATCCCTTTGGCCCCATGTTAAAGACAACCCTTACTGGTGCTGACTGTGATGGGCACCACTGCTGTTCCTGCCCTGGTGAGGAAAAAGAAGCCATAGGAAGAGGATTCTCCCAACCCCTGCAAGCACCTGTTTCTTCAAAGGGAGCAGAACCACAGTGCGGGCATGCCACAGGTAAGTAGTACGGGGGTTATCTCTGGTACTGTATGGGTTACCTCTGGCCCTGTGGGAATTATCTCTAGCTCTATGGGACTTACCTGTCGACTGTGGGGGCTATTGGGAATATCTGATAAGGGGCTGGTTAGCGGGCATTACTGGCTCTGGGATGGTTAAAGTGGCATATATTTAGTGTATTTAGTCAGGACATTTCGAGCAGGGCTTATAGGGGAGTCTAATTTGGTTTTTGCCTAAGGAATTCTTTGCACCGGCCCTGGCCAAGTTTGAAGTCCTCTGGACCGCATGTGGACCATCAGCACATAGCACTAACTCGCTGCTGGCCTGGCTGCTCTGCTCCTGCTCGGACTGCTCCACCTCCTCCCCTCCCCTTGGTCATCAGCATATAATCCTGTCCTATTTTTGCCATCCCAATGTCCTGTTTTTGTCTCAGCACAATACGGTCAGCCTAGTTAGAACTTCAACACAGGAACTGGAGGAACACGTTCATAACAGCCCCTCTGGTGTCTTTTGCAGACAAAGGAATGAAGATGTCAGAGCGCTTTAGGATGAGGGGTACCCCTAACTCACTTCCTCAGACTTTTCTTCCTCCATTACCCATACCCACCCCCATATAGTTGCCCTCTCACCTTTCCTGACCTGTGGAGGGTCCACAGGAGAGGACCTGGCCTGACTCACAGGAGTGGACTATGAGAGGTGGCCAGGGGGGCTCTATTCCCTCTAATGATTTGGGAGCAGCGGCACCCTCTGACAGGGGTCACCTGATGATTTTCAAAGTTCAGGTAGGCAGTTGGCGGCTGGGAGTAGTGGGCAAGCTCTACTAAGTAATTTGGAATAGAAGCAAGAGAGCAGGCCAGCCCCTCAAGTCAAGACTCATGGGAGAGATGGCTGACGCGTGCTCAGACACTGAAAGGCAGGAGGCCCGAGAGCTACACAGGGTCTAGGTCTGGGACCGGATCAACTTGGGAGGCATGTGTGGCAAAAACAGCTGACTGGCTCCCGGTGTCCTGTCGTAGCCTTCCTTTCAGCAGGGTTTCAGTGGGGGCACACAGCAGCCCAGCTAGGCTGGATTTCCTCGTCTCCCTGGAAGTTACATGGGGCATCATCTAAGTACCAGCCAGTGGGCTGTGAGCAGGAATAGTTAGGTGGGACTTCTTGATCGCATGCCTTACAAGGAGATAGTTGGAAATAAACCTCAAGTATTGTAGACAATGTTGATTTCTGAAGATGCATACCTTAAACCAATGTCATGTTAGGATGTAATGCTCATAAACTAATGCATTCAATTAAAATATAATATAAATGATCAAATATAAAGTAGCATCAAATAAAATCGGAAGGGGTGGCCTTCCTCTCCCCTACCCTGACCCACAGACTGCACTGCAGAGCTGACCCTGCAGCAGAGGAGCACAGTCAGGACAGCAGGGCGGCAAGAGAAGGAGCCTGGGACTTGGGCTAATCTTGTCGTGAGGCCGGTCTGCCTGGACTTGTGAGTGACTGCCTGCGAGAGAGAGGCCCTATGCTGGCTGGCCTCCTTGTTACAGCAGCTGACCCCAGCCAATTCCAAGGACTGGCGAGCAGCTCCAGGCTGCTTCCTTCCTGTCCAACTAGTCTGGGAGCAGGTGGGATAGACTCAGCTTCGGGCGGCAGGGGAGAGAGTGAGGTTGGGATGGCCACTCCCGCCGGCCAGCACCCTACGTCCATAAGATGCCCATAGCCCCCTGGGGAACCCCATGTGCCCACCATACTCCTGTCACTTACTTCGCCTCCAATATTCTCCTGACCTCAGTCTTCCAAAAGCTCCAAGATGTGGACAGTGTGTCTGGATAAATTAATCTGTGCCAATGACAAAGTGTCCAGGGGAGGAAGCGCTTTCCTCTTTCAAGTTTGCTAATGATTTAGAATGCATTGGTATGGAAAGCTGCTAATTTTTTCTGTGTTTGTTAAGAAAAAAAACATTTTTCTGTCTATGGATATAATAAATTAGTTGTTATTAATATTCAAATCACTCTTTACCTTGACCTCAGGATATTAAAAAAAAAGAGAGAGAGAGAAAGAAATGGAAAAAGGAGAGGAATAGGGGGACTCAGATCCTACACCCTCAATAGTATTTATATGCTCTGATAGCACAGAGGCTGTAAATTCTTTTTTTTTAAAAAAAAGGAAAGGCGCAGGCAGGAATGAAGGTGAGCAGAGGCAGGGAAGAGGAGGGAGAAGGAAGAAACATCTTTATCTAATTTCAATTTAGTTATTCATACTGGTTGTTTCCCCCCCCCGGACCCAGGACTTGAACCCAGCAATATGTGATGTGCTCTTTCGGAAGCAATTGACCTAACCACTACTCCACCAGAGCGCACTATTGTAGATCTTCTAAGAACGAATTTCTAGTACCCTTTGTTTGGACTAGTTAATTTTCCAAGGTAGATTGCTGGATCAAATAGGCAGTTTCCTAGAGGAGGAGAAAAATCCCGTCCAATAACCATCCATCTTCTCCTCTTTGTTTCAGAATCTACTGAGCACCACAGGGGATTTGTGAACAAGAAAAATATCATTTAATTGGGGGAGACTCAAGAGATTATCACTGTAAAAAAAAAATGAAGGTCAAAGTCTCAGATATTTTCTAGAAGACAAGCCATCACACAATGCCCGGAGACCTATGCCTCCAGAATACGCTGATGAGAATGTCCAAAGAGTTCAGTCGGTGAGTCAGAAAACAATCCTTCCAGCAAAAGGGGTTCATCAATCTGTGCCCATCCTGAGCTGGGTTCTCAGCTCTTCTGATCTGAGGAGTCCACCGAAGTTGGAAATAGGGGTCAATGTCCTCTGTTTTCATGTTTAGGGCTGGAGAAAGTGTGGCTGAGATCCACAGGCAGGGAAGCGCCCAGGAGACAGCAAGAAGAGGTGGCAGCCCGTCGCCTTCATCAAGTGCTGCCCAGAGAAGTGGGTCAGGGCAGGCCAGGCAAAGCCTGAGCTGAGACACGGGGGGTGAGGTGGTGGGTGCAGTAAGCAGGAGGAGCAGTGAAAGCAGACATCAGGCCACCCGGGAAGCAGAGGCAGGTCTGAGAATATTCTGGATCGGCTGTGGGGAGGGGCGATAAACAGAGCATTCCGGGGTTCAGCTCTGCCTTTTTTTGGTGGCACCAAAGCTAAGTAGCATATGGGAGAAATTTTATTTCTTCTCAAATGTTGATGCTAATTTTGAAACCTTTGCATTCTAACAAGACATCAAACTATATTAAGAGGGGAACACACAGCTTGCTGCCCACGTGACAGAAGCCCACACGCTCTGCTATGTTGTGACAAACCCCGTCTAGGGCGAGCCTCAGAGTCGCTGCGGAGCCGACATGTGGCTGCCCCCAGATCTTCATGCTTCTTATACTTGTCCCCAGACATTTGTGAGGCTGAATGTCATCTCAGAAAAGGGAAAGAAAGAAAGCCACCAGCAGCCTTTTCTGAAAAGCAGAAACCTAATAAGGCCTTTCCGTCACTAAATCTCCAGAGAAGTCCCTGTAAGAGTACAGTGTGAGCTGTGCAGCTCATTAGTTTTTATAAAGAATAAGCTTACACTGAATGACAGTTAACTCTTGACCAGCTCAGAGGTTAGGGGCCCCAAGCCCCTGCCCGCCTTGGTGGTCAGAAATTCATGTATAACTTTTGACTCCCCCCAAACCTAACTACCCTTGTCCCTTCATATCTGACAGGGGTTGCTGTCAGGACCTTTCCCTTTCAGTTACAGATGCCTCACGGATCCAACAAGTCTCTCTACATAGCACTCTCTTGGCAGTCAGACTGGCTCAAGTTTGCAGAGTGTGTTCAGCGACAGTGTGACCCCAGGGCAGGCAGGTGTTTCTCGCTGCAGCCAGGCAGCAGCCCCACGCTTCCCTTTTCATCCGTCCCTCCCACTCGGGGCTTCACCCACAGTCACAGCACTCGGTGCCCAGTCCAGGTAATTTCTCAGTGAGCTAGTAAACACGAGCTCCTTGAGTGCGGAATTTTCAAGAAAATCATCTGGAAAAGTTCTCTTCGAAAAGCCTGGGAACTTGAGTGTCTGGACTCCCAGGGCTGATCCAGGAAAGGAACACTCTCCAGGATCCGTGGGTTTTGAGGGGCTGCAGAAGCTTACTCTTAGACTGGAACAAGTGAGGTGCTCTTTTCCCAGCCCCTGACAGATGAAGCTTCTCTTGCTCTTAGAACAATAGACGGCTTAATTTTTTCTTGCCCTATATTTGATAAGAAGAAAGATTCCCATCTTCCCAGCCTCCATTGATTGTCTAAGTAGACTCGCAAGAACAATGATGATTATCAGAACTGGGATTTGTTGCTCAGCCCTATCCTAAGTGTTTTGTGTGTCTTATCCAAGTGGAAACTCATTACCACCCAATAAGGTAGCTCTTAGTATTATAAGGAAGAACTGAAGCTTCAGGAATGTAAACACCACATGAGATGTCAGTCCACAACACAGAAGTATTTCAAAGTCAAAGCCCCAGATCATCACAGTTGAGTCTCAGTCTCCTAGACTAACCACTGCCATCTGACAGAAAAGCTGTCAGTCTCCTGGGTTTCCCAGACACTTAATGTCAGGGACATGCTCTTGGGCTGTTTTGGTGGTGTTTGAGGTCACAAGGCTAACCTTGGATGAAGAGTATTCCAGAAGCTCCCAGCTAAATCAGAGTCGTGCTCTCTTTGTCTTCAGCTTGTCTGCTTTCTTGCCTAGTTCCTCTCTGCCCTTGGTCAGTTCTGCTTCCTGAACACCTCCCATCATGCCTACAAGTGCACTATTCTTCCCCTTGCTCTTGACTATGGGCTTGAGCCCATTAGGTAACTCCAGGTTCAGCCTCAGGACATCAGTGTCCCCAGCCCTGCCATCCTACCCAGTGCCTAGGCTTATTTCTGCTCCACACCTCACCTGGATAGCAATGACCCTGCAAAGTCAGGGAGCAGTGCTGAAGACAGCATTGCAGACACCTGCTGACATTTGGCAAGTATCCTATGATTTCCAAAGCACATCATACCTGTGACCATTGTTTTCTCCTCCTCCCAACAGTTTTAGGAAGTGGGCACTGCTATCCTCACTTTATGGTAAAGAATTAAAAGCTCAAAGAAAGTAAGTGACTTGTTACTGGTCTCCCAGCTCCCTAATGGCTGAATTTGCACATGAGCTGAGGTCCTCTGATCAGTACTGCTGGTCTCTCTCCTGTGTCTTCTCTGCTCAAGCACTGGCCTCTTTGCTGGGAGGCAGGAGAGGGCCACTGGAGGAAAATTCAGACAGGCAGACCTGCAGTAATGACACTTCAGTATACTTAGGGATCCAGAGATCCAGCCGAAAAGATCCTCAAAGAGGTAAGCTCTAAGTCCCATGCAGAGGGAGCAAAGGGACATGGAGTGTTGGAGAGGGGAGGATGGAGGACTGTGTATTCCAGGAGGGAGATGTGTGGGTAAGGAAAGGAAATGTCCTGGAAACAATAATCAGATTAGCCTGCCTGGAGCGAACAGTCATGGGTTGGAGGGAGCAAGTGACCCCCAAAGATCTGGAGATCACAGGAATCAGTCTCTGGGTTTGACCTTTAAGGCAGCAGAAAAGCAGGGCAGGTCCTCGAGGAAGGAGGTGATGTGATGCTAGGAATTGATGTTGTTAAAGAAAGATTATGCTGTGAATTGTATAAACCAGGGCCACTTAGAAGTTGGGAGACTGAAGAGCAGCCAGGAGTTTATTGCAATCATCCAAGCTCCACCTACACCAAACCTTTGGTCAGGGAGATAAACTCTCCCCAATCTTCTCCTTACATTGCCATATGACTCAGTCAACCCCAAAGACAGCACCATAGCTGGGAGGTGAGAGGCCAAAATCCCTTTAATTGTCCCTGCGTAGGGTACTTAGTCCATCTCTGCTGCTAGGGTGGGTGAGAGGGAGTTGCCTTCAGGGGAAACCTCAGGCTCAGCTCTCTTTCTGCCTCTGCTGGTTGATGCTGGGATGTTTTACTTCTGAGGGTGACCCACATTCCAATATGAAGGGCATAGGGAAAAGTTTTCAGAGTGTGCATTCCCGGGCCCAACTCCTGTGCCGCTCAACAGAATCTCTTCTGGGTGGGTGAGTGGATCCTAGTAATCTGAACTTTAACAGACTTAAGTTCCCCAGAGAAGTTTTAGGTTCACAGCAGAATTGAGTGGAAGGTGCAGAGATTTTCCAGATGCTCCTTTCCCCACACACATGCAGCGTCTCCGTCCCTATCAACATCCCATCGGAGGGGTATATTGTTTCCACCAGTGAACCTACATTGATCCATCATTATCACCCCAAGTCCATAGTTGGTGCTAGGAGTCACTCTCAGTGTTGTCTATTCTATGGATTTGAACAGATATGTAATGGCATGTGCTCATTGTCATAGAGTCAGACAGAACAGTTTCACTTCCTATGCACCCTCAGTGCTCTGCCTATTCATCCCTCATCCCACCAACCCCTGGCAACCACCCATCTGTTTACTGTCTCCATAGTTTTGCCTCTTCCAGAATGTCCTAGAGTTGCAATGAAACAGTATACCACCTTTTCACACTGACTTCTTTCACTTGGCAATATGGATCAAAATTTCCTCCATATTTTTTCATGGCTTGTTAGCGCTTTTCTTTTTAATGCTGAATAATATTCCATTGTCTGGATATTGCAGTTTGTTTATCCGTTCATCTTCCAGACGACATCTTGGTTGCTTGCAGGCTTTGGCAATTAGCGATAAGGCTGCTATAAACACCCGTGTGCACGTTTGTGCAAGGATATGTTTCCAGCACCTTCGGGTAAACACAAAGGAGCACAATTGTTGGATTGTATGGCAAGAGTATATTTCATTTTATAAGAAACTGCCAAGCTATCTTCCAAAGTAGCTGCACGGTTTTTCATTCCCACCAGCCACAAGCCTTCCTGCTGCTCCACTCCCTCCAGATTTGTCAGGTTCTGGATTTTCACCGTTCTCATAGGAATGTAGAACCTGAGCCTTTAACAAGCTCCCCCAGGCATGCCTCATGCTTCCTAAGACCAAGAGCCACTCTCCAAAGGTGTCCCCATGGTCTGAGAAATTAGGAGCAGCCATGTTACAGCAGCTGCTAGAACTTCAGAAAAGCAGCCCTGTGATCTCTGGAACATCATTTGGGGTCCCAAGTACCAAAGGACTATGGGTCTGCATTCAGCGTTGCTGTACAGAGTGCAGGCATTGAGTAATGCTGCAGCCTAGGGGCTTTTAGAAGCTCCTAGAACCTATCGGAATGTCTGTCTTTGAAGAATCTTCAGGTGATGGTAGGAGTTTGCTTTGCCGGTTTGGTTTTGGTTCTTGAAGGGGCCAAATTCGAATCTCCCACTGTGCACTGCAACCGCCCTCAGCCCACGGCAGGCTGACTTTGGCACGCAGCCCTGCTAGTTATTGCTGGTGCGCAGAGAGCAATCATGTGCGGCAGCTTTATCCCCGGGCTCTGTGAGCTTGCCAAGGCTAGGATCCTGGGACCACCCCCAAGGACACAGTGACGCACAAGACCCGTGTCAACAGTTTCCAGCCCTGAAGAAGCATCAGCCTGGAGTCAGCCCAGGGACACGTGGGGCTGTGCTCCCCCCAGCACCAGGGCCTCATGTTTTATCCTCAACAGTCTTTATGTCGTTATGACTTGTTCTCATGAAGCTGGCTGAGTGTGGTGAGTGCTCGATTTCTTGACGGAGAACGGAGCAGAGGCTGGCTGGCGTCCAAGTTGAAGCAACTTAATACTTACAACATCAACTGCTGCCTGTGGGAAGGGTCCTGTTCATGGCCGGCCCTGCCCCATGTGGCTGCAGGAATGGAAGGGCCTGTGCTCTCCTGGGAGGACTGAGGCTGGGCTGGAGGGAAGTGATGGGATTTGAGCTGAGATTTTAAATGAGATCTGACTCAGTTCCACCAGTGGACTTAGGAAATGGAGCTAATGCATCTAGGATGGTCATTTTATTTCCCATGTATGATTCCTGCAGGCCAAGCTGCCGGGGCGGTGGATTCCTTAATGCCACTTGAGTGCTCTGGAGAGGAAGATCAAAGGGGTTTACTCCTTTGGGGTCATTTTTCACATTCTTGGGAACTCAGTGCACCCCTGTGGATGTAGGGTCGCTTCGGTAGCAGAGTCTGAGCAGATTTAATCCAAAACAAGCCCTAACAGCTACCTCGCTAAAAAGAATCAGTAAGACAGATTTAAACTAGGAAAGTGACTTGGAGGAAAGGCTACTAAGAGTCCCCCAAAGCCCGGGGGAAAGAGTCATCTTTTTTCATAGAATTTAAACTCTTTTAAAGTAGACTAGACTCAATCAACTCCTGTACAGCCTGGGATATGAGCAGCATGTTGAAGCCCGGTCCTTGCTCAAGTAAGTTATTATCTTGAATTAGGACTTCTGTATTCTTCAGAGAATAATCATTGCAATCAAAACTCTTAGCCCAGAGGTGGTTTCTTCTCTGTAAAACATGGGCAAGCCTCTTAGGAAGATGGTGACTGACTGTTGCTTTCATCAGCTATGTCAGCAGCATGGTAAGAGACCAAGACCCTCAGACTGCCATCATGAAGCAACCTCCCTGTTTCTCTTGATCCCTCCTGCAAACCCACCTGGCTCTTCTGGGGCCTGGAAGTAGGAGAGGCTGGAGCTTAAGTGCTCACCTGAGGACAAGGAGAACTTTTCTGGTGATCTGAGTGCCACAAATGACCAAACTTCAGACCCTTTCCCAGATCCTTTTCCACACCCTTTGTGATTCTCATTCAAAGTGAAAACTCAGGCCTCTCAGGCAGGAAGTCTGCAGAGAGAACGGAGACCTGACATAGTTGTCATCTGGCTGCCGTAACGAAGAACCACAGACCTGGTGGCTTCGATAGCAGAAATGAACTTTCTCACAGGTCTGCAGGCTGGAAGTCCAAGAGCTCGGTGTCAGCAGGGTTGGTTCCTTCTGTAGTCTCTCTCCTTGGCTTGAAATGCTCACTGTCTCCCTGTGTCTTCCTGTGATCTTCCCTGTGGACTAATCTTTTCTTACAAGGGATTAAGGCTCTACCTAATGACTTATTTTTAACTTAATTTCTTTACCTTCACTTCTTTAAAGTCTTATCCCCATATACATTCACCTTCTGAGGTATTTGGGGTTGAAGTAGACATATGAACGGGGTGGGGGACATAATTCAGTTCATAAATCTGGTGAGTCTCTTCTCTCTTTGCATTTCCACCCTTACTTCTCCTGAGCTTTGACCTCTCCTGGACTAGAGCTGGGCAGACAGAGCCTAACAGGGAGGGAGGAGTCCATCTGTCTGGCTCTGGAGACTTCCAGCCACAGTGGATATGGAGAATTTGTGCTTCGCCTGGGAATGTCTTTTAGTGTCATCTGGGGGTCCACTCCTGTGATTCTTCAGGATCTCTCACCTCCAGTTCTCTTGACCATGCGGTACACTGTCCCTTGGGTCCCAGCAACTCTTTTCAGTCCCATCTTAGCGAGGTTCATCTTCACACAGAAAGCAGGGGACATTCTCTTTTCGGGCATCAAGGACAAAGAATGCAGGAGGGCTTGGTTCTGCTCTCAGACAAGATCTGCATCTCTTCTGAGACATCCCTTGGCAGGACTAACAGTTTCTCACATGTAGCCTCACCTCCTCCAGCCAAACTTAGCCATTTCTTATCCCTTAGATTCTCAGGCCAGTGTCAGACCTGTGTTCCCTTGTCAGCACCTCTGTATCTACCTAAATCTCCTCTCCCTAAGCTAGAGTTGAGAGGACATTCCCCATGGTCCCCACAGAAGGGGAAGTATGCATTGCACTCACAATGTAAGACTGCTTCCTCAAACTCCATCCCACCCTCCTTCCCTTTTTATAGGTAGCAAGACACCCCATCCAGAGACCTGTTTGGTAAACCCTGCTGGCTGGGCTGGCTCCCACCTCTGGAGCATAGGGATGCTGGACACTTACTAACTGGTGTCTCAGGTAAAATGGAGACAGTTTTCGTCTTCTCATTCCACAGAAGCCCACTAGTTGGGGTGGAAGTTGGTGACAGTGGAGGAGATGGTGAGAGCAACATTCCCTGGCATCTGACAGTGAGATGAGCAGCTGGCAAGCTAGAGGCATCTGTTTACCCCTAAACAGGGGGCTCTGCATCTGCAAGCACCAGCACCCCAGGCTTAGGGCTTTGTGTCTGAAGAATTGACTTCCAATGAGGCACAGTTAACCTGATGAAGCTTGTCTCTGAAATGCACTCACCCTCTTCAAAGACAGATGAAATGCAATAATGACATTAGCATAAAATATTTTTAAAAAATATAATACAATTCAGATAAAGTTCAAAGAAACACAAACAGGCCTGGAGACAAGAGAAAGCACAGGGTGGAGGGGGAGTAAGAAGATGGGTGGGCAGCCCAGTCCCGGGGTCAGGACAGCAGGGAGCGGGGGCCACTGTGTTCAGGAGTTGGAGACTGAGGCCCGGAGGCCGATGGCTGATGATTGTATGTACCGTCTACGGGTCATGAATCTTTTTGACGATGACTTAAAAGTACCAGCACTAAGTCTCACAAAATCATGAGGTTAAATGTTCTCAATTTATGTAAACATTCCTGATGTTTGGAGCTAAAGATCCTTTCTAAGCTTTTTTGTTCCACCACACAGAACATGTCTGCCCTGTTTCTCTTTCTTAATACCAGAAAAAAAATTAGATTATTTTCTCTCAGAGTTTCTTGTTCTCTTTTTTTTTCTTCACTCTTTGGACAGACATGCCAACAGAAGTCCCAGAAGGCACATGTGTGAGCCTCCCAGCTTGAGGGCAGCTCTCCAGTCCAGACTTTCTCTCACTTACCCCGCTCTGAGCTCTGTCCATTTTAGGGTTGGGTCTACAGTAATACACCTCGACTTATGTGCTTTTCCTTTTCACGCTGGACTCGAACAACTTCAAGTTACCATTTCCTCAGTGGTTTGCACAATATCATCAGAGAAAGCTGTTCGACTTACAGACACTTCTTTGTGTCATTTTATACTTGATCCTGACCCCATCATGCCACGATCATGTGCGTCCTCCCAGCCCGCCTCTCACTCTTGCTTGTGACATAAATAATATCCCCTTGACCCTTGAATATGGGCGTGCTGATCTGCACAGCTATTAGGCAGCTTTCCTATCTCCAGGGGCTCCCATCTACGGTTGGTTGAGTCTGTGAATGCAGAACTCATGAGGGTAAGCAATTCAACCCTACTGTTGAGGGTCAACTGTACTGGATGCATCATTATTTTCTTTCTGCATTCAGCATTATGTTTCTAAGTTGGCTACATATTGACAGACAGAAATCTAGTTCATTTCTTTCATGGTTCCCCCAGGCAAGTTAAATCTCAGAAGTCCTTGGACCATATACGCTGAGGGAGCTGATGGGCAGGGACCACATTTAGGTAGAGTCAGCAAGAGATAGGAAGGCAGGCCAGGCAGAGACAAATGACATAAACAAGTGATTGTGTGGGTCGTGAGCAGGGTGCAAGCAAGGAGAAATGGGGTCAGATTGTAGCAGGAGAGATTGAGGTTACCTATGGGAAGAAGCTTCTTGGCATCAAGTCTCGTGAAATTCTAGACTGTGGCAGAAAGCAGCTGTGGAATTTTGTCTGAAACCTTTAAAAAAAAAAACAAAAAAAACCAGTGTTTCCTGAAAGCAGGAAATTAATGGAATGACTTTCAAATTTCCTTCCATTGCATGATTTTCTGACTACCTAGTTTTCCATCACAGACAGCTGAATCAACTGTTCAGTGTGTCCAGCATTGGGACAAATTCTGTAGATAAAATAGCAGGCGAGACAAAAAGCACCTGTCTGCCCCTGCCCTGTCTGTCCCTGAAAGCTGATCCAGGGTCTCCCCTGAAAACATCAGCAAGTGTGACCTTCTGTGCTCCTGTGGCAAGTATCACACTGTTCTTTATGACAATCGCTCTCGATGTCACTCTGTGATATCCCAAGGCCTGGCACAGAACATGTTCTCAATGCATGTTCACTGAACAAACCTTGTATGAGCTCTACCTTCCATCTCATTTTTAAACTCTGGAAGCATTCATCAATATTCATGTTTCCCATTTGGTTATTTATTTATCCATTTTTTCAGTGAGGATTTACTGAGTCTATCCCAAGCCTGGAGCTGTGTAACATCAATGACTAGGAAAGGTCCTTGTTCTTAGATGATTTACAATTTCTAAAGAAGAATGTGCTCTGGTAGCTCAGGTGGCCGAAATGCTGATGTGCAAATCATGTAAAGACAAAGGATTTGGGTTCCTGACGCGAGACCAGTTGTAAAAACAAAATGAAACAAACAAATAAATAATGCTTCTTCCTCCTCTTTCTTCCTTCCTGCTTGTCTGTCTTCCTTTAAAGAAATTTTTGTAAAGAAATCAGATAATGGACTATGCAAACAAAATATGGTTAGTTAAGTCAAGTGCAGGTATTTCACTGGTGCAGTGTCTAGCTGATGGAGGGGCCAGGAAAAGTGTCCCAGCAGGGCCTACATGAAGCCAAAATAAAGAATAATGAATAGGCCAATCAAAAGGGAATTGAAGAGCAAGTATCCCAAGCCTGGAAAGAGAGAGGTGGAGGAAAGAGCCACACAAAGGTGAGAATGGTTCCCAGCTCAGAGTAGCAATGACAGAAAGTGCTGAGAGAGGAGACCAGGGCCAAATCATGAATTTTATCTGAAGGCAATGAGAAGCTGTTGAAAAGTTTCAGTAAGAAAAGAAGCATCATGATCAGATATGTATATTTGCTGCATTGGGGAGAAAGTATTGGAGAATAGCAAAAGCAGGAAGCTGTTTCAATAATCCAGTCATCCTACAAATATCTATGGAAGATCTAGTATGTGCTAGGCTCTATACAGGTGCTGGAAATACAATAGGGAGCAAAAAAGAAAGGATCCTATTTTCATAGAGCTTATGGTTAAGGGAAGGATCAGAAAATCAACCCCAGCAATGGTTGTATGATTACGAATACAAGTTTCTAATGGAAAAGAATGAGGTTCTTTGAAAATACCTAACAAAGAAATCTGCCCTCCAAATGAAAAATGAGTGGTCTGGACTGGGAGAGTGATAGAAGGAGAAAGAGAAGTGGAGGGATGACCAAACCCATGAGTTGAAAGGATAAGAAGGAGAGAGGAGTGAAGAAAGAGACCACGTTTCTGACGTAAGCAGTGAGGGGATAGTGGTGCCAATACCACGTTGTCTTATTGTTCTAGGTTTGTACATTTTGAAATTGGGTGGTGTTAGTCTTCTGACTTGTTCTTCTTCAATATTGTATTGGGTTTTCTTTTGCCTCTCTATATAAACTTTAGAATCAGTTTTTAATGTCCACAAAATAACCTGCTGGTATTTTGATTGAAATTGCATTAAATATATAGACTGCGTTAGGGAGAACTGGTATCTAGAAAATGTTGAGTCTCCCTGTTACGAGTTAAATTACATCCTTCCTAAAAGTTGTTTGTTAAAATCCTAACCCCCAGTACCTCAGAATGTGATTATATTTGAGAAGAGATTAGGACACAAAGACAGATCCAGGGATGTACACACATTTAAGATAGAAGTTTGGATGGCTGATGTTAGCTCTCTATTTTTGACAATGTATACAGTCAATGCTATACATTTTCCTTTAAGGACTGCTTTCACTGCATTCCACAAGTTTTGATATTTTGTATATGCATATATTTGTATTTTTATTTTCATTTAATTCAAAATATCTTAAACTTTCTCCAGAGACTTTTTATTCCATTTGTCTCTGTGTGTATTTTAAGTGTGTTGCTCAGTCTCTGAGTTTTTAGGGTTCTTTCACTGCCCTTTTGTTTTTTATTTCAACTTGAATTCTACTGTGATCTGATAGCAAATTTTGCATGATTTCTAGTCTTTTAAATTTCAAGTGTGTTTTATGATATCAAATGTAGTCTATCTTGATGAATATCTTATGTGAACCTGAGAATAATGCACACACCAAAGTAGTCTATAAATGTCAGTTAGATCCAAATGATTGATGATTTTGTTCAACTCAACTTTATCCCACTGATTTTCTGCCAGCTGGATCTGTCCAGTTTTGATAGAGTGGTGTTGAAATCTCCAGTTATAATACTGGATTTGTCTGTTCCTACTTGTATTAAGGATTGTTATGTTTTCTTGCAGAATTGACTCCTTACTCTTCATCTAACACCTCTTTTAGCTCTAATAACTTTTGTTATTATGAATTGGCTTTGTTTGAAATTAATATAGCTACTCCAGCTTTCCTCTGACTAGTGCTGCCATAGTATATCTTTCTGCATCCATTAACTTTTAATCTATTTATGTCTTTATATTTGAAGTGGACTTGTTATAGATGACATATGGCTGGGTCTTTTTGTTTCCTACTCTGGAAGTCTGTTTTCTAATTTGCTTGTCATTTATTCTTTCTTTAATGTTCTTCCTTTTGTTACCAGCCAGTGAATCTAGCCATCCAGTAAAATTAGTTAATCATAAACTGAGGAATAGATGACATTTAGCTAGCACATAGTCTAGTTACAGATAAACTTAGCTGGAAGAAACACAGATAATGGATTGAACCAGTTTTCCACTGAAACAGGCTAATAAACCTTAAATGTCAAATTTTACTAAGAAGTCAGGAAAATGGAAATCAATGTCAAGAGTCACTGTCTGACACCATTATATATTCTCGTCCTGGGGAAAAGCAGCAGCAGTATCAGTTCTTACCACCCCTTTGGTTAACAATCGAGGGTATCTATTAATGCAGAAGAATAACACATCCTCAGAGCCAGCAATTCCACTTGTTACACTCATGCTTGGGAGACTTGGAACATTCATCACAACACTGGATATGACAAGTTGAAAAATAATTGAACGATTTGTGAGGACTATTATAAGAGGTTTCAGTCAGCGGTGACAGCATGCGCTAAAACGAAGTGTTCTAACAGCAACACATCTCAAAGACAAATAAGTTGATGGTGCAAGATGATGCACCATGTACAAAAATTAGCTCAAAATAAATTAAAGGTCTGATATAAAACCTGAAACTATGAAACTCCTAGGAAAAAAACAAGAGGAAAACTACATGAGTTGGATTTGGCAAGAATTTCCTGGATATGACACCAAAAATACAGACAACAAAAACAAAAATAGACAAATGGGAGCAAATCCAAGTTAAAAATTTCTCAGTAGCAAGGAAATAGTCAACAGAGTGAAAAGACAACCTAGGGTATAGGAGAAAATCATTGTAAACTACAAATCTGATAAGAGATTAATATTCAGAATATTCAAAGAATGCTTGCAACTCAATACCAAAAGAATACCTAAATAGCTGGATTTTAAAATGACCAAAGTACTTGAATAGACATGTCTTCAAAAAAGAATCCAAGTGCCCAACAAGTATATAAAGATTCTCAGCTCACTAGTCATTAGGGAAATGGAAACCAAGATTTTAATGATGTCACCTCATATCCATTAAGATAGATACTATATCTGCACCTCCCCACCCCCCCACACAAAAGCAGAAAAAACAACTCTTGGTGAAGAAGAAGAGAAATTGGAACACTATTGGTGAGCATGTGAAATGGTGTAGCCACAATGCTGCTTCCTCACAGAATTAACACTAGACCAGCCATATGTTCCAAAGATCCTACTTCTACAATCCAAAAACAACCTAAAGGTCCATCAATGGATGAATGGGTAAATAAGATGTGGTATATACATACAATGGAATATTATTCAACCTTAAAAAAGGAAGGAACGTCTGACTCATACTATAGCATAAATGAAACTTGAGGACATTTAGTCACGCAAAGTAAGCCAGTCACAAAAACACAAATCCTCTATCATCCCGTGTATCTGAGGTAGAAAGTGGCTGAATTCATAGAATGTAGAAAAGTGATTACCAACCAGGAGTTGGAAGAGGGGTGTCTGGGGAGTGACTCAGTGGGTGCGCAGTTTCTGTCCTACTGGGTAAGGAAATCTTGGGAGTGTATTGCAGAACAGCATACATATGATTCACAAAATAGTGTTGGACATTGAAAGTGGTCGAGAGAATGAATTTCCTAGTCATTTTTTGGCACGATTTTTTTAAAAATGTAAGTTGCAGAATCATATGTATGTAGTAGAAAACTCATTTAAGGAAGGTTTAAAAACCACACACCATCGTTCACTTAGATGTAAAAATATTATAATAAGATTAAAGCAGGCATGAAAATGATAAATAGGAATTGATGATAGCAATAAACTGGGGGGATTTTTAGAGGAGAGTCAGGTTTCTAGTGGAGCAATAATGTTTTTGTTTCTTCAAAACTGGAGTGAATTGGGCAAAATTACTTAAAATTTGGTTTTAAAATTACTCTGTCTTTCCATGTGTTTGAGAAAAGTGATCGTGTTAAACCATGTTCTAGGTGTCCTTCCTGCTCCCTTTCCCCTGCATCCAGGCCTAGCACCCTGGAGGGCCTGCCGGCTTCCCTGCCACGCAGGGCCTTTCTGAGCTGGGTCACTTCTGCCTTTTTTTCAGACTCTGCTTGAGAGTCTGGCATGCACTTGTGATTATTGGAACTGGTTCCTGGATTTATTTATGCCATGGGCAAAAATAATTCTTCCTTCCTGAGAGACTCGTCATGGCTCTGGAATGTCTTGCTAAGAGGGAGCCTCACCACAGGTCGCTGCACACCTGGGCTGTGCCTGGGCACCCTGCTCTCTGGGACTGAGTGGGAAGAAGCACCCAGGAATGTTCTGTCTCCGAGGACCTGTGCTTCCTAGTGGCCTGTGTGTTACCAGGGCCAGTGGGTGCCAGGAAGGTGGTGACAGAGAGGCAACCCTTGTCCTTGCAAGCCAGGTCTGAGCAAGAAGAATCCTGAGTCAGAGTCCTAGTAAATTCCGCGTACTAATCAGTCCTGTCCATCTCTATCTCCCTCAAGGACCCGAAGGAAGTGGGGGTGACTTCAGAACAAACTCTGGAGAAAAATGTAAAGAATAGCATCTCCCATGCGTGGACTCATCCCTAATGTTCTCTTTCTCCTGGGACCACTCACAGAAGAGCTTGAATTGGAAATGACTCCTTGTGGGACTGTCAGAACACTGCTGACCTTGGGATGTATGTGTCAGCCTCACTTAAGGAAGGACACAGGCCTGCACCCAATACCTCCCCAAATTCCAAACAGCCACCTTTCAGGGCTGCTCTGGGTCAGCCTCTTCCTACTCCAGGGCTGGGGTGCAGAGCAGACTGCACCCCTGCAGCTCCCACCTTCACTCTCAGACAGACAGCCATGTGTAAGCAGGTCCAGGGAGCGTCCTGGGACAGAGCAGCTATGGTTTTCATTTTGCAAACATCTGCCTGCCCTGGGAGGACAGAAAGCCCGTGGTGTACTGGGGCTCTAAGCTGCTGTCCTCCTCCACTTCCCTCCCCTCTTTTCATTTTTGAATAGATCACCCAATCCATTTGGTTTTTTCTGGTAAGACCTTTGTATCTCAGGCACCTGCAGTTTGGAAATACTTGATCCATTTTCTAGCCTCCCCAAAGGAAAATACAGGTCAAGTTTTCCCCCTTCAAGCTACCTCACACCCCAGGCTTCAGCAAGAACCCTTTTGCACACAGCTCCTGCAGTACTATCTGGTTCCAGGTAAGGAAAGAGCCATGAGTCTAGATACCAGGATACAGAAGAAATCATGATGAAACTTAGAAAGTAGGAACAAGATATAATAAAGTTAGTAGGAGAGGATGCTTGACCAAAAAGTTAGAAAGGGAGAGGTGCCATTTTTTGGTAGAGGGGCCAGGCAAGGCATCTCTGATTAGACGTCATTAAAGCAGAGATGTGAAGCAGGAGGATGAGGGACCATCCAGAGGGAAGAGCATCCCAGGCAGGGTAATGACAGGGTGACCTCTGAACTCCTCCGATTGTGTGTCTGTGTATGGAGAGAGAAGGTGGACAGGGACCAGGGAGGAAAAAGGAGGTCAGAATCAGACCATGGCCAAGACGTTGTCTTGTACTCTAATATGGAGGGCTTGGAGCATAGAAGTAATGGGTAGGCCCAAGGTTGGAAGCAGAGACCCAGGTAGGAGGCCCCTGCGGAAGAACAGGTGAGATGATGGGCCCTGGACCAGGTGCTGAAGTGATGCAATGGGAATGTGTCTCCTCTGGTTTTATTTCAGAATGGAGCTAGTAGCACCTGATGAGGGGCAGCTATGGGGTGTGAGACAAAGAAAGGAAACAGGGGGACTGCAATTTGGGGCCTAAACAACTGGAAGCACAAGTTGTCAAAATGGAGAGTGGGAAGAGGGGTGGGGATTCCTTGGGGAAATTAAGTAATTTATTTTAGATACTGGTGATATTATGATTTATAGTAAGAAGTATATATTTGGTGTTTGTCCATTTCTGGCTCAGAGTTCTTTAAACCCTTGGAAATTCTTATAATAAGAGAGTAAATGTGTCTTTGTTTATGTTAATGAGATGACTTGGAAAACACCTAAGGATGGGAGCTGCTTGGCCCTGGAGCCAAGCAGTAGTTGAGAAAATTGAACTTTCAGGCTTACTTTCCCACCTCTTGGAAGGGTAGAGGGACTGGAGATTGAGTTCAACCACCAGGGACTAATGGTTCAATCAGTCATGCCTTTGTTGTGAAGCTTCCACAAAAACCCAGAAAGGAGATCTTCTGGGTCAGCGAATGTGTGGAGATTCTGGGATGCAGCATTCCGACTGGGCACGCAAGCCCCACACTCTTTCCCCACATCTGTTCTACACATCTCTTCCATCTTGCAGCTCCTGAGTTATAGCCTGTTCTAATAAACTAGTAATCTAGTAAGTAAAATATTTCTATGAGCTGTTCTAGAAAATTAATCAAACCCAAGAAGGCGATCGTGGGAATGTCGAATCCATAGCCAGTTGATTTGAAGCATAGGGGACAAAATATGCATGTGATTGGTGCCTGAAGTGAGAAGCAGGGAGCAGTCATTTAGGACTGAGCCATTAACCTGTGGACTCTTATCCTCTCTCTGGGTGGATTATGTCAACTGCGGGATACCCAGCTGGTGTCAGAAAAGGGGTCGGTGGTGTGCATCTCCTCACCACAATTGGTTGCAGAAATTTAATATTATTTATGCAACTTTTACACCAAACATCAAAATATATTACTTATATATTGCACATCCTATAAATAATATATAAATGTATTTAAATGCATGGGATAGAGCAATGTATGGCAAATTCATGAGAGTCATTGACTTTGGGAAGAGAGAAAAAAAGGAAAAATAGAATTAAGGAGTGGTTAACATGGGACTTGAACTTTATGCTTTTATTCCAGAAAGTCATGAAATAAATATAACCAAGTATTAGCATTTGTTATTTTGAGGAATGAGTACCTTTGTATTTATTATGATATTCTTTGTACTTTTCTTTGTCTTCAATTTTTCTCCAACAAAAGCACGGGAAGAATAGTGTCTTCCACTGTGTGTTCACTTGTTTCCCCGGGCCCTTCCTTATACACTATTGTGCTCCTCAGAAAGGGCTGTCCCTCCTATGTTGACTGACTTAGCTAGTGAGATACCTCTCTCCCTGACTCCAAGTTCAGGGCTCTTTGCTCTGTATCTCTGTCTCTAATGTTCACAGACATCTTGACCTTCTGAAGGAAGATGCTACTACTTAAATTAGGTTCCAGGAAAGGTCAGAAGGAGGGATACTCACATATCCTTGAGGGCTTATCATGTCCAGCCTGTAGGAGACTGTAGGAGACTCCAGAGAGTGGCCAGTTAGTCCATTCGCTTGTTCAATAGTTGTCTATCAACCTCCTTCCATGATCCAGGCCCCCTTCTTGGCACTTGAGATATGACCACTAAACCAGACAAATAAACAAAATCCCCTTACATTCAGAGATAAATGTTGGTTGCTTTTATGCTTCTCTGACAGGAGAAGATAGAGATTGTGAGCAGAGAATCCTGAGCCTTCCCTAGGGAGGGTCCTTAACCCTCTTTAAGGTACAGTTCCTACTCAGCTCTCTGATCAGGATCTTCACAATCCAAGCTATGAGGTCATCTGGAGCAGTGCAGCCTGGGGCGCATCTGGTGGGACGGCACAGAGCATTCCAGACAGTGCTGGCACACAAGCACCTTTTATTTCTCCCATCCCTCCACCATCTTTCCCTTGTTGTCTGGGCAGATAACGAAGCCTTCTATGGCCTATCTCAGTGTTATTCTGTCTGTTTACTCTCCTTTCCATTTATGTTTGTTTTAAAAGTTTGCATAAATAATAGGTAAAAACAATTCTTGAATTTCCCTAGCAGTCCCTGTCCAAGTTACTTCTCCCTCTCAGTTAAGATAACTCTCTCTCCAGCTATGTGCTGCTGTCCTGACTCCTGCCTTTTCCTTGCAGCCCACAGCAATCCTTCCATGGATGCCATTGGCTCTGCCTCTGTGGGAAGTTTGTCCTTATCACCCCTTTTATATCTCGTTACCTTTACATCCGCTGCAGATCCTCCTCCTCCTCCTGCTGTTTTTCTAAATCATACCCCCTTCTAGCACAAGAATTCCTTGATGGTTATGTTGTTTGTCAGTCACCCCCCCCCGCCCCCCCACCCACAGGACATAAGTTCTATAAAGGCAGAATCTTAATTATTTTGCCCCTGCTGCATGCCCAGTACCCAGGGCAGTCTGGCACTGTGACAATTAATACACAGAAACCCTGCTTCAAATGAGATCAGGAGGCTAGAAAAGCATGCCCATACAGGTGCAATCAGCAGACTACGGTACCCAGCATGCCTTGTATCTCCCATAGAAGTGACCTTACTTTCCTGCCCCAGCGGAAAGAAGGCTTTTATACCCAGCAGCTCTTTCAGAGTGTGAGGGAAAAGGGAATAAAGTATATGAGCACTCGCTTGCCATATGGCCCTCCCCAGTGTGCCCTACTGCCCACAACCAAACAGATGCCTGCAAGGACATAGCACAAGGCAGCTGCTAACAGCTAACAGCTGATGAACTGAAAGAGTTTCAAAGATTTCAATTCACCAGCTTAGAATCGCCCGCAAGCCTGTATAAATGCTGTCTAACCAGTGGTCGGGGCTCAGACTTTGGAGAGCACGCCTCTGAGTCCGCCGGTGTAATAAAACTTGCTAAAGCTTCTGCAGTGCCACCTGGCTCGTCACAGGAGAGCCATAGCAAAAGGCGAGATAAAGGGGTGCTGGCCCTGGGGTGGGGAAGCACATGTGTGTGTCTCACCATGAGGCTGCACTTTCCAAATTTTTTGTTGTTGTTTTTGAAAAGCTCATTTAGTAGGTAAAATCACTCATTGCTTTTTGTTTGAGGGTAACAGCACATAGCAATTATTCAATAAATATATGTTGAGTGAAGGGAAGGTAGAAACTACCAGAATCTGAGCCTGTGAACAGAGGGGCCCAGGCAGTAGAAGGTGGTGTCTGGACAGATGCGCATGATGCGGGGACAGTGCAGCTTGAAATCTGCTGGCAGTATTCAGATGCATGCATAGTGGACTAACTGGCAAAACCTGAAAGAGACCCCAGTGGAGATCCCAGCTTAGCAGCTCTGAGTCTAGGACACACCCCTGGATGCTCAAGCACTTTCTCTGCAGGTACCCTGGACACACCCAAAGCCCCTAACCTTCACATACATACAGAATCCATCTTTCCTATGTGAGAGGCAGGCAGCTTATGTCCCACACACGTACATGTGTATATTCTCTAGATGAAAGCTCAGCTATTTATTTCTGCTTTTAATAAACTTACTGTGGGTTCCTGCCCAATGATCCTCTCCATGAATTCTTTCTGGACAAACCCAGCATCTTCCCCATCTCATCAGTACACCTAGTGTATAAAGATACAGGATGTCCCAGCAGTCACATGTATTCTTTAGGTGAGGTGGACAAAGCTATAGAGCACCACCCACCTCATGCAGGCATTCCATGGGCATGACAGCACTGAGCAGCCCTGGGATGGACAGTCAGGCTTTCTGGGAGGTCACACAGCTAAGGCTGAGCCTGACATACTCACCGTCTCCGACTCCGAGACAGGGGTGTCGGGGGCAGGTGATAAAACCGAAATGGGTGCAAATAAAGCTTTTAGCATGAAAACTGCCTCTTACTTAGATGCTCACTCCACAGCTTACACAGAGTTCAGGATATACATAAAGTGATAACTGAGTAAAGTATTTGGGAGTGAAATCACCAAAACAAAAGTAAACAATGGTTTTTAAGTACAGTCTAAATATGTACTGGTCATGTACAGTTTAGAAGACCTTCTCTGGGGCTGTGGGCTCTGAGCCAGAGTAAGGTGTGGGCAGAAGACCATCAGATGTGTGAACTGCCTCTGACAGTCCTCCCCAGGGAGTCCAGGAGAAGCCCCAACCTGTTTAACATGCAAATGCGAACAGCATTCCTCCCCGGGTGAAGCTTCATTTCTCTTGCTTTGTTATAGCTTCTTCTTTCGGGGGAATGGAGCTTCCCCAGAGAAAACCCACATTTTCAATCTGTGCTGTCGATTGTTCATGGGTTCCCCTCCCCCACCACACCCCTCGTTCGCTAGACACAATGGTAATAGCTGAGGATTTCTCCCCCAATCCACAGGGTTTCATATGGTTCACCTCTCAGCCTCATTTCATTCGATAGTCACTCTTTTCTCAGCCTTTCCTACCAGCAGATGTAGCTGAAACAGCTATTTCTCAGATTGGATTACACAAGCAGGATCTTTGACATAGAAAATGCTATGTCTTCTCTTCAGTCCTGCACATCCAGGGTTCATTCGAGCCTTTATATTTTATTCATTAAGTTAGTCAAAACCTCTGATATCAGCTGAGGCAACAGGGCAGAGAAAGTCGACTGCCCTATTTCGCACCTAGAAGCTGGAGGTCCACGCGCGTCACCGAGTGAGAATCCAGGTCTCCTCTGTGAGCAGCCTCTCCGCAGGTTGCGCTGATGATACCCTTAGCGTCTGGGGGGATCAGAAGAGATGAGCACCAGCGCTGGTCCTTCTGGGGTGGCCACAAAGTGGTTTCTGGTGTCCTGGGCTGAGACATAGTGCGCCACAGTGCATGGTCATGGCAGCTGGGATGTGGCCTCATCCCTGGCAGCGTGGTCCTAGTGTCCAGACTGGACAGCCCCCGAGTCTACACCGACCCTTCTGGAGAGTCTTCAAGCTCCCTAAGACAATGCTGGGAACTCCCTCCAGCTTGCACAGAACTGTTGTGACAGAGGGGAAAATTCTGTCTGTTCCAATGAGTCTAATATTAAATTGTTCCTTGAAATAATGTACATTTCATTTAAAAAGTGCTCTTGAAAAATGGGCAATCCCTGCAGCTAGCCTGAGTTTTGGGTTTTAGCCTGGATAGTATTTGAAATGCTTCTATATGTAATTTACAATGCTGCCTTTAATATACACAGATGTTTAAAAACCTGTGCATGTAGAAACAGAAGAATCCAGGCAGAAAAAGCTATGAAGTCAACTGTGGGAGTAATTTACTTCTGACCTTCCTCTCCTGTTGCAGTGCTTCAATCACTTCAAAACAAAATGAAACCAGATAGTGGCTCCTTTTAGGGCTCTGGAATGGCCCAATCTCAGTCCAGCACACATCATGCGGCTCACACAGTGGAGATGTTGCCACAGGCTGCCCCATAGCGGGGCAGGGAGGCACCTGAGAGCCCAGGGTATTTGCTGAGCCTGGGCATGCAGAAGCAGGAGGCCAGAGCAGCACTGCTCCAACCAGCCAGAAACTGAACGCAGACCCACGATTGGCGCCCCCAGTGCCTCTGCCTTCCTGCAGCTCTTCTCTGTGGCCCTCTCAGCCTCCTTCCCACTACCTTCCCCACTCACCCCTGCGAGCAGTAGTGCTGGGTCCCTCCTCTCTCCACCTCTGCACTAACTTCTGTGATGCAGTATCCATGGAACAAGTATAGTTGTCAAAGGCTTTGTCTACTGGGAATGATTGTGTACTTGGGAAGGTGTTTGTCTGTCTGTGCCTGGTCACAGGCATGGACAAACAAAATAATTTGGTTTTGCTCTGAAGGTGTCATACAGTAATTTGCCTGAAGCACTTGATGTATCAGAATCTAAATCCTTCCCGCCACCACCACTTCCCCCACCACCACTTGACCACCTTTGCTGAAAGATACCATGTGTGCCTATTGAGAAAGCAATGGGGGTCTCACTCCCTTCCAGAGAACTCGGGGCACAGAGAGGGTGGGCACAGAAGTGGGTGTGCAGAAAAAGCGTCTACTTCACAAAATGTCCAAATGGACTTCATAGAAGCAACTGATTGACAGCACAATTCAATTTCTTAAATGTCACTGTTTGCAACATCGCTGGACACATCTATTCACCTGAGTCATGACTGTAGGTAATGTCAGTGTTTCTAAATCTCAGTTTCTTCATCTGTGTGAATGGAAATACACAATAATCAAACCACTGCGGGGCCCTGAAAAAGGTTACAGAGGCCAGAGTTGGCAAATGAGATAATTTATTTTTGCTATGAAGATGCCATGTAATAATCTGCCTGATGGATTCAACTTATCAGGATCTAAAGCCCTCCCTGTGCCACCACTGCCCAGCATCACCCAGGTGCTGAAAAAGAAAAACAGTGATGGAATGTGAAGGGCTAACTGCTTCATCAGGTATGACCTGACACACACGCAGGGACATTCTTTTGGATAAAGATCTAGTCACCTTGGTTTGCATCTTCCTATCCAGAGATTACATCAAACCATAGTGTTCATTAATGCATGCCTTCACCTAGTACATAGAAGCATCTCATGCACTTACCTATCCCTTATCTTTAACCAATTGCTAGAAAATAACCAGATGTCCACATTGTGGCAGGATGAATGCACCCTTTCTTGCACACATGTATATAAACTGCAACCTAAGCCTTGAAAAATGGTGCATGTATTCAGAACTCTCTAGTGACTGCTTCCCCATGGTTCCAGTCCTCAGGAAGACTCAGAAATAAAGTTCTTTATATTAACCTTTCAGTTGTGTTCTCATAGCAGTGATTATTTCAGTCAACATCTGTCAAATGGAAAATTAGTAATTACCTCTCAGATGCCTGTGAAGATTAACTACGTTTCTCCCCATAAAGTGCCTGTCACACTCATAGATGCTAAGCCCTCAGCAACAGTTAACTATTTTCATTATTGTTATTGGACACAGATATCAATTTTCTTTTTCCACGACATCACTGTGTGTAGCGAGAAGAAAGAGATGTTCAGAAAAAAAATCACTGGACACCAGTGATTAGTAGACATTCAGTGGTGGGATCTATTCTGAACCTGGATCTCCAAATGTTCACACTTGCTTGAAAAGTAAGAAAAAGCTGTGTGCTAAAGTTTCCCAAAGGTTTCCCCATTCCATCTTATAAACCTAGCTTGGAGAGGGATAGACCAGGCTGATGCCCAACCAATATATTCATTCTACTTCATTTTCTGCAAACTTTTGAAAACCCACCCCAGGGAGCAATAGCTAGTACATTGCACAGCTCATGAGTTTCGATCAGAGAAAGTGTAGCCTCCAACTGAGAAGAAGCCAAACTTAGGAAATGAGTCTCAGAAGGGACACAAGAGGGGAGAGAATGCTGGACTCTGCCAGAAAGAGGAAGGAGTAAGAACTAAAAGTCAAGAAGGAAGGGAGCCGTGAGCCCAGTACTCTATCCCCTCCAGTCAAGTGATCTGGAAGGCACCTTCCTGGTCTCTTCATTTCTTTATGAAAGTTATCCTTTGCACTGGCCCCTTTCAGAAGCCATTACAACAGACGCTGTTCCCATCTCACAAGGGACAAGAATCAATGAGCCCTTTCCAAGAGAGTTTGAATCTCTGAGCTTTTCTCCCTGCTTCAAGGTCAGTTCTCTGAGTACATCTTCTTGGCAAAGCTCAAGCGGCTGTTCACACTGGCCCTGTTCTGAATTCCACCCCCAGCCCCACATATATCGAGAGGAAATGTAATCCATGTGTCTGGGATCAATTTCCTCCTGACTCATCACAATGTGGCTTTGTCACAATGGACTGAGCTGGCTTCTTTTCGCATCCTTTCGGACTCGGGAAGTTCTGGATCGGCCCCAGGACTTGAGTTGTTGGAGGAAGCCATGAATTCTGACCCAACAGAGGCCCGAGCTCTGTGTCCACTCACTTTGTGACTCTAGTTTGAACTGGTCTTCCTGCCCTCACCTCTCAGCCCGGGACTGCAGCATGAGCACCTCCATATCATCCCCCCGGGTTTGAAACCTTCTATTACTCCTCAGAATCCTTGTTTTAAATTCTAAACACCCATTAAATACATGTCAGAACTACCCAAGTATGGCCAACTGACCAGACAAAAGCTAGCAGTGACCTCCCTCTTCAACTTCAATGCTCCGAGGAGCAGAGCACCCAGAAGAGATGATTATCAAGGAAGTCCCCCTAATTCTATAATCTCTGTAGGCTACCCAGTAAGCATCCTACATGAAAAGTCCACTCTGAGACAGGAGCTGCAACAGTTTGATCTCTAACCCTTCTTCTTGGTCAGGTGAGCGCATCCTCCAGGGAACGTGAAGGACACGGGACCCAGTGGAGCTCCCCAGGGGAAAGCTCGGCTAGAGGGACAGACAGATGAGCAAACTGTGTCCTCACAGCTCATCGTGTAGCTACTGATGCAACCTTTCTAGCTAACCACATGTCTTGAATATCACTTATTCTACCAACAAGAAATTATGTGCAACGTCTCCTATGCTAAATAATGGACTCTGCAGATTTTATACAATGACATTTGAAGCACTTGCTGAAGGCCCCTGTACAATATAAAATCTTGATAGCTTCCCAACCATTTCTACAGTGTACAAGTTATCTTCACCCTTTTGTAAATCCATGACAGAAGTCACATGGAAGCATTCTGGAATACATGACAAACCATGCTATGCTATGATCTGGCCCTAGTCAACGTCTTCCAATTTCTCTCTGATTACTCCTCTGTACAGATCTTTAAATTCAGGTTAGACTATTCAGTGCACCCCTCAAAGAGTCAGAGTCTATACTGAAAAAGAATAGTCACTAACACATATAAGAAGTTTAATAGTAATGCAGATAAAGACCATGATAATAGAAGAGCCTTCACTAGCCCCACACAGGTAAGATGAATATATGGCCCAACCCATGTCCTATGGGACTGGGGAGTGCTCAGTGCCTTCCCAGGATTTCCTAGTACTGCCAAGTGATCGCCTGTCCACTCTCAGTCCAAAATTCTGCTCTTACCTGAACTCTTAAGCCCTCCTTCTCTCACATCACCCAGGGCTATCCTCTTACCCTCCTTCTCTTCCTCCCTCCTCAATCCCTCCCTTCCTCTTTCTTTCTCTCCCTTTTTCTCCCTCCTTCTCCCTCCCTCTTTCTCCTCACCAAGATGTCTCCAAGTACCATAACCAGGGTATCATTCAATCCAATGATCTGTTACTGATGGCATAGTATTAAAAGGAGCTGAGATTGAATTTGGATTCATTATTCCTGTGGCTCATTGGTTATATCCTCTCCTGAGGCCTTGAACTCCTGCCTTATCTCCTTGGTACAAGCCTGGCACCACATTGCTGGGACTCCTTCAGACTCTCTGCAGAGAACAAACTTCACAGGTTTCAGGACAGGGCCTTTGTCTCATTAGCTACTATAAAGGAAGCAGCACAAAGGCAAAGAAATGTTTGCTTTAATCTATCCTTCCCAAACAAGACCCAGGTTAACATTTGTATAACCAAAATATCATTCAGGTATTTCAGAAACCCAAAATACATTTCCTCCCTTAGAGGACTTTTGCTATTTTCTCAGACCACTTCTCCAAGTATATCTGGGACTTGGTGTGTGTATTCTCACAGATGTGCTAGGTAAAAATGATTTTTAAAATTTTGTTTTCATTGTAATGATCTAAAAATTCAAAATAAACCTATTCAGGATCATCTGGGTGATCTAGAAAACTTCAGTTGCTGTGTTTATGTTTCATACTTGTATTATATTTTTACTGACTTTTAATCAGGTTGGCACAAGGGAATGCCTTAACTAATATTGCAGTGTTTCACACAATTGATCTGAAGATCCCTGAAGCTTTGAAGGACTAGTTTCAGGATCTGAAGGAATTAGTGTTCCTTTTAAAGTACCATATAATACTTAGTGGTAAAGTATTGTATTATATACTATAGTTGATGTATATATATATATATATATATATATATATATATAACTGCATATGTGCTATATATACTATACAGAGTAGATAATACAGATGTTATATATAATATATATATAATGTATTCCATTTACGTAGTATGTACATAGTCATCATATATAAGTGAGCAGCTTCAGGATCTGGGAATATTCTCCTTGCTAGACTCACTCAATTTTCTCCTCCATCCCATTGCTCATGACTCTCTGCCACTTGCTTCATTCATTCATCCATGTATTCATCTACAACTCAACTCAGCATCCATAAACTCAGTGATTGATTCCGGTGTGGAATCTCATGCATATATACTCAGACTGTGGCCTCTCCATCTAATTATATGTAACTCTAACTCCCTGTGGCAGAAATAAACAAATATATTACATGGGAGTACACTTATGAAGACCATCTGATTGCCTTTGACTTCGTTTTCTCCTGGAACTTATTTTTCTGTATTATTCATTTGTCATTTGATTTATGTCTTCATGAAAGGGAAATTGTAGTCCCCTTGTGAAGACAGGAGGGACTAAAAGTCTACAAAAGATATGGCTTCCATTTTCTACTTACACATTAAATATTTTTGCACACACCCTCCCAAAGCCTGGTGCTAAAGCTGGGCTGTAAAGGATGAGCTGGAGTTGATAGGTGGACAGTGAACAGAGGGGCTGGTGCTCCAGGCAAAAGGAATAGCATGCTGACAGGCACAAAGGCCAGATGGACAGGATGAAGGGATACAGATGGTAAGGGAAGCCAGGCTTAGATTATAAAAGGTTTATTTGCCATGTAAAGTTCTGACTTTTACTGATGACCATGGAGACTGAAAACTCTGGGATCTTAACTGAGACTCTCAGACTTTGATTATCTGGCACCTTGGGATGCCTATTCTATTCCACCTTGACCTGGATTTGACTACACCAGTGTGGGTGACTCACTATCACACAGGTTTCTGGCACATCTGACCCACTAAGCCCAAAACCCTTGAAAACGGGAACTGGTCTTTAGGCTTTTACAGACCCCGTGTCTGAATCCTACTGCAAGTATTCAACAAATGCTTTGATTTTTTTTTTCTAATAATCGTTAAGTCTGCTGAAAACACCTTTACCAGAGTTTGGATAGTTATCTTAGATGCCTACCCCCACCGTAGGCATGTCCCCCCAAGAAGGGCCACAATTTATAACCCAGTACTAGCATGGGTATGCTAAGTGACCTTGGAAACTCACTGGCTTCTCTAGCTAGCCATTTCCTTCCTAAAAGATGAGACTGTGCCCCCCACCTCCCTACAGTGCCATTGTGGACTCAGATGGACAGAAGCACCAATAAGAAGAAACATGTAAGTCCAGTGTTGAATGAACCATTAATTCCTCTTTCAAGAGAGGTAGGTTTTCACTGCCACCCCCAGACCCCAAGAGGCCAGTGTTGGTTTCTTTCCATTGCTCCCAAGCCTCACCGACTTCTTGATAGTCGAAACAGGCAGGTCAGAGGTTGTCATTTATCACACAGGAATGCATGTCTGTTGTGTGTCATAAAGGTCCTTGGCTCCTGCCCCTCCCATTCCTCCAACCCCAGTTCCTTGCACAAGACTCATCCAGGCTAGGAGGACCTCCCAAATCCTGCTGTATGATGTCAGCTCTTGAAAGTTGACCTACAGGAAACCCCAAGGATGGGGAGATTATCCATTAGAAATCCCATGTGTGTGAAAAAAACCAGTGAGTTCACTGTGGGAACACACTCAGAGTACTGATTGAGAACCCCAAAAAACCCCAGGTCAAACACTGAGGAACCACCCAGTCCAGCTGGATTTCCACGTGGAGCCAGAATTCACACCTAATGCCCGTGACCTCCCAGTCACCTGGAAGAGCCCCCCTAACACCCCTCCCCTGCACCCAGCAACGCCCCCAGCACCGCCTGGCACTCAAACCACCTGGCACCTACCAGCTGCTAGATAAATGTCTCTTACACAAGTGATGCTGACCTAGTGGCAGTTTTTATTTCCCTCCTGCTAATGCTCAGTGTTGGGATCACCTACTAGGCTTAACTTTGAATGAGAATTAGCAATAAATCACAGAGTGATCCGTGTAAATGAGAGTCTCAAATATGAGTTCTCCATTGAAGGAGGTAGCTTTCAAACTTAATGTGGTAGATGCAGATGTTGATTTATCATGATGCACACCTTAAACCTTATGTTATCATGTAATGTTACTCAATTTTTATATTATTAAGCATTTGCTTTTTATAACTACCTTATGTTTTATAACTACATTACCAGTAATGATGTGTTGGACCCAGATAGAACTGAGGTAACATTCCAATCAATCCTGTGCCTGGGTTTCCCCAATTCTGTGTCCACTATTGAGTTGCCACCTAAATCTAGGCAACTCAATGTTCTTATGTCTCAAAGTGATCCTGTAAACAACCAATTACTATTTGGAAAACTAAGCTGATTGGGGAGTTTAATTTTTTTTGCTTCCATTTGACCAGTAGAATTGTGTATTTGCTCAAAACTTAGGATGATGATGCATTTGATGATGATGTATTTTCATTATCTTGGCTTGTCACACACTACCTAAAACTTAAAGTAAGGTATGGAATTATGTTTTGAAAAAGGGGCAGAAAAATAAAAAACGTTTTTGAATAGTTAATTCTGGGAAATCAGTAAATGAGGCATAGCCTGGTGGAACAGCAGTTGGGTCAATCACCTCTAAAGGACCTAGGTCATATACCTCTGTGTTCGAGTTCTGGGCCTGGAGGTAAAATAACCAGTCTGGACAACTGAAATGGAAATAAAATAAAATACTTCTTTCTCCTCTTTCTTCCTGTCTGTCTGCCTACTCACCATCATTCTTGCTTGCATCTTTACTTTTAAACAAAATGAAAGAATGAATCAGTGAATATCTATTAGCTTTTGCACTCTTTTTTTTTAAAGCACACGATAAAGTCCCTGCCCTCAAATGCCCTCTGACCTATAGATGACACAGGACAATGATGCTCTGCACCACTGACCAAATTTCAAGAACCAGATCTTGTGATTCTTGGGTTTCATACATAAGAAGGCCCTTTTGGTTGATGGATGGATGGGGATAGGTAATTACCAGAAATAACCAATGATCCACATTCTCTGGCTCATGATAAGCTCAGGAATGTCCTGAAATGAGCTCTAATGAGGTTAGGTTATAGCTGCTTCATTTGAGTCAGTGGTTAGTAGGGAACACGTGTGTGTATGCCCTGTTGTGCTTCCTTCTTTGTCTCTATCATGGAGCTCAGAAATGGCTGTTAACTATGGTGGCTTTAGCTGGCATTGCCAGGCATCCTGCAGAGCCAGGGTATGTTCCGTGTCTGATGACGTTGTCCTGCATTCTTTATGACCTTGTCATGATGCCCTAAATGCCCTGTATTCAGTTTGTTTCCAGGAATTTCAGAATGTTGGCAGGTAAAGCTAGTCTTCAGACTTACCTGGGCATCTTGTAATTTTATTTTCTCAGTCTAGCAACCATGGTCTCCTTGGATCATCACATAAAAAGGAGGGAACCACAATATTTTTGACTGCAAGGTACATAGAGGAAGGTAGTAAGTAAAGCAGATACAGTGGATCTCCAGCACTCAGCTTTGACTCTAAAAATAGTGTGAGCTGTGGCGGGCTCAAAAACGTAAAGGAATGAAGTATTCCACCACCTACTAGTCTTTCCTCAATCCTCCATTTAAGGCACTTCTGCCAAGTGAGCTGGGAAGAGTGCTGAGTTTTATCTAGGCTGAGGATGAAAGAGGAGTGGACATTTCATTATTGCTCCAGATTGACAAATGACCCATTGACAAATGACCCCACCTCACTTCTCGCCCCCGCTGCCTACCTTACGGAACGTACACTCCTCTGCTGAAGAGCTCAAATCCGTTGCTGAGCTGGTATTTTTTTTCCCCACCTGTCTGCTTCCCACCATTAGCATTACATCAGCTTGGAAGTCAATCTCGAGTTCCTTTGCCACAGATTGTATCTTCCTAAATGTACTGATAGTAGGGAAAATGTGGCTGTAATGTCAGCCCAAACTCACAGAAAGAGAAACGTGCAACCAAGTTGAGAGACTCCTGACCAATTAGCATTCAAAAAAATAAAATAAAAAATAAGGCCAAATGTTTCATGGGACCAAAGAGGCGGGGAAGAGAGGGTCACTCGCAAAGGCTGAGGCTGGCAGGACGGCCACGCTGAACAGACCCAGAGGCAGCCTCCTTTGCTTTGCCTCCCCATCCCCCACCCCCACCCACCGATGCAGCAAGAACACTGGTGAGGGACACCTAGGATCAGGTCTTGTCCAACGCCGATGTTCTGAGAAACTCTCTGGTCACCAGGGGAACATGGCACCCCCAGCTGTGAGTACCCAGCCAAGAGCACCAGGGCAGGTCCCAGCTATGGGGCTGCTGTTCCTTTTCTCACTGGAAATAAAACTCGTTACACTTTGCATTTCACCTCTACCACTGTTTTTTCTTTTCTCTTCCTTTTTAAAAATAACCAACTGGTATGTCATCTGGGACAACGGTAAATTCATTGGCTGTTGATTTAAAAAAATGGGAAATACAAACAAAAAATCCTTTTCACTTGAAACACTTCTGCGGGGCCTCCCAAAGTCAGTAAGTCTCTTTCAACATGCGGAGATCATGACCCTGTGTCACTGGCCCACTTTCCTGGCCCAGTGTCCCGAGGGCCCTGCCAGACCTCAGAGGATTTGCAGGACAGGACACTCGCCCTGCTTTGTTAACATTCTCAAGCCAAACTACAACTTCAAATGCTAAAGAGAACAGACTGACAAAAACTTATCTTTCATACTGGAGGACCTGAGAGTGACTGGCTTGGAGAAGAGAAACTGGGTGGGAGGTCAAAGTAGTTATTCTAGGTTACAAAGGCCCCTCCGCAGCACTGCAAACCCGAGTTTGTTGTACTAAAGGAACGTGACCTGGGCCGTGGGTGCCACCTGGTCCCTTTGCAGAGGGTACACTGATTTGACATCACAGCTACGCAGGCCTGGTGCCTCGAAGTAACTTGCCTCCCCCGCACCCGCTGCTGGACCAGGTGCCTCTCACTTTGCGCAGCAGAAATTGACTTTTGTACGTAACTTCCCAGGCCGGAGAATGTAGAACTGACCTAAAAAGGGGTCCACGTACCTCCCAAGCCCAGAGTGTCCTGCTCCTGACGACTCAGTGTGGCACTGGGGACACCCATTGATCCCTAAAGCTACTGAGCATGAAGATGACACAAGAGATGTGATAAAGTACAGATTCCTGGGTCCTACCCTACGGCGTCCTAGCTGAGTGGATCTGACAAGGGCCAGGGAATCTGAATTTTTTTTATCAATCTGGCCTAAGGAATTTTTTGAAACAACCAGGAGGAACTACTGGGAACCACTAGGAACTACTCATGTGGTCCAGTTTTCTCAGCTAGGGGAACCTTAGGGTGGTCAGATTGGGAAGCTTCTTTCTCCTCCAAAAAAGAAAAGAAAATGTATGTGTGTCCGTGTGAGCCCTTTGACCCCTTTCTTTGCCCCATTGGTTGAAATACCCTCCAGAAAGAAGGGATATTTGGGGGAAAGCTCGTGGTAATTCGTGTACCCTCCTCACACCCTCCCTTCCTGCTGCGGAACCCACTGAAGGGAGCTGAATATGACACCCCAACACGCAGCAAGTTCGTACTTAATGCAGTTGACAGGCTCTTAAACAGTAAGACCTTAAGCAAATCAAAGATAACAAAAGCCAAATCCTCATCTCACATCATTTTGTTCAAAGTCACAGGAGACTTTTTTTTAATTCATCAGTGTTGCAAATCAAGGACTGGCAACAGGCCTCTTTGGCAGAAGGCTCATCGTGAGTTGATTATTATTAAAAACCAGCAGACACAGAGGAAAGTCTGAAATCTAATTAGAAGTTACCCTTTTGTAAGAGACTTTTACATTGAGAAGGAAAATCTTCGTTTATAAAGTGTCTCCCTCTTTTACCAGAAAGAGGATGACTCTAAATCTCCAAAACTTTTGAGAATGCAGGGACTTAAATCCGATCAACACAGCAAACCTAAGCTGTTCTCCTTGCTTTTCCTTCTATAACTGGCTCCCCGACTCCAACCGTTTTCTTTTGTCTTTAGCTGGTTGAGATAATTAAGATGATGGTTTGTGCCATTTCTGGAAATGACTTAGTTCTCCTGGGTATCTCCCATGAATACGGGAGGTATGCATGTTATTAAACTTCTATTTTTCTCTATTACAGGAAGTGTCTCAGTAAAAACTTTAGAATGTCAAGGAAAGACTCTTTTTCCTCCCCCGAATGGTAGAGCAAGAGCAAGTGTGCAGAGGCAGACTTGAGGCCTAATAGGGAGGCCACAGGGGCTCTGACCGATGATGAGAGAGCAAGGCCCACCAACCTCCAACTTGGTCCAATGCATCCTACCCTGCTCACAGGCCAGGGATCTACTGTCAGTGCTCTTACCAGTGAGGTCAGGCCTGAGCTTCTGGGAATGCTCATAGTCCTGCAGCCTGGTGAGCTGGTGAGAGGTAGCCATGGGCCCTGGACTGGGAAGGCCAAGGAACACACCCCAGTCCACCCTTCAAAGACTGTCAGGGAGGCCTCACCAGGATCATTCAGTTACGGGGTGTAACTGTGGGAGGTAGTGATGCCCGATACCCAGAGCATTCTCAGTCCAGCCCAGAGGAGCAAGCGACACTGGGGTCCCCTCAGACTGGTCTAGAAGAGCAACGATCAGAGATGTGGAGCAAGGACAGGTTCTGGAAGAGGCCAGAGGAGCAGCTCCTCTTCCACTGGAACCTCTTCGGTGCCTAAAAGGGTTAAAACCAACTGGGAGGGAGCTGGTCAACAGAGGAAGGAGAATCTCAAAGGCTGGTAGAGCCGCCTGCTAGGGGATGGCCTTGGGAGCTCTGAGAGCACATTCAATTTTTCTTTTTAAATATATATATATATATATGTATGTATATACATATATATATAATATGTATATATCTTTTTTTTTTTTTAACTGTGGTCTGTTTTATCTGCATTACTCTCTGATTTTCAGGACAGTCAATTCACATCTCAATGTGCACGTGGCACCACACCCACCACCTTTAACCACTATGATATTTACTCTTTCTGACCCAGGGGCCCCCTCCTTCCTCACTCTGATGACCACAGTCATGCATCCTGTGAGTTTTGTTGGGTTTTGTTCATTCACTTGTTTTGTGTCTTTATGTTTCATAGATAAGTGTGAGCACTGGGTGATTTTCTTTTTCTTTCTGACGTCTCTCTCGTCACATAATCACCTCAAACTTCATCTAGGTTTTGCAGACAGCAGAGTTTCATCTTTTTAAATAAATGGGCAGAATTCCATTTGGTATAAAAACCACAACTTCTTTATCCACCCATCTGCTGACAGACGTTTAGGTGGATTCCATGCCTTGAGTATTGGGTGGTTGCTGGACCGTAAGGTAGTTTGGGGCTGGGGGGTGTTTTGTTTTGTTTTGAGCCATCGCCATACTGTTCTCCTTAGTGACTGCACCAGACGGTAGTCCCAACCGAAGTGGAAGGCTCCTGGTTGTCCTGACCCTGGCCATCAGTACTGCTTCTAGTCTTTTTGAGATAGGCCATACTCACAGGTGTGAGATGGTATCTCACTGTGGTTTTGATTTGCACAACCCTGATGACGCAGAGCATCTGTCTTTCATGTGTCTTCACGTTGTTAATTTCTGAAGCAGTTTTCACCTCTTATCTCTGTGTGGCACCTGGAAATTTGCAGTGTAGTGTTCTACTCGCAAACCTTCTGCTGTCTCCTGGGGCGGCACCTGAGGAGCAGCTGCCACCCCCACGGGCCTGTCATAGAGTAGCTATTTGACCCATCAATGCATCCCAGCACTCAGTGGGCCCTCAACACCTAGAAGGGCTGTGCCACTTCCAAAACTGCCAGGCCCAATGCCGGAAAATGCTTAAGACACTAAAATTAGAGTTTAAATCTATGTAAAGAGAAAGCTCAAGGGGTTCAATTCAACCTTCCAGGTAAAAATGCTGTCATGGAAAAGCTTAGAAAACAGACAAGCAAAAAATCTCTCTGTCACTCCCCACAGGTGGCTTGGCCTCTGAGGTCAAGTGAGGGCTGCAGAATTCAGTTCTGACACCTTCAACCCCCAGACTCCAGTGAACCAGCCCATGACCCCAGGCCTGTCCACTCAGGGGCCAGGCTCAGCACATGCCCATCTGACTGTTCTTCATGCGCAGGAAGGAGACTTGTTCCAGGCTCCTTGGTATCTAAACCATACCCAAGCAGGCAAATTATGCTGCTGCTGCCACAGATTTGCTCTTAAGCCTGTGTTCCTCTCTGTTGCTCTGATTGGTGGGTCTCCCGGGTCGAGTCCAGCTCAGACCTGAGCCTTGTGGCTTGAGCACTGCAATGTCTCTTCATCAAAGGAGTTCATTTCTACTATGAAACCTATTAAATATGTTACCCCCCCCCCCAATTCTAACATTTAGCAACTTAACACAAAAGAAAATGAGTTGAGGATGTATGTGGGTTTTAAGCAGGGATCGTTTCTCCTCCTGGGAATGGGCGTTTAGCCGCTCAGCTGCTTCCAAAGCTGCCTTTTATACACTGCCCAGTTATTTCCATAAAACCAGACATATATGGCTCTGACATTTTTGTGGGATTCAAATTCAAATAAAAGTTTTGTATTTGCCAAACTTCTTTGCTGCGGGCCACAAAAATCTATAGTACTAGCCAGTTACGACAAAGAGATCCAGAGCATTTGCAGAATGTTCAGGAGGGCTGAAACCAAAACAGACAGTGAACAGAGCTTCCAGAAAAATGGCTCCTTTCCCAACATCACTGGGACACCAGGGTTCTAGGATTATGTATAAAGGATGGGACTTTCATAAGAACAGGAGACCAATTTATTTCCCCGAAGCCTTCATTACCTGAGGCTTTATGCAGTCTCAGCAAAAAAGCATTCCTAACATGTTTGACTTCAAGTATCCCCAGCCCCAATAACTTCATTTTCTCTTGGAATTCAGATTAATTATTCATTTAATACCATCAGTTGAATGTCTTCTGTGTGCTTTAGTCGGTGCATCTGATCAATAAGACTATGTCTTGCCCTCAAGCAGCTGTTAGTCTAATGAAAGACTCAGTGATGACTCAGTCTTCTAAGGTAAGGCCCTGTTAAGGATTACCCCAATATTCCATTACCTCAGTCAACTGAGCAGAGGATGGAGAAGACATCCTGAAGACCTCCTCTCCACAGGGAGTATTAAAGGGAGAGAAAGACTTAGCTAATTGGGGGGGGGGGTCACATAATATAAGCCTTGAGAACAACACATAAGAAAGCTAGAGAGCCAAGAGCACTAGCACCTTCTGAGGATGGCAAGAAGTCCTCCATATATGGAGCAGAGACTCTAGGGAAAGAAAGAAGGAGGGCAAGGCAGAGGCCTGATCATGGGCAGTGATGGAAGTCATGGGAAGAAATGTGGACTTTATTCTGAGAATGACTAAAATCATTATATGATTTGTAAAAATGTATCACATTTGCAGCTTAGAAAGTCCCATCAGGCTGAGATGTGGATGGTGGATTGGCGAGGGGACGAGAAGTCAGTTGGAAGACAATGGCAGAAATTTAGGGTAGAAGGAAGCGGGTGGTAGGGAGTGGGGACCGGTTTCATATGAAGGTTGTGGAGTGGACTGGGTGAGATTGGAGGGTAGGGGCGGAGGCTAGCATGTCTCTGAGAAAGGAGAACTTTCGGGAAGAGGCTGTGCTACTGTGGGATTTTACGTGAGGAGTAAACACGTTTCTAAGTGAGGGCTTACGGTCCCCACTGAGTGGGATATACTCAACTTCACTGCTCAGAGATATCTGGAATCTTTGACTTACTTATCAGTGTCTCAGTTGGTTGCAAGATCTGTGACCTCTGGATAAGAGATGTGCCCCTGTATTATAGCTTCATGGTTTGAAAAATATTTTGACACTTTGTTTAAACAATGATGACCACTGAAAACCGGGTCAGATGAAAATTCCAGTCAAGTGGAGTTAGATGACACAGGCCTATTGTTCACCCCTCTTCTCATGGTCAGGGGCAGGGCAGGCCACAGGGACACAAATGTTGCAGTTAGGAGCTGGCTCCTGGTCCCACATGATCTTCCTCTAGATACATCAGCAGGGACAGGTATTCTCTTCCAGGAAGAGAACACTCATTTATAGCAAAGTCACATGATTACAAGAATGAGGATTTAGTGGTGGCATTTGAAAGTACATGAGCACAGTTTAATAGGACTTTCAAGTTCTGGAGGCCAAATTGAGCACCACTCTCTCTGATATACTTCGATGGCCTTATCCTTCTCTTTCTCTATCTCATTCCCACCAAGTCTGGGCTAAGGACTTCTTGTTCTACCCTCCACGGTGTTCTTCCTGATCCTTCTATCAAGTGGATCCTTCTATCTACCATACTGTCCTATAGAAAGGTACTGTTATCTAAACACTGGGACCCATTATGTTTCTCTTTCTTTCTTTCCCCACTTAGCGTGTGCCTTGCACAAAACAGTTATTTTGAAATGCTGTAAGATGAATGTATTCTGTAGAAGAGTTTGGTCTCTACGTATGGTTGCACAGGCTGTCTACTGAGCAAGCTACATAAACATTCACAACAGTCCTGGAAAAAGACAAAACTATTGACTGGACCTTATGAATTACCCATGAAAATCATTTGACCATTTCATTCGTTATACTTGGGCAAATCTAATTCTGCCAACTTCATACGCATTACTGTAGACTCTCTTGAAGTATCATTCAAACAGTTCCTCCAGCAAGTGGTTTAATATTTAAAGTGACAGTCCTTTCTGGCTTTTTACCAATCTATTCTTAACTTGACCCAGATCATCTCTTTCATCACCTACCAAAGATGTTTAAGCTCAGGTGATCCTATTTTCGAGATGGTGACGTATTCCATTGGGCAGGCAGGACCTAGCAAGCTTCCTCTCCTAAACAATCAGAAACGGCTCCAGTTAAACTGGGTCTGGCAAGGGTCCCAGATTCCAGCTTCAGAATTCCCAGCATTCACCCCCTGCCTTGCCTCAGAGTAACTGCACCAAAACCAGCCAAGAGGAGGGAAGAGCATTCATCACAAACATACCGTAATGGGGAGCATACATTGCATTCTCTCCATCAACAATCCAGGAGGACAGATTTTATGGAAATGAGGGGCTTTTCTAAGGTAACTGATTTTTCCATTGAAGGATAGGTCTCCCCAGGGTGTTGAGAACAGGCCTTCCTAAGATGTGTCACGCTGGCATGTAGGTTATGTCAAGCTGAGCTCAACTGAGGGCCTGCAGACTCAAGAGAAATTCTTACCACTCCCTTAACTATTGAGAAGAATAAAAATTGGGGTCATTACACAGAATTTGGATTTTTATCAGAAATAAACTTTCTTTCAGAGAAACTGGTCTTTCAGAGAATCTGGTCTTTGTCTCCTCACCATGGGAGTCCCCCTCCTCTCTACTCGAAGCCCAAGGCCCCTGTCTCATTCCTTAGTCAGGATCTATATCCTGGTTTTGTATCATTTACTCTAGAATCATATCCATGTTGATTTTCCATACGTATGCGATTAAATTCATTCTTTTCTACTACCAATCTTTCCGATATTAACTTGAGTACTCTGTTATCCCAAGAAGAACCCAGAGGTGTTTAGGGAAATCCCCCTTCTGCTCCCTACAGGGCTTTTTCTAGGGTAACTAGTTTTCCATCACCATTCAGCTTCTGAGAGAATCGTAGAACAAGATTCAAACATGTTCCAGCACCCCCCAGTTTTACAGATGAATAGTCAGTTGTCTGCTATAGTAATGGACCCAGGGAAGCAGAGATGAAAACTCATGAGAGCCTGTCACCACCTGCTTGTTCCACCATACCTGCTGAGAAGGACCCAACTTTGATATGACAGCTCCCTGAAAGAACTGCTCCAATGTCCACCGCACACCCACAGTCCCTATGTGCCCTGCATACAGGTCGTTGGCTATGAAAAACATGACATTCTCACTCACACCTCCCCACCTTGGCATGCGAAGTGCCTCCCATGAAGAATGCTCTTTCCTTCCCCGCTGGCCACACCCTATGGTGTCACTTCTGAGAGTGACTTCCCCACGCAGCCCCTTCCACCATGTCAACAGACTGAACCACTTCCTCCTTCATGCACCCCTGTAGCTAGAGATTTCCTTTAGAGAGCTGATCCGGCTGTGTTTCCACCCATGCCCCCTCACGTCCAGCACCCTCTAATGGGCTCCACTTGATTTTCTGAAACTAGATCAGAGGCTTCCTCAGAGCACTTCGCGTTTGTCTCCCATATCATTCTCTCTCCCAGTAAACCTGCTTATTTTCCTCCCATCTGTAATGTTATACTTGCTTTTGCTTGCTTCGCTTATTAAAATATGTATTGCCCTCTTGCTATATGTCAAGCCATTGGGGATGCAGTGATAACAAGAGAGATGTGATGTGTGCTGCCAGGATGTTCCATCTCGGTAGTGCTAGGGTGGGAGACAGGACACAGTCACACACTGAAAGACAGAGACCAGGCTACTCCATGAGTGACAGATGACAAGGGAGGTAGTAAATCCCAATGAGACTTTGGGAATCACTTGCCTGAAGTCCATCACCCCACTGAGCACCTGGAAGTTATACTCCACAGGGATGGAGTCAATGCACCTGAGCCCTTATCACCCCAAGAGGCCAGAGGCAGGTATAGTACCTTTGCTGTATGGCTCAATAAGTGTGTCTTCCTAATCCACTCACCCCCACCCCTGAACAACATGAGGGCAGAGATACGTATTATTCATCCGTGTTTCTCCAGCATCCGACACCAGAATATCTCTCCCAAAAGTGCTTATCTGTCCTGTCTTCAGCGAACCTAATGGTAGCTGCCTTCCTCCTCTCATTTAAGGCAAGACATTTTTCCTGGTTGCTGGATCAATGGAACGTGGACACATGATCTTGTATTTTTTCTGCCTGGCTGACCTGGTCTGTGCTTCATAAACTACAAAGTGTTCATTTGCTCACACCTTCCTTGAATATGGATATAGAGATAGAAATAGAGATACAGAGACGGTATACACTTAGATGCAGACATACATGCAGATCTAGATACAGACACAGATATAGATGTGCACAGATACCTGTAACACTCACGATCACTGTTACTCCTCAGAAGAGAGCCTGCCCCAGCCTCCCTCCCAAACTACACTCCCTCCCAGAAATCTGATCCAGGAGGCCCACATCACCCCTGGAGCTGGTGTGTGACCACAGGAGGACAGGGACCTGAATCTCCAACTCCTCACAGAGTGTGCGATCACGGAGCGCCAGAGTCAATGTTTTGCAAACCAGTAGGGTCTGATTTAGGGACACAGAGGCCAGATTGGTGGTAAAGACAGTGACTTCTGAGTGTCTCGGGACAGGAGCCCTGACCATGTGCATCTGAGCAGTCACTTCTGGCCCCTTGCTGCCCTGGGCTAGAAAACTGCGCTGCCTCCCACACAGGGCCTTTGTCCACGGAATGAAACCCATATGGGAAAGCCCAGCAAAGGCCTGTGCAGATGTGTGGCAGAAGGCACAGCGGCATGTCCCCATGAGCTGACGGCAGGGCTAGAAGAAACCGTGGCGCTCCCTGGGAGGGGGCGCCCACTCACCAGGAAGGCCCGGAATCAATGGCACAGTCCAACCTATGTCCTGTGACCTGAGCCCGTGGCATATAGCTGAGCCACCTTCTCCCTGCCTTGACTAGCTGCTTGGCTGGACTCCTGCCCTGCCCGCCCTGGGGTCCGTCAGAGCCCAACTGTGTCTTATTTATTTTGAATCCTCAGCACATAAAGGAAGGCCCTGACACATAGAAAATACTCTGCAAACTGAAGTGAATTTAATTTTTTATTAAACAAAAACAAGAAAGAAAAGGAAAGATAATAAATAAACCCCCTCTGCCACATGATCTTACCCCCACCCTGACCCTCTGGTAACCTCAGATCTGCTGTCAAGGTGCAAATTGTCTCCTCTGAATCCATTTGTGTTGTTTCTCCGTATTCTAGATACAGGCAAAGTCATCCAAGATATGTCTTTCTCCTTCTGACTTCTTTCACTCAACAAAATACCCTCCTGTTTCCCTCCATGTTGTCATGAATGACAAGACTGCACCTTTTTATGGCTGAGCAGATTTCCATTGTGTATTGATATCCCTTGTCTATCATGGGTACTTAGCTTAATTCCTTATCCTTGGCGATTTTGTAAATACTGCTACAATAAACACAAGGGTGCAAACATCTTTTCAGCTTAGTGTTTTATATTCTTCAGAGAGATACCAAGAAGTAGCATGGCTGGATTGTATGGAAGTTCTAATTCTATTTTTGATATTTTGAGAAATCTCCATACTGGTTCCAAAGTGACTGCATCAACGGTCCCTATGAATTGAATTCTTACTCCAACTTTCCTTCAGGAAAGATACCAAAGGCATATCCGGGGGGCTGGAGACATGGGGGCTCCTTCCTCAGCTCTTAACACTCTCTATGTGTGTGGGCAGCTCCAGTGATCATGTCATCAGACATCTGGGATTACTGGACTCTGAGCAGCTCTTGTCAGGGCCTTTACAGATCCTCACAAAGGCCTGGTGTCCTGGAGGCACACAGCCTCTGGAGCCCTGAGTGAGGTACTTAAACTCTCTGTGCCTCAGTGTTTCTTCTGAAATAGTGTGGTAATATGTCCAACTTCCAGGGGGCATTGCTGAAAGAATTGATGAGAAAAGCACTGAGAATGTGCTGGCACGCAAATGCTGTGCAAACATCAGCTCTTGTTTTTCCACAGGCAGAAGATGCACTGGCCATGGCAGGAGGTGCTGCTTCAGAGACAGAGGGATGACTCCTCCCTAGCCTAATTCCCAAATATGACTTCCACATCCACCTTAGTGGCTTAAATGACTTCATTACTCGCACCTTGGAAATAAAAAAGAGAGAGGGCAGTCGATGCAATGCCTCCCTCCCCTGTGTCATCCTCAGCCATTGGCCATCTTTAGTGGACAGAGCACCCGTGAGCAGCAACAGACTGAGAAATACCACGGTCACGTACTGTCTCTCCAACTAGGTAGCCACTGCTGGGTGACCAGCACAGATCTTCTTATCCAGGAATACTTGGAATGTTCCTTCTTTCCTAGATCGTTGAGGCCCTAAGTTCTATATAGAGTTCTCCATTTATTATTAAGAATAATAAAATGCATGATTATAGTAGGCAGAGCTGGCAGCCCCTCACGTTGGCCCTTCTGCATGTATTTGGATGACCACCTCCCTTTCTGGGGAGATTTGAATGAATCCAAGGCAACTCTGGAGGAGCCACTCACCTGACCAGAGACCACTGTGTGCCAATGACTGGCTTTGGGGTAGGCAAGGGGTCCAGTTCTGCTCTGTGTGCTGGAAGAGGTGGGAGGTCTCTTGCCAGACTTCTGAGTAAGCATTATTTCATCTAAACATTAAAAAATGTACAGCAAGAAATTCCTGCCTTCTTGTACTGGACACTGGTGCTGCCCCTGAGGACTGTGGCCTTCAGCCTACAACCTTGCAGTGGGTTTGCGACAACGGACCAAGATGGACATGGGGCTCAGCTATGTTACAGAGCCTCCAAAGCTATCTGCCCACAAGCCGCCCTCTCTCAGCCACGTGTTACTGGACAGAGAAAGCTCTTTGGGTTGCTTTTACTGTTACTGCACCAGGTAAGATGCACTTGACTGAGAATAATCAAAAACCCAACTAGCCAGTGATTTCAATCAGGAGTTGGCAAACTTTTTCTTCCAAGGGCCAAACAGTGAATATTTGAGGTTTTCTGGCCACGGAGTGTCTGTCACGACACCCACGTCTGCCATTATAGCTCAAAAGCCCCAGCACTGATGCGTAAGCAGATGAGCCTGGCCATGTGCTCGTAACGCAGAGCTGATTTACGAAACCAAGCAGCAGACCATATGGTTTAAACCGTGAAAGCTTTGATCATTTACTCAATGAGAAACTGGAGGAAGGTTCCAGGGCTGGTTCACTAGTTGTCTCATGGCATAGCTGCGGCCCTCTGTCCCCTCCCAAGTCTCCATGATGGCTGCCCCAGACCCGTGCGTCACCGGCGCACATGGTACCACCCAGGAGGAATGGACAGGAGAGGGACCTCGTTGTCTCCCATGCTGCTTGCCCTCTTGCCCCATATTCCACATGCCGTGTTCAGCTGTGGGAAGTGGGAAATGGGTGGTTGAGGAAATGGTGGTAATGGCCATGGAGAAGGAACCAAAAAGTGAGTCCAGCGCATTGTCAGTGAGACAAACACCTGGGGGAGGAGGAAGGTGGACCAGCCTCCCCAGACTGGGACAACAGCTCCAGGGAAGATAAAAGAAACCTACAGCTTCTCTTAAACATTAAATATGGATATTTACCTTGAGTTAAAATTCACATTACATTTAATCTTTTTTTAAGGAGAGGTGCAGACAGGAATTAAGGTAAGGAAGAGACATTTTATTTATTTATTTTTATTTAGTTGTTCACGTTGATTGTTCCTCCTGACCTGGAATACCAACCCGGGTCCTTGTCATGTATGTGCCCCTCCAGAGGCGGTGGATCCAACGGCTAGTCCACCAGGGCGTGCCTGCCTTTAACTCTTAAAATCATCATTGCAGAAACACAAGAGGAGCACTGAGGAAATTGTTGGAAGAATATGCCAGGAAGGGTAAAATTTATGTAATACTTTGCAAAATGCCTTCCCATACATTTTCATTTCATCTTCCTTGACAGGCTTGTGAAGAGATTTTAGTCCACAGTTAACAGGTGAACCAGGCAGAGTTGGGGTTCAAACTCAGGTCGTCTAAACGCCAAGCCCCAGATGCAGCAGCCTGAATGATGGAGGGCTGAGTCACCCAGGTGTCTGACCTGAGAAAACAGATGCAGGAGGGACCCAAGAGAGCCCAACAGAGCACAGTCTCTGAAGAGAGACTGCACCTGTCGACTCGGCCCTGTGAGGACACAGCTCATAGGCAACCATGCCTGACAACCACACCCCTGCACCGGCCAGGCCATGCTGGAGTGATGACCTCCTGTCACCTCTAAGCTCCCTGAGGCCCTTTCCACCCTGAGAGCTGGGGAGCAGCAGGGAGATTGAAGGGGCCCAAGAAACTGACAGCACCTGGTTGGAGTTGGGCTGGGGCCCAGAGTACAGGCCTCGGGAGGGAGCAGGAGGAGAGACCCAGCAGTCAGGAAAGTCGCGTGACCTTCTCCGTCACATCTGAGTGACCTCAGCAACCTGAGTGGAGAAAAATCCTGCCCACCTTTTGATCTCCTCCTCCCTTGCTTTGGGAGAAGACTCAGACCGTCCACATTCTGCCCTGCGGGGATCACAGACAGAATGGAACCTCAGAAACGGTTCTCATCATGCCCCCCAACCCACGCACAGTGCTCACCTCACTCTGCCACACTCACAGACCACGTCCATGCCCAGGCCATCAGTTTTGGATATCCTACAGATGACAACACTGAGACTGAGAGAGATGGAGAGTGCTGCCCCATCCCTGCCACACAGCCAGCCCCAGGTCTGGGCACTTTCTCCCTCGGTTCCCCATCCCTGTCCCATGCTCTTCCTGGCCAGCAAGTGGAAAAGCCAGGCAAGGGCCAGGAGGGCCACCACAGCCCGGGGACTCCATGGCCAGCAGCCAGCTGCTCCAGCACATAGGTCAGATGCCTATTTTCTCTGCTCTTCACCCAGAGCTCCACCTGCACAGTGGGTAGGCAGGGGGGTCGGGCCTTGAAATAAGCAGCCCGTGCTGTCTCCAGGGCAGTGGCAACGAGCTGGCCCATCGCCTGTCAAGCATCCTCCAGGAAGAATTAACGAGGAGTTTTCAAAATGAAACCCAGACAGATAGAACACTTCCCTGGGGTGTGGGCAGACTCTGTCTGAGACTTTATGCTAATATTGGCTGCATTGCAGTCAGGTGCTCCTGCTGCCCAGGCGCCTGCTGGCTCGGCCAGGCCGCCTACATAATGTTGGTCTTGGAGTTGGACTCAGGCACCAGAGCCTCTGGGCGGGACTGTTGTGTCAGCTGGGATGTGAGCTCTACTTCTGTGGGCAGTCACCTCAGGGGGCCCTGGCTTTGTCTCCAGGCAGGGAGGCCTTTCTGGCAACAGAGCTCATCTCCGCCTGCCCCTGGGCCCCCGCTGCTCTCCTGCCAGGGAAACAGAGGTCTCTGGAACCTCCCACAGCTTTGTGCCTGGTGTTGACCAGGAGCAGCACTCTGATAGGGAAGAAGGAAAAGCAGGCAGGGCCGCCTACATCTGAAAAGTGAAATCTTTTTGAAGTCAGGGTGTAGAAACTGAGGAATCCTAAACATAAATAATAAAAGTCTGTTTCCAGATTTGGAAAGAGATCACCTCTCTGCCTGGAGTGGGCTTTCCATCTGGGAGGTCAGTGTGGGTTGATGTGCACCGATTAGGTGACTTCAGGGACCTGTGAGGTCGACATGGGACCCACATGTGTTGAATGAGCCAGTTAAGTCCCTAGAAACCTCCCCGCTTTCCCTCTGGAAATTCAGAGGGCTTGCCGAAAAGAGGGGGGCCGATTTTCTCTAGACATGGAGAAACAGATTGTTTTTCCTCCCTTCAGATTGCAAGCCAAGCTAAAGTTTGTACAAGTGCTGAGAGGAAGAATTCATGAAGTTGAAGCAAACGGGTTACAGGGCCTCCGGAGCATCCTGAGGAAACCTTCCCATTTAATAGAAATCACATGCAAATTCTTCCCTTCTGATGGTACCTCCACCAGACTGCACCTCAAAGCCCAGTTTGGGCTTGGGTTTGGTTTTGTTATTACTGGGGAAGATTGTTCTTGCTTTTATATGAATGTGTTTTTATAAATTCCCTAGGCAGAGCCCCCATTCTGGACTCTCCCACATCCCTGTCTTCTGATCTCACCCTCAGAGCCCTGTTCCACAGGAATCTGACCACGTATCCTTTCAAAATATCATGCCTCACTTTTTCATCTCCCCCAGGTAACTCAATGGAAACTTTACCCATTTTGACTGCTTTCCACACACGTGAATCATGTCCTACTTTGGGCAGGCACTGTGAGGTTATCATGATGGACAAGGTTAAGGGTGTTCTCCCGGAAGAATAGTTGATAAATTCTATCTGGGTCACATTAAGGAAGGTCTGGGACTAGGAGGGGACTGAGGACTACTGAACATCAATTCAGCACCAGGTTCTGGGGAAACTGGAAAAAAGATATGTCTGAGCTGGTGGCAGAAGGGAGAGTAAGTCTCCCACTGTAATGAAAATTCACACCTGAGTGGAGGAGAGGAGGAGCGAACTTCATTAAAGTAGGGTTTAGAGTGACAGGACTCTGGGCGGTGGGGGCGCAGGTGGGCCCTGAATGGCACTTCTTCCTCTGACTCCTGTGAGGTCACCACCCTGTGTCTTGCACATCTGTCCATGCCTCAGTGCTCAGTGGGCTGTGGGCTCCTTGACATTCATCTTCTTGCCACAGCACTTAGCACCATCCTGATTGCAATAAGTGTCTGATGAGTAAATGAGTGCATGTCTTTGTCTTACAAAGCCCATCAAAAGAATCTGAGGAGGGGAGTAACCAGGTCAATGGATGTGTTGGGGAAGTATCTCTGGCAGCAGGTTAGAGGGACCAGAAGGGGGAAAGGCAAAAGATGGAGTAGGAGTCCACTGTGATGCTCCCCAGGCCGGGCCCCTTCCTGCCTCACTCTTCCAGCTCTGGGGAGTGCTGTCCACACTCCCTGAGCCTGACAACCCAATCCTGATCCCAGCTTCCCTGGCCTGACTCTAGCACCTGCACTGGGCCCCAAGACCAGCCTAGCCCTTCCTCACCTCGGGTCTGGTCCTCAGGCCAGTGTCGCTGCTGTCATCAGTCCCTGTGTATGACCAAGCACTGCACTGTCCCAGGCGGCCCATCATCCACCAAACCTAAGAGGTCATTCCCTTTGTGCTTTTATTGTCACTCTTGGTGACACTTGTCACTTGTCAGCTATCTGCTGAGAGGTCTCTGCTCACTCCCAGCAGAGTGGGCATCAGTGAAAGGGTGCCCCTCAAATAGCACCTGTGCAGGTGAGGTCCTGGCGAGGCCTTGTACTCCTTTTTCAGCTTGGCTGTCGGGGCTCATTCGTGGCAGCTCATGGGCTGTAGAATGAGAAGGGAAGGACATCTTTTCCGTCCTTATTAGGCCGTGCCTGATGGGGTGGAGAGGTTGCAGTCACTCCTGCTATCACGAAGGGTCAATAAACCAGAACCTCGCTCTGTTCTCAACTTCCCCTTCCTGCGCTCAAGTGTGCAAATACTTGGTGCCGTGAAAGCAGCCATGATAAAGGACAGCTTCTCACACACATTACATCATCACCCCTTGAAACCCTGGCATCAGGCCCTAGTATATCAGGACACACAGTGGACCGAGGCGGGCAGGCTGGGCTCCTGCCGCTGCCGTGGAACGCTGTCAGGCCCACATCCTCTCCTCACTGTCCCGTTGCTGCCTGAGTCAGGTTCCGCTCCAGACCTGAGGCAGCCTCCTCACACGGGCTCCTGAAACTCCCCTCGCACTTCTGCTGTTTCATTTTCTCTACTTTCTTGCATGTGCCTTTCCTAGCACCCTCTCTTTTCCCTTCCCCATTGCTTGTGCTCCAGCCTCACCCCCCAACACTGATGGGCCCCTTGTCATCTAGGAGCCTGAAGAGCTTGGCCACACCTGACAAAGGGAAGCTTCTCTTTGCTTCTGGCCCAGCCCACAGATGAGTGAAAAGCCACACATGACAAGAATACAATATGGTTTTCAAGGCCAGTGAAAGAGGAGGGGAAGCCCCCTTACTAAAAACTCCAACCTTTAAAACCATGTCCATTAGAAACAACAAAGAACTATTACAGCTCCCTGATAAATACTGCCGGCTTCCATTGCTTAGAAAGAGCCACCCCATCAAGAAACTCAGTGTCATGTGGGGGCTGGAACAGGCACCTGTTCAGAGACCCAGACTTCACCTGTGAAAGCTGGACCACCAGCAAAAAAGGTGACAAGAAAGACAGGCAGAGAGTATCTTCGAGTTCCCCTGAGACATTCAGTACCTGACCAACACCTGCGATCTCTCATAACCAGCTCTGGCTTCTCTAACAGAATACCACACACTGGAGGGGCTTCAGCAACCAGATTTCATTTCTCCCGGTTCTGGAGGCTGAAAGTCCAAGATCAAGGTGCCAGCTGATTTGACTCCTGGTGAGCTCTCTTCCTGGCTTGCAGACGGCCTCCTACTTGCTGTGTCTTCACATGGCTGAGAGAGCATTCTGGTGTCTCTCCTTATAAAAACACTAATGGCTTCACGGAGCCCACCCTCATGACCTCATCAAAACAAAACCACCTCTCAAAGTCCAAATGCTATACACGGGGGGCCTATAGGGCCTCAGCATCTGAATCTGGGGTACACAATGCAGTCCATACACCCTCATCACCTGGAAAGGAGTTCTCCTGAGCAGATGGCTACCCCCAGGGCGGGGGCTTACTGTCCGTATTTCTACTTGGATTCCCCAGGTAGACAAATGTTGAATTCAGAATCCTGCCACTCTGCCAGTTCTTGGGGATGGGGTGGTTGCCAGCGAAACCTACAGGGAAGTTGATCTCTCTAGAATAGAATTATTCTCATCTGCACTGAGCATCCAGGGGCTCCAAGAATCCTTCCGACTTTCTGAGCAGGAATGACTATTCCTCAGAAAGAAATAACAGCAAAGCAGATGTATCCATGTAATAACAGCCTTGACATGAGAAAATGAAGGCAGTGCTGCCCCCACTGATTCGCCGTCCTGTGAACACGTTCTCTCAGGGTAGCTGGATAAAGCCTGGTGAAGGTGAACTCTCTAAGGACTAGCAGGCAGGGTGGTTAATAATTGATTGCTTGTCCTACTTGCAATTCTGTCACCTAAGATAACGTTTTTAGGTCGGCTTTATTTCTATTTTCATTAAGAAAGTATTCATTGCGATGTAATGAGAAATGATTCATAAACGTCTTAATGTAAATGGAGAAACAGTGGACCTAAAAAAATTGGTGTCATTTAAGACATTTAACAGCATTGTGCATAGGACTGTAATCAATTATTTTTATAGTCAGTTATAGTGATGGTAACGTTTTCATAATTACATAAAATGCTACAGAATAGATACATGAATTCATGATTTTGAATCATACAGATAGATTGTTAAAATGCTTCAATCGTTACCTCTCCTAAATTCAAGCCCCAAAATTTATCCTGGGAAAATTAAGTCTTTCTCTGTTGCTTCCTTGGGCCCCTAACACAGATTTCTTTTCAGTTCTGCCTTCAACCGAATATAACCTACTCCTTTTCCAAACGTTCATTGCTCCTCACGAAATCACTGTCTCGGTAGATCTTTTTTTTTTTTTTTTTTTTTTTCCAGAATAAAATATGTATGAATTTGTCTCAGCCTCTCACTAAATCACTACTCCCTGAGGGTCACGAGGACGAGAGTGCCTATACTTTTTGTTAAATGTCACGGCTATCCACAACCCACATTCTATAAATGTGTGTTAAATGAATAATCAAGTCTTAAATCAAAATGGGACAGAAAACAGGCCCACGAAGGAGCCATACTGGGCATCCAAGATCTGGGGAGTGCATCTCCAGACAGGAATTTTAATTTTATGTCTTCTCCTAGCTATAAAGCTAGGCGATTATATCCTGCCCTAAAGAAGCTAAGTTTTCCATTCATTGCTGTGCATCCTTAGTAGGGTGAGAACCCACATTCTTTTTCCTGAACCCAAAGTCAGTGTGGAAGCAAAGCTCTCCTACTGCATACATTGCTTATCCTTTAAACCCATTCCTCCTCCCAAGTGGATGGACCTCTTGAAAACCAGGTTTTCATGTTTCTACAGTTGTTTTCATGACAAACAAAACTAGGATATTTGGGTGAAGAACAAAGGCATGATAGAAAATGAGTGTGACTATAAAAAAATCAAATAAGGAAAGACACAGTTGGTGTTTTTAAAGGTGAAGAGAAGAAATATATTCCATCTGCTATTTGGCTCCATGTGTTGTAACTAGAGATGAAAAAATGCTTGAAGGAGTCTGAAAAGTTATTTGCAAGTTTTTTTTGGCTACATTACTTTACTAGATGGTATTTTAGGCGAGCACAGGAAAATCTGACAATGCCAGTTTTCTCTAAAAATCAGGTGTAAGATGAGAAGACCAGGAAAATGAGGGGAATATAAAGATTCCTTTGCAAACAGAAGTCCAGAAGAAGGAGATAGAAATAAACCTAAGAGAAGTTAGCAGAGGAGTGAGGAAAACACTACTGAGAAAAATTAGAAATAAAAAAACTTTAACTGAGGAACATGTATAGGAAAAGTAATTTAACCATAAGCTATATTCTGAATAAATAGGTTAGACAGATAAGTAAGACAAAAGTCCCCTCAAGCTAATTCCAATAGATATAACTCTCAACGGCACACACCAGAGCTTAAAAATTTTCAAAAGAAGAGAACAAAGGATAGAGCAATTTATGATCAGATATTTTCAATCTTCAAGTGGGAATTTGCCAGCCCTGGAAGAGAGCTGGGCAGTACTAACCTTCTGAGAGATGCTGGCATGTTAAAAACCACAACGGGTTACCTGGCGGGTAAGAGGAAGGGTTGGGTAGGCCCAGGAGTACTGGAACCAGCAGTCAGACCCAAACCTATTGCAAGTACACAATGAAAGGTGGCCCTGCTGGCATCTCCCGAGCCATATGGAAGCAATCCAGTCCCAAGGCCCACCCATCCAAAAATATTGACCTTCTCAGTGAACCCTAAAACAACCTTTTGATGATTAAGAATGTCTTCAGTTAAACTTTTGAAGGCCTTCTTAGAATTCACTTCTGTACATTCTTCATGTTGTGGGTAAACGGAGTTGGAGAGTGTTGACATAGGGATGATTTAGATTTATTCAGATGAATTCCAAAAACTCTCCTCCTCTAGGTCAAATCTGAACTGAGTGTGGAGCTAGAAGTTGAGAAAACATTTGTAGAAGAGACTCTGCAGGACAAAGAGGTATCTCTCCCCCTCCTTTATATCCTCCATAGTTCTGTTCTAGTGCCCTGGTGTACAAAGCCGAGAAGGATATCCACCCCACTGCCGCCCGCCCAAACTTTAGTATCTGGGGAACTATGTAATCATCAGGCAAAGTAGATTCTCTTTTTCTCCTGGACTTCTACACCTTACCAGATAGTTTCTAGCTGGATGATGAACCCCTACTAATGGCCCAGCATTTCTTTATCCGAAAGAAGACTCGTTATGTAGATACTTAGCAAAATTGAACCAAACCTAAGCAAGATTCTAGGCCTGCTTACTGCTGCCACTTAGCTAAAATCTGTGCACAGCAAGAGGGAATCCAGCAAAATCCACCTGCAGTTGGGGAAGAAGGTTCTCAAGAGGGTTAAGGAGCAAGGGCATAAAACAGAGGTTCATCCTCACGCTCCCCTTTTACTGAAGCTGGTCCTCACCTTCCTGGGCTACTCCAGATCCATTGGTATCTCCTCTTTTTTTCCCAAAGGGCTAATAACCTTAAGGGTCAAGACCCACCTGGGTCTTCCTTGTAAAAAAATCCTTACTCTAGAGCCAGTTCGAATTCACTATATTTTACGAATTGTCCCTTTTACAGAGGAAAAACTAAGGTTAATTCCAATTAGAGCGTTTTTTTCAATTAGCACTTAATGAGTACCATGGACTAGTCACAATTTTATATGCATTATCTTATTTGAATTTTATAATAATCCAGTGAGCTCAGTTTATAGCTCGATTTATAGATGAAGAAACTTAAGCCCAGAGAGGTTTGTTTACTTCTCCAAGATCACACATCTAGTGAGTGATGGAGCTCAGATTCAGAACTGCTTAGTCTGATGCCTCCTCCCTCTTACCTGCCTACCTTGGCCCCTAGTCCTTCTACTTTAACCATGATATTAAGTTATTATCCAAGAGTATCAATAATCTTTTAATATTTATGTTTGTACTTGTAGAAAGTTAAACTCAGGAAATTAAAGACCTAAAATCCTCATACCCATCCTTGGATTGTTCTGGAAAATCAGAGTCAGAGAAAGCACAAAACTTTGATGGAACAGCATAACTAAAAATAAAACACCAGAGTGAGGAGTCCCTAGCCCTGAACAAGAGAGGAAATCAAGGCAAAAGAGGCAAAGAAAGGCAATGTCTGGAGAGACGTCACACACACAGAGTTGAGTGGTGACATGATTCCCCACATGTTAGTCCTTCCTTTCCTGGTTGCTTCTGTCCCAGAGAGGAAAGAGGAAGAAGCAAAAGGCCAGCAGGGGGTCAGCCACGTGGGTTCCCTGTGACACTGTGCTAGGATCACATCACAAAGCCACCTCTGAATGCACGGGAGGCTTCTCAAGCTGCCCACCAAATCAGGGTTCTCTTAGGTATCAGACAAACATGGCTGGACTGCAGAGAGACACATCTATCTGAGGCAGCAAGGGAAGGCCAGTCGGGAATCTAAATGCTCACGGGATCCTTAGGAGAGCTTATGTAGGCCAGCTTGGGCTTTGGGTCTACCTCCCAAAGCCATTCCACAGGAACAGGAATATGTGGGGTCCCCCTTGTCTCTCCTTAAAGCCCTGGGTCCCTACTCTATTCTTTAGTTCAGTACCTATACCTTCATTTTGCCCCATTGACTTAGAATCCACATCTATATAGATTCTCCATGTGTATGTAATTACTTTTGGTTTGTCTCCTACTAATTTGTCTGATAGTAATTTGATTGCTTGAGAAGAACCCAAAGGAGAAATTTCCTCTCCAACCCTACAATGGCCTCCCTGAACCCAAGAGTTCACTAAATTGGAAAGTGAGAAAGGTTGCTTTTACTCTAACCTGCCTCATCTCATCAACCCCAATAGTTCAGAAGCCCAAATCCTTAGCTTTCCTTGTTCAGAGGTGACTGGTTAGTGACTCACTCAGCATTTGCTCCTGCTGTGTGTTCCAGTTCTGAGAAGACTGGAAAGCTAAGCCTACAGTTCCAGGTCCTCTGTACTAGGGGTCTGACATAATGAATGCTAACCCAAGGCACACGATGGAACTGTTTGAGATGGTGTGAAGTGGGGAGACAGAGGCAGGGAAGGAGGCACCAGTTGGGTGGCACTGTAGCTACGGCCTGGTTTTCTGGTTCGATGGTGGGGAGGAGGTGGATCATAGCAGGAGGGCAGGTCCTTCCAAGACTGCTCCCTTTCTCTGCTTTGCTTCTCTTGCCTCTACTCCTGATTGTCTCACAAAGAGGATCGAGATTGTTCTAGCCATGTTCTCTCCTCCTACCTTCTCGATTCTCCCCCTCCCCTTGAAACTAAATCAGAAAAGCCAAGGCATGGAGCTGGCAAAGGTAGAATCCACTTGGGTTGGTGAAGGACAGGAGGGGCTGTGGAAGCTTCTATGCAAACAGTCCTGGCCGCTATTCACTCAACAGCAGAGAGAAAACATGAATCTCTTATCTCTCTGGAAGGCGACTTAGCATTTATGATTCCTCTAAGGCTCATTCTCTGAACTTCTATATCCCATTAGCTGTGGCTCCACCCCTCACCCCCTCACTGTCCTTGAGCTGTTAGTAAATCTTTCAAATGTGTCACAACTTGCTCAGATTCAGGGCAAAATCAGAAATAAATTAGAAACACCTGGCTCCCAGCTGCCCCACCTCCACCCTGGCTTCTCCCCTGTCCAATGCCTTTGAGCTGCTTAAGTACAGAGTATGACGATTTCTGGTGCTGACTAGGCTGTAAAGCAGCAGGGGCCCACCCCTTACATCACCACTGCCCACAATGAGGCTCCAATACTTGAAGTTAATTAAATCCCTTTACCACTTACTCTGAGCCTTAGCAAAGCCCTAGTGCATGCCCCTGACAGAGATCAAACCCAGGAAAATTTAAATATGATCTCCTACCCAGCATGGCCCAGGAATCCTTTCCATCATGGAAAAAAACAGGCAGGCAAACAATAACTCATTGAAACCAGTTACGCAACAGAACCTGCATGGTCAAAGTCCTCCTGGCTTTCAGTGACCACAGGGCACTCAGGTTGAGAGCGCCACCTGCTTATTGACAGGTTGATTGATTGTAGAATGAAGAAACTTCATCTTTCCCCGAGATTCTCCCACTGGCTGGGGGCCCAGGAAGTGAAAGTTTGCCTCCAGCACTGCCATGCGAAGGCAGAGAACCTTCTGTTGACTCCTTCTGACCTCCTGAATGTCAGTATCTCCATGTTACTCAAGTTAGACCCCTAGGGTCTCAGGGACCCCTCCGTCCCCACTAGTGAGAGACCGGAGAGAAGTGGTGGGCTGGAAAACCTGGAGTCCTTCCCTAGCAACCTGAACTGGGGAAGCACCCCCTACCCTCTGCCCTTGAACTCTGACTGTCCAGAGAGCCGCGACCCCTGGGTCCTCCCACAGGGAGGCCCCTTACCCCGTGTATGAGAGACTCCATTCTAACAACTTGCTCTCTTGCTCCTGTAACCCCAGGCTGCATGCAACTTCTGCTTAGTTGTCTCCAAATAAACTGGCCACAGTGTATAGGGACAAGGCGTCTCCCCTCGAATTCCCCAGTATTAACCACACTCGCCAGTGCCAGGTCCCCGCATCACCTACTTACCTCCTCTATTCTCTGCCTTGGCCCTCACTCAGCTGGACAGTCATCATCTCCATAAATCTCCACTGGATCACAGTGATCGGTCATAAAACTCCTTCCCTGGCCAATGAAATGTGATGGAAGTGACACGTCACTTCTAGATAGAAACCACAGGGCCCATTCCATCTCTGCCATGCTCTTCTTATCCTCTGCCCAGTGGCTGGCCTGGTTCTGATGAGGCTGCTCCATGAGCCTGGGTCCCAGTGCGAAGCCCTTGAGACGCAGAGCAGCATGGGAGGTCCACCCCACACAAATGAACAGTGGAGCTTTGTCCTAGTAAAGCCTCGGCATCTTGGTGCTCTTGTTCCTGCAACATAACCTCATCTGTCCTGAGTGATGAGAAGGTAGAGAACAGCGCTGGCTCTTTCCTTCTTTGGAGAATGTCATGAATTCCTCAAGCTCATGGGTGAGGCATGAGTTAAAATCTGGAAAATGAAACAGGGAAACTAAGAGCTAATATCATATAACAGAGAATTTGACTGGCCTTTGTCCCTAGTTCCTACGGGTAAAAAAGGAGATTTTTAAATCCCTGGAATTTCCCAAGTAAGAGGACTGTCTTCATTTTTCATGCGCTTCTGGATCACTTCTGAGTTCGTGTTAATGAGCTGACTGTTGCAGGGACCTTAGTTTCAGAATGGGCAGGTCAGGATGGGCAGATCAACCATGTGACTGATTACTGGGTTGGAGCTTCCAGCCACTGATATCAGTCTGACCTCCAGGGATAGGTTGGGGGCTGGATATTAAGTTCAGTAACATGACACCAGTGACTCAATCAGCCAAGCCCTTGCAATGAAGCCTTGACGCAAACCAACCCCAGTGCAAAAGCTGGACACTTTGTGGAACTTCCTGGTTGGCAAATGCATCAATGTGCTAGAAAGGTGATGTGTTTTGATTTCAAGGGGAAAAAAGACAGAAGTTCTGCTTTGTGGATCCCCCAGAACTCACCCTATTGACTGTTTCTGGTTTGCATCCTTTATAACTGTGATCATATGTAGAGCACTTTCTTGAGTTCTGTGACTCATCCTAGAATTATCAAACCTGGGGGGTGCATGGCAATCTCCAAGGTGTATAACTGTTCAGTCTCTGGTGATGGATCATGCCCTTTAATTTATGGAAACTGCTCTCGCTCCAGGTGGTTAATGCCAGAAATGAATTGCAATACACCATTTGGTATCTGAATCACTAGGAAAACAGGTCAAATGTCAAGTTGGGAGATCATGCAGGAGTGGAGCCTTAGAATGATGAGGTAGAAATGGAAAGCTACGGGTAGATAGAAGTAAATGTCACTGAAACCTAAGCTAAATCAACTTCCTTAGTGTCTCATATTCCCATCCCCTGATAACCAATGAGACCATTTCTTGAGGTTAGTTGAGCCTGCCATCAATTGTTCTCACAATGGAGGTTCCCAAATGTCTCACCTCTCAGAAAGAGTGAGGTCCTGCAGAGATGGTGAAAAGAGCCCATTCCCTCATTCCTGCCCACTCTTCTCTGCTAGCATTCTTATTCTGTGCATCCATTTCTCAGGATTTGGGCACAATTCACAGTTCTTGGGATGGCAGGTCACTCTAGGCTCCTCCTAATTGGCTTTCTAGAAATCAAAAAGCTCATTTGAATATCAGGTCATGAGGGAAAAGCCCACATGCCCCTTTGGATATCCCCATTCTCTTGATAGTTCAATTTCTAAAACTGTCTATCAAAAAGGTGACTCAAACTAAAAATATATCACTTCAAAAAAGAAAGTTAGATAAAATAACAGATGATATCCATAATTCAAGCCTGGTGTGAGCAATTAAGCTGTGACCCTGGCAAAGCTATAGGAAAGGGATGGAAGAGAAAGAGAAGTAATAAAAAGGAGATTGATATAGCTCTAAGCCCAGAAGTCTTGATCATCTATTTGAAGAAACAAAGTGTATAACTGGAAAAAATACTGCTAGCAGGCCATGATTAAATTTCCAAGTGGGTTGGATAGATCAAGGGTCAGCCTGGTGAAGATAAATAATTGAGCCTTGTGCAAACATCAGCAATCAAGTGGGTCTTGGATGCGCTCTTACAAAAGAAAAAGATTTCATGGATTTTTTTTTTCTTAGATGGCTTTATTGTATACTCTTAACCTGTTGAAACTGGACCAAACCCCACATGCACGCGTTGTCACCAAACGTCTGCACAGGAGGGTTGGACCACAGAGCTCATCCAGCCAAGCTAAGTTCCCAGGGGTGACTTTCCAAGAAACAGTACAGCCAGTCCCTCTAACACTTTTGTGTCCTTTCTTCTTTGCTCTCTGAGAATCTGCTTCTTGTGCGTTGCACTTTGAAGGATATACAAGATACTCAAAAGAGGAGGTCGAAAATAGAATAATATGGCATTGGTCCCAAACTAAGTAAACCAAAATAAAGATAAGATGTTTTGCAGAAGCCAGTACTGCAGGAACAATGTGGAATTTCTTGGGTACCATGAGAATGGAGGTCAGTGTGCCATCTGCAAAAGACTGTGCCTTTGTCAAAATGAGCTCAGTCAGGAGGACAGTTAGGGTCTCAGCCAGGCTATAAGAGAAGGGGAGAAGTCCTATCTTCAAGCACCCCTGGGCCCCCAGAAAGTGACAAATTCTGGGGATCCTGTGTGTGGCTTAGCTGGTGGCTAGGCTGGACTGCAGTGGAATCCTCAGCCCCAAAGTGAAGCTGTGGTGTGTCCCAGGTCAGGAGAGGGTGTGAGGACCCAGAGGGGATCCCAGCCATCTGCAGCAGAAACAGGGAAGAGGATGTAACCTGCAGGTGAGATTTAATGAGTCCCAGGGAAGATGTGGGAGGTTTCCACTCCCTCTGGGGAATCTTCCCTAGATGACACTCCCCCAGTCTAAGGTAAGGTTCCCCACTGAAGTGTTCTGTTCTCAACTCTTCTTTTATTACCCTGCACTGGAAGCCTTCCTTTCCCATCTACTCCCCATTAGAACAGAAGCACTTTGGGGACCATGTTCTCATCCAACATGATTTATCTTTGTAACTAGCAAACATTATATGACACATAACAAGTGCTTAGAAAATGTTGGTAGCTGCTGTTGCATGTGGATTGCAAACCAGGGACGAGAGACAGAAACCTGGTGAGGAGCATGCAGGCTACTCTGCGGAGCCTGTGGTCCTGAGACCCGGTGTGAGGCCAGCATCTCTACAAACAGATGAGACCTCAGGTTGCTGCAGAGATGTAGTTCGGAGCCATCCACTCATCAGAGTGGCTCTGAAACTTGGAGGGGCTGAGCTTGCTGTTGAGTGGATGGTCAATGGGTTCTGGAGACATCACAGCGTGTGATTGGATGGGGCTGGGGAAGGTCAGAAGCTAACGACTTCATGAGAACCCACATTGTTAGGTTTGTACTGTCCATTTAGTAGGAAGTCCTACTCTGAGTAGCAAAGTTTACTCCAATTACCTGAAGCTGTAAAATCCAAACTCTCAGACCGTCAACCCTAAAATGGCCCTGCCTTTCGCTACCCTCCAGAGGAAGGAGGAGCTGTGCTCAAAAAGTACTCTGTGTTCTGAATCAGAGATGGTGTTCATTGCAGACACATTTCTAACCCCTCTGCACACCCATGCAGTCCCCTCCCAGTCACCCAGTGCAAGGGCTGGCACAATTCTTAGGCAGCTTCAAGTATGGCTTGCTTACTACGCAGGTATATGCCAAGGAGGAAAGAAATCCTTTTGTAATAAACCGTGACACCTTGTCAGATTCTAAATAAAACTAAAATTAGACACCAGGTGGGATGGGAAGAGAACTGTCCTCTAAGCAGGAGCAGAGAAACAGTGGCGAGGGAGAGGGTCTGGCACCATTTTCTGCGGCTCAGAGTCAGGCTTTTCCATGAAGCCTCTCGTGCTTCTGGGCAGTGCTGAGCAAAAGTCTGAAATAATTTGCTCCAGGGTAATAGAGGCTGCCATGTACCCTTCCTGTGGCAGCCTGGGTGCTGAGACTGCAGGGGACAGCTGGGATCTACCCAGCGCTGGTCACAGGGAGCGGCCAGCCAGCCTCACATGGAGTGGAGCTTCCATGGCCAGCGCCAGAGCTTGCAGAGCAAGTTTTGGCCACAAGAATCAACCTCCAGAGACAGTTGATTCATGGTAACTATCACTCATATTCTAAAGGCACTTCTGCCAGTCAGTGCCCATGAACTAAAGCACACCCTGCTACTAAGGACAGGATTTAATTACATGAACATGTCCCCTTTCATGTCCCCTCAGCACACCATCGCTGTCCTCCTGTTGTGGCAAATGTGTGCTACCCCATTGGAGGGCTGAGGAGAGTAACAAGTCACGTGACTTTCTTCTAGCAGTTCTCCCTGCCCAGGCCACGTTCTAAGTGACTTACACGTCTTCTGTCAGTGAGTACACAGAGCCATCACTGAAGGAGACGGCGCTTCCCAGGCCTCAGGCTGTCTCAGTGAGGAAACTAAGAGGACTGGCAGAAGGAAGCTCAAACCCAGGCAGGAGAAGTTGGGGGCCGCAGTCTACCGCCCTTCCTGGGAACTTGGGAGGTGAGGGGCCTGGGACAGGTGAGGTCATAAGAAGGAGCCCTGGTGTCCTGCCTCACCTTCCCTGATTTAGTGGAAGTGCTGAGAGAGAACACAGTGAGGTAGGGCAGTGCCCACTGCATCGCAAGTGGGTTTGAATGTCTCCTAAGAGCACACTCAGAGTCAGTGCGGCTTCTTTAGAAGGGCTGAGCGACTCAGGCTGGGTCGGGCTGACTGATCCACAAAGCTGTCCTGCTTCAGTGGTGGCACTGGTGTCTGCTTTTACTGCATTTCTGTCAAGTCCAGCAATGTATTAGCAGAGGTGAGGAATTTGGGGTACAATCAGACAGTTTCTAACACCTAAGATGACCTGGCTCCTGGGTTCTATTATCCCCCCAAAGCATAAAATCTCCTGAGGTCCATCAGGCACACTGGCGTCTGAGGTTCTTGCCGCTGCTGTAACAAACCGCTATAAACTCTGTAGGTGGAAAAACAAAAGTTTATCTTACACCCCTGGCAATCAGAAATCCAAAGTCAGACGCACTGGGCTAAAATCTAAATGTGCACAAGAATGAGCTCCTTCCAGAGGTTCTCAGGGAGCACCTCCATCCTTGCCTAAGCCAGCTTCCAGACGCCACCTGCACTCCCTGGCTGTGGCCCCTTGCAGCATCTTTAAAGCCAGCAGCATGGTCCCATCACATCTCCTTCACGCTTCTGGCCATGCTGGCTTCCTTGCGAAGAACCCTGTGACGGCACTGGCCTACCCGGATGAGCCAAGACAGCCTCTCCTCCTCAAGACCCTAAACTATCACACTCACCAAGCCCCTTTCTCCACTAAGGTAACACACTCATGCCTTACGGCCTTAGCACCTGCTATTCTCTCTACCTGGAATAGTCTCTATCTATATCTCCACCTGACCTGCTCTCTCATTTCCTTTAGGTTTTAACCCCAAAGTGATTTTCTTAATGAGGTGTTCATCGATCAGCCTCTTTAAAATGTCTGTCCACATCCAACTCTTTATCTTCCTTTCCTGCTTCTGTTTTTCTCTAGTATATATTTTATGGATATATTTTGTTGATTGCATGACTCCACTAACTAGAATATAAATTTTTAAAGAAGTCATTTTTTTTCTGCTTTGATATAAGACAAAGACCTACACACACAAAATACGAAAAGAACTGGAAAAGTTAACTACGTGAGTAAAAAGATACTTTCTTCTTATTTAAATCTTTTTTAAAAGATAAGTCTTTTTTTGAGTATTTAAACACAAAAGATAACTGTGCATCTGGCATTTAAATGTTTAGTAAAATATAAAATGCTTGATAGTAGTCAAGATAGGACAAAGTCAGGACAAAGTCAGGAAGGAATAGAAGTATATACCACTGCCATGTTTTAATATTACATGTCAAGTAGAATAATAGTATACTATTACATGATGGTAGATTATGATAACTTAAAGATGAATGCTATCAACCTTAATGTAACAACTATATGAGTTATAGATAATAAGTCAACAAAGAAGTTAAAATGATTCATAAAAAATAATGTAAAAGAAAGAATCAAAATAGAAAAATATGTATTGGGTCACATAGATAGCAAATAGAAAAATGTGAGACTTAAACCTAAGTATATATGAAAAATCAAGTTAAATGTAAGTGGTCTGAATATTCCAATTAAAAGTCACAGATTATCAGGTTGAATAAAAAGGCAAGACCCAACTATATCTACTGCCTATAAGGAATACTCTTTAAACATAAAGACATAGTAGATTAATAGTAAAAAGATAAGTCATTCTGATCAATCAAAATTAAGTTGAAGTGATTATATTAATATCAGAAAAAATAGGCTTCAGAGAAATTACTAGGTTTAAAGAAGGTCATTTCATTAGGATAAAGGGTCCAGTTCACTAACATGTTTGTACCTAATAGAGCTTCAAAACACATGATAGAACTGCAAAAACAAATAGAATCGCAATGAGAAATAGGCAAATCTACAGTTAAAGCCAATACTTCTCTAAAATAGATATGATAAACAGAAAAATTACTAAGGATATGAAAGACAAAAAGAAAAAAAAAAAAAAAGCACTGTTCCTCAGCTTGAGATGATCGCCACTAAACGAGAAAAAAAACTCTTTCAAGTGTACCTGAAACATTTCTCAAGAGAGATCTGGACCACAAAACAAACCTCAGAAATGTGAAGATTTAAAACACATATTGTATAGTGTATACTGTATTACCAGAATGGAATTAAATTAGATATCACTCACTGTAAGATCTCTGAAAAATTCCCACATGTTTAGAAACTAAAATCGTACTTCTAAATAGCCCACATGTCAAAGAAGAAATCAAACAATAAAGTATTTAAAATTGAATAGAAGCAAAAACAGATTTTAAAACATGTGGGAGCCACTAAATCAATCTTAGAGTGAAATGTGTAGTACTCAATTCTTTAATCAGAAAAGAAAGTTCTAAAACAATGATCACAGATTTCAACTTAAGAAACTGGAGGTAGGGGGCTAGAGAGGAAGAATAAATAAAAGCAAATGTAAAAGAAAAAAGTAATTAATAAAATTCAGAGAAGAATTCAATAAAATAGAAAACAGAAATAAAAGAGAGTATCAGTGAAAATAAAAGCTGGTTCTTTGAGGGGACAAGAAAGTTGGTTAACCTCTAGCTCAGCTGGTCAAATAAAAAGGAGAGAAAGATCCACTTACTACCATGAGGAGTAAGAGAGGTGACAGCACTACAGATTCTACAGATATTAAGATGAGGATATTTTATTAATAACTTTATGCCAGTAAATGTAAAAATTAACATGAAATGGGTCAATTCTTTAAAATACACGAACTGCCAAATCTCACTCGACAACAAATCATCTCAAAAGTCCTGTATCTATTTTTAAAATACACTTGTAGTTAAAAGCCTTCACACAGAGAAAACTCCAGGCCCAGTGATTTCACTAGTGAGTTTTACTAAACACTTAAAGAGAAAGTAAAACCAAGTTTATACAAAGACTTCCAGACCATTAAAGGAGAGCCTACTTCCCAATACATTCCATGGGACCAGCTTCCCCCTGAAAATAAAACCAGACAAAGACATTACAAAAAAAAGAAATTTATAGATCAGTATCTTTCTTAAACATAGATTCTTTTCATTCTAAAAGAATTGAGTAAATAGAATCCAATTTAAAAACTTCATGATCATATCCATGAGTATGGAAAAAATTTGACAAAAATTTAATATCCATTCTTAATAATAATTCTCAGCAAACTAGAAGTGGAGAAGTATTTCCAACCTGGTAAAAGTTGACTATGAAGAAACAACAACTAATGTCACACTTAATGGTCAATTCTTTATCTATGAGTAACTGGAATGAGGTGCATCAGAAGACAAGCAATTGACCTTCAAGTGCCTTCAGCTAAGAATGGGATGGGGGCAGTAATGATCCTAAGAATTAGAGAGGAAGTTAACTACTTTTCCCTCTATTGGAAGACTTTTAAAAAGAAATAATAAATTCAGGGCAACCCACGCCAACTCTAGTTGTACCGTGGACCATCAGAAGGCCTCAAAGGCACATTTTGAGAAGATTCTTGCCTCCTGCAGTCACAGAGCAGACAAGGCTGAAAAATTAGACCACAATCAAATTGTAAGCATAGCAGACCCATAATGGCTAGAGAGAAGACTAAGTTCAAAGTCTGAATAGGTGTCCTAAGGTGCTGATAAGTAGAAGGCAGTTGGTGGGGGTGAAGGGGGGATGTATAACCCTTAGATCTGTAAAAAGAATATTTGGGTGGACTAGCCTGAGAATTTTGAGCTCCCAGATTGTCCTGATTCCAGTGAAACACCAGAGGCAGCCATATCCTCCGTTCTAGAAATCACTATCCTTTTACCTGAAACTGAGCAGCAAGAGAACTTCCTGAAGCAAGTGACTAATGATGCTTGTTCTTCTCAAGATTGACTCCTACCTCCCTCCATTGATACCAGGGGAAAAAGTCACCTGAATGGAAATAGAGTCCCTACTCCAGAATGTAGTTTGCACACCAAAGGAATTGCAGTCCTGGCTAATCAATACTATTTAAAAAAAAAAAAAAGGGAAACCATGCGGAGATCATTTTGAAGGTGTTGAAATTGGTGTGGGGAGAGATAAGATATATGAATTTCTTTGACACAGGTGCTCTGGCATGTAACTTGGCATTCAATGTTTTGACAAGCATACCTGGAGTCAGTCCTAAGAAGCTATTGAGATGTTAGTTTGAAGATCTGACATAAAGAAAACCTATGTTTAATTAGGCAGAGATACCAACTTCCTTATCAAGGAGAGGGTCAGTCAGTGCAGGAGGTAAGGATGCTGGAGAAGAGGTAAGGATGTAGAGTATGACCTGAGAAGCCATGCTGTTTACATTCCCCAGGAGAGTGTAAAAGACACACCCTTCATTAAGATGATAAGGAATGCACTAGTGATGGCTATGCTGACATCTCTGAAAAGTCTGGAGAGGTCTATTTCTGGTTTTGTTTTTGTTTTTTAAGGATAGGTGCAGGCAGGAATGAAGGCAAATAGGCAGGCAGGCAGGCAGGCAGGAAGAGAGAGGAGGAAGAAGCATTTAATTTTTATTTAGTTGTTAACATGATGGCTTCCCCCCAGGACCTGGTATCGAACCCAGGGGTACGTGGCTTGCTGCTTCAGAGGTGATTGGCCACTACTCCACCGGGCACGCTGAGATGGCTGTACTTCTTAGGACAGAGGTGACAGTGGAAGATGACGTCATAGAACTGATCTCCCTCATATCAGGATGGACAATGGAATCATAGAATTAAAGTTGCCAGGGGGTCCTCAAATTTAAAACAAAAGCGGGATATAACTATCCAAGCCCAGAATGGCAATCAAGATGCTTGACTTGTAGGGATGTGTGGGATGGCTACAAGATAATGACGTTACCAAATACAAGATGGTAACTATGTTGCCACTCAACTTATATAAGTAAGAGTGAGAATTTATGTTTTGAAACATAAATCGTTCAAGACCTAGAGTCTGCAGACCGAACAAGAGCCTGGCTCCTCTTGAGGGAAGACTTGGCAGTACCACAAGGCTATGTGGTTTAACTCCCCCGTTACTTTCCCAAGGTGACAGGAGGTGGCTGCTAAAGTCTCTAAGAGCCTGGGGAAAGAATCTGGACAGACACTTCCAGGACTCTGAGCGATGGCTGAGTTCACACTGATACCAGGAGATCCGAAAGGTCCTCATGATGCTCCAATTAGAGTGGGGAAGGAGGAAGACAAGAGGAGACGTAGAAGTTTTCCCAAATTCTTTTCTCGCTCCAGGGAAGACAGTTCAAGGCAAATGGCAAGTAAGGTCAACCTGTTCTTCCCGCCACTAAGAAAGAAGTACAGCTTCTGAGAGCAGTTCCTGGTCTGTCGCAGAACTTCTCTGGGACATCAAAGGCTAGGACCTGGAAGAGCCTTCAGAAGTGAACCTGGGTGCACCCCCATCCGCTGCCTTCCATCAGCACAGTCCACATGCATTCCAAGGACCTGGGTTCACGACCCGGGGTGGACAGGCAAGATGAACAACTGAATAGAATAAATGAAGTCCTCTTCCTTCTCTCTCTTCCTGCCTGCCTCTCATCACCTTCATTCCTGCCTGCTGCTTTCCTTAAAAAAAAAAAGTGAACCCGGTATCGTCCTGGGTTCCTCTCTCCTGCTGCCCATCTGCCTTCTTTACGGGCATTGATGTCAAGCAGACATGGAGTTGGTCACTGACTCTGGTGGACACTTGAAAGTTTCCCTAACCTTCCTGAATCTCACTTCCGCATCTGTGAAGTGAGGTTGAGGTGACCTGTGACACCTAGCCCCAAAGAAAGCTAGTGTAAAGAACCCTACAGTGGTCAGTATTTGCTAATCCCCTGCCGTTTCTTTGCCCGCAGGGCTCACTTCCAAGTCTGCAAATGCCTGTTTGCCATAATTGCGATCCCTTCAAAGGTTCACAAAGGATTCTGTTAGCCTGCACACTAGGATTTAAGCTAATTAGGATTTTTAACACCCCCCCCCCCCCCCCCCACCCCGGGGCAGAGCTCCCATCTGACTGTCTTTATATTCCTTGAGGTCAAGATCGCACAGATAGGCCGGGGTTCGCTGGTGAAGGAGCATGCTGACTCTGGTCCCTGCACTTCTGTCCCCTTGTCACCAGGCATTATTTCAGCAGCCACAGACACATCAGGGAAATCTGCCCTTCACCCCATGCCAGGCTATCCTGCCTCAGACTTTCAAATCAGGCCATTACAAGCCTGAAAGCTCAATTGTTATTCATTGGGCTTCAGCTCCTTAACCCTTATCTAATCAAACACACAAACCCAGTAATTCAGCCGCTATTGACATAACGCCTTCCCTCTCCTCAGCCTTCCATCCTCCAGCTGCTCCCCTGGGCTCAAAGCTCCCGATTCCCCTTAATCAAGTGTCCCAGGTAACAATCCCTCCACCCATTTGTGTTGGCAGTACTGGAAGGTGAGGGAAAGATAACACTGAACCCTTCCCGCTGCTGCTCAGCTGAGAGAACAGGGAGTCCTAGGCCCTCTGGAGATAGCCCGGTCATGCAGTCACTCCCTTTGTGTCCAGAACTCACATGATTAGATTCCTTGCAGCAGCTCAGTCTCCTCTGAGGATAAAATGCCTGTCTGATGGGTGGTCACTTGTTCTGTCCCCACACCCACCTCCCACCATGTGCTCGCCATTGGCCGGGTATAAAGAACCACCAGGCTGCCTATTTGAGCTCCTCACATAGAGCCTTCCCCTTAACCTTGACCACAGCCCTGTTTTACAGATGAGGAAAGTGAGGCTAAATAACTCATCCTTGGACAGATAGCTGGCAAATGCAAATCTGCTCTAAAACTAAACTCCAGCCTGGCATGACTCAGCTGGATGGTCCCAGCAACTCACAAGGAGGCTCCCTTCTTAGAGATCCTGCTTCAGTAGATTGGGGTGGGTTTCAGAAATCTGCCTTTTTTAAGTTATTCAAGTAGTACTGGGGCTTTCCTAAGTTTGGAGACCGCCAGACTGATGATTCCTCAGATTCTATCTTTAGATTTCTCTGCTTCTGAGAGATTTCACAGGAAAGGAGAAATTAGAGGGAGCCCCACTCTCCCTGACGCTGGGACCATCTTACTGTGCTCTCTCAGTGGTTGTGGTGTGGAAACAGCATAGCTTAAAATTTAATTCAGCAGGTATGCAAATAGATGTATGAGTGGAAACAATTTGTTGGCAAAACCTGAGACTTCTAAAAGCAAGGACCCACCTTAGCAACGTTGGTCTGGGACACACCCCTAGATGCTGTTTTTACTCCAGGTGACCTGGACACACCAGTGAAGGAAGAGACCCCCTACCCTCATATAAATGTAAGAATCCATCTTGCCTCAGTGAGAGACAGGCAGTACAGGTCGTACACACGTGTGCATTCCCTTGAGGTCACTTTCTCGGCCTGCAGGGCACTTGAACTTGCTGTTACTGCTTCTAATAAATTTGCCACGTGATCCTGGCCAAACGGCTCTCTCCACGAAGTCTTTCTGCACGGATCCTGCTCTCATCGGGGTGTCTCAACTCGTCAATTCTCTAGGGTGTCTGTTTTCACAGGAGGACAGGGAACACCCACCTCTGGACCACTAGGGCCCAGCTTCCTCTGCAGATGCCAACCTTTAGGTGCCTCAGGGGAAGGGGTCTGGGTTTTCATCTCCTTCCACCTCCACAGGATTGAGGGTGGAGGGGGAGGCCTCAGAGGTGGCAGAACTGGGTAAGAATCTCTCAAGCCCTGTCCAGGCTCACCTTAGGACATAAGTTTGTTACTTACCAAAAATATTTGTTGGACCTAAAAGTAGGCAGAGATGTTTCTGTTTCTGGTCAACAACCCTTCTGTCTGCACTCCAACAGATCAGGTGCATCTGACACAGCTAAAGCAAGGATTTAAAGATAAACAATAGGGGTTTGGGGAGATACCTTTACCTGGGAGATCCTACTCTGCAAGACATCCCCATATCCAAGGCCTGCAGCACTTAACCCAGGCTGAAAGGGTGTACGGAAGTTGCAGAGGCAATGATGTCCCTGCACAGATACGCTTGGGTGTTAGAATCTGTGAGTGTAGTTGATAGGACCTTGGAGCGCTCCACCTCAAAGTCCTCTGTGGGCATTGCATGCCCAAACAGCAAGCCCCTGATCTGGGCCAGTCCTCAGGGTCATGGTCAACCAGACCACACCACATCTGAGGGGTGTCCACCTGAGTCAGGTAGTTCCCCTCCATAACGTCATATTGACTAAAAGAAGTTTGTACACTGCCTCCCTCCCCCTAAGCCTGCCTCCAAGGAAGAACAGTGCTGCTGAGAAATGATGGACTTTTAAAATTGTTCCTAATGCCAGGAGCACAGTGAACAGAGAAGCTGGGTGTCCATATGGGAGTGCGTTCTTTGTGGTCTTTCTTTCATCCAGCAGGGATGCCGAGGTCTCTCTCTCTCTCTCTCTCTCT